>VONZ01000799.1:0-336794 GCA_012976165.1 Labeo catla | reverse complement strand
TTAACCACTATCTTATTAACTATTAATAAGCAGCAAATAAGGAGTTAGTTCCCTATTCTAAAGTGTTACCATAACAATTGATTGTCAATTTCATTACAAATAATTTACACACACACACACACACACACACACACACACAGACACACAACTAAACAAAATCATTTTAGGTATACTGAACTATTTTATATATTTCATAAAATAAAATTTTAATAAAATTAAATGTAGTCCATAAGGAAAAAAAGCTAAAATTATTAAAATAACACCCTTCAAAAGTTTGGAAATCCTTGGTTTTAAATACTGTGTGGGGTCACCTGGATGATCTACGAATGTTTTTTTGTTTTATGATGGCTGTTCATGAGTCCCTTGTTAGTGCTGAACAGTGAAACTGAGCACTGTTCCTCAGAAAAATCCTCCATGTCGTGCAGATTCTTTGGTTTTTCAGCACCTTTTGCATATTTGAACTCTTTCCAAGCAGTGACTGTATGATTTTGAGATCCATCTTTTCACACTGAGGACAATTGAGGGACTCAAACACAACTATTAAAAAAGGTTCAAACATTCACTGATGCTCCAGAAGGAAATGCAATGCACTTAGAGCTGGGGGGTTAAAACTTTTTGAATTTGAAGATCAAGGTAAATTGTACTTAATTTGTCTTCCATGAAACATGCAAGATTCTTCAGTTGCTTCCGAAGGACAGTATTAAATGGAAAAAAAAATGATATTTCAACAAAATAAGAAAAAAAATCTCCATATTGTTCAAAAGTTTTCACCCCCCAGTTTTTAATGGATTGTCTTTCATTCTGGAGCATCAGTGAATATTGGAACTTTTTTAATAGTTGTGTTTGAGTGCCTGGATTGTCTTTGGTGTGAAAAAGATGGATCTTAAAATCATACAGCCACTTCTGGAAAGGGTTCAAATATGCAAAAGATGCTGGATGCTGGAAACACATCGCCCCCTCAAATTCTCATTACTGTAATGCAATAAATAAATAAATAAAAATAAAATAAAAACATTATATAATGTTATGTTATTATGTAATTTGAAATGAAATACATTATATTATGACACTTAACAGGATAAAAATACTGAAGTATGAATAATGGGAGCAATAAAAGTAAAACATTAGGCAACATTACCGTAATAAGTAAAACATGTTTACATGAAATGAAAATATTTTAAATGTACAGTACATTTATTATTATTATTATTATTATTACTACTACTACTACTACTACTACTATATGGAGGACCAAACCTGCAGAAATTATAAACAAATAAATAAATAAATGTAATAACGGGAAAATAAGTCAAGAAATAAATGATTTGATAAAAACATAGTTCATTTATAATAAAATTTAACCCTTTAACTGTCACCGTCCCCCAGGTGGGACACCTAAATTTAATTCACCATAAAACAAATAAATCTAATCCTGATAAACTATACATCGTTGGAAAAGTCTAAGATTCCTAAATAGATATTTTACCACATTTCTGTGATAGAAATTATGTAGGAAAAGTAACAGATTATGTCAAAGGTGCAACTTAAAAAAATCTACATCAAAACATGAGTTCTGACCTTTGTCACAAAAGACTGGCTTCACGCAATAGAAATCATAAGAAATTATATATCAGTTCAAAACTTCATCAGGCATTTTAAAATCAGACATTGCATTACTACTGAAAATGTACATCAAATATTACAAACTGTTTTCATTCATGAATTATAAAAATTGAAGTCTGGATAGTGCATTTTTATGTGACCCAGATATTTTTCACAGACTCCTTCAGATTGGCCTGGCCAGCTTCCTCATTTTGGAACAGAACCTATTCATGTGATTGAATAGAATCTATGCTGCTTGCTTGTTTTTGTTTTGGATGAGAATTTGATGCTTTTCAATCACTACCACTGAAAGCAGAGATGGAAAGATCCTCAGAGTAGTTTCCTTGACCTTTGGGGCCATGTGCGGGTAAGTTTACTGCACTGCTTTAACAAACACCTTAACCCACTGGATTCAAGAGTTCTCCGAGAGCAACAACCTCTCATTATCCTACTGACATATTTCAGGCCTTGAGAAGGTCCATGCAGCAAACAATGTAGACTTTGGCTGTTGTTTAAGGTCAGAGAGAGATGAGTGAAGACAGGCTGCTGCTTGTTTTGTTATACCAAGTGGACTGGCCTTCTCTCTGCCTGAGTGAGAGGATGGTGATGAATGTAAGGGGGTGCTACTGTCTGTGTGTGTGTGTGTTTGCTGACGTTGGCACTCTAGAGCGGTGTGTATGTGCTGCCAAACAGTCTGTCTGCATTTAGGGCCAGAAATTGTGAAAGGAAACTCTGCATGGCGCCTCCTGTTGGTGTCATCTGAGCATGATGTGCGTCATCCTTACTTCCCTTTATCTCGCAGCAGGGTAATTTTTGTTCTTGGTAACTGCCATGAACAAAATCTGATCGATCATGTATTATGCAGTGAGTAAGAGTAAGAACAATGCTGCTGTAGCTTAGAAATAAAGTTTAGCAAAAGTTGTGGATTGTGAAAGACCTCCGCTGTTTTACTATGCACATCTATTGAGCGAACTTCCTCAAAACCACTTTAATTTGTTGGGGTTAGGGTTACACAGAAATAACATTTCAATTAATAAAAATTAAACAGTATCAAGCTAAATATATGCATTTGATCACAAAAATGTGTTTTTCATTTTATTAACAAACATTAAAAAAAAAAAAATTCGGGTCTTCAACAGGCACAATCCCTGATTGTTTAGTCTTGGGTAAACTAACTGGATATTCTGAAACAACGCTATGTTGGTGCAGGATCTAAGTTGCTAACATGACGTTTCCCACTGAGAGTGTGTTGCACAATGATAGCAGATCCTCCCAAAGACTCTAGCCATTGCACACTTCTCTCGATTTCTTCCCTCCCATTCACTCCGGTTTCATTTCATTTTGGCAGTGCATCACCGAGCCAGCCCTGTGATGTAATGTGGTTATTTCCAGAGTGCTGTGGGTCATGCGTGAAATGCAAGTAGGAAGCCACAGAAGCTTTATCCTCCCAAACCTTAACTGACTCCTCCACTCCCATCCACACAGAGGCTGTTAGGCTGCAAGCCCAGCATTAGGCATCTCCAGCGGGGCTCTACCATTTGCATCAGCATCACGGCGAGTTGGGAGAAAAGAGCTTTGCGAGGTGATCCGAAATGACAGTTGGGGAGCCAAATTGATTTTCTATCTCTTTGATTAATTTATCTTCCCCTTGTTGTGCACGGGGAAATTGCTGAATGGCATTCCGTAAGATTAAAACCGCAAACCATACTTTTCATAATCTGACAGATAATTGGCATGGGGGTTGGCTTCTAGATGATTGCCCCATTACGGGATTTCTTTGGAGACGCACATGCACATGCATGAGAGCAAGCACGTACATGCACATATGCAAACGCGTCATCAGAAGCCATGCTGTCATATGCACATCTGTCTACGACTGAATAAATAACTCGCACTACACAGGCAAATTATTAAACTTACATTACGATCGTCTGGCAACCAGATGTTTTAATTGAGTTGGTCGGGATTTCGGAAGACTGTTTGGGAAGGAAGTTTTGACAGCCAAGACTGATTTACGACGCTGCGTGTAATGGGATAAGTGAGAGAGAGGAAGCCACAGTTTGGATGTGAGTGGCTGCTTTCAGTAATCCCTGATCAATAGCACAATAAAGAAGTGTGCATTAATATGCGTATATGCCATCTTTTCATGCTGCTCTGCTAACAGAGATGAGAGGAGAGGTGGTATTTCACTAATGGATGAATCGCTCATCTATCTCCCTGAGGGTTGGTGACATTTGGGCAATGCCAGGAACAGACAAAGACAATACCATTCCATTAATTCTGGACTTCATTATTTGTCTGGGGGAAGACCATTTCATACAAAGGATGTCCATCTCGGGAAACAAATGAAACAGATGGGAGCAATTATCAAATAAATACAGTAATTAAGCGGGATTGGTGGGAAATAAATAAAGAAACGCAATTGAGAAAGAAGGAAAGCAATAAACAGAAAGAGAGAAAGAAAGAAAGAAAGAAAGAAAGAAAAAGAACGAAAGAAAGAAAGACCAATTGAGTAAAAGAAAGAAAAGAGAGATGACTAGAAAGACTATAAATGAGAGACAGAAAGAACACCATGCTAACAGACAGGAATGAAGGTGGTAAGGAAGGCAGGAAGGAAGGAAGAAAGGAAGGGAGGAAGACCAACTGACTGACCAAACTACAGAAAAAAAGAAAAGAGATAGACCAAAAGAAAAACTGATTAAAAAAAAGAGACAGACCTAAAGAGAGAAAGACTGACCAACAGGAAAGAAACTAACTAGACTAACTTTCTTTCAATCGGTCTGTCTTTCTTTCAGTCTATCTTTCTTTTTCTATCTGTTGGTTGGTCAGTCAGTCAGTCCTTTCTTTCTTTCTGTAGGTCTTTTTCTCAATTGGTCCATCTATCTTTTCTTACTTTTAGTAGATAAGAAAGAAAGAAAGAAAGAAAGACCAACTGACTGATTGAAAGAAAGAAAAGAGAGACAGACCAAATGAGAGACAGAACGAACACCAGGCTAACAGACTTTTCAGTTGGTCCATCTCTCTTTTCTTACTTTTAGTAGATAATAAAGCAAGAAAGAAAGAAAGAAAAAGAAAAAAAGAAAAAGAAAGAAAGAAAGAAAGAATCGACTGAAAAACAGAAAGAAAAGAGACAGATCGATGGACAGACCGATTGAAAGTCAGTCGTTCTTTCTTCTGTTTTCTTTTTCTTTCTTTCGTTCATTAGTTCATTCATTCTTTCTTTCTTTCTGTTAGTCAGTCTTTCTCTCTTTAGGTCTCTCTTTTTTTAGTCGGTCGTCTTTCTTTTGGTCTATCTCTCTTTTCTTTTTTTTTTCTGTTGGTTGGTCAGCCAGTCAGCCCTTTCTTTCTTTCTTTCTTTCTTTAGGTCTCTCTTTTTTTTAAGTCGGTTGGTCTTTCTTCTGGTCTATATCTCTTTTCTTTCTTTCTTTCTTTCTTTCTTTCTTTCTTTCTTTCAGTCAGTTGGTCTTTCTTTTGGTCTATATCTCCTTTCTTTCTTTCTTTCTTTCTTTCTTTGCTTCTTTCTTTCTTTCTTTCTTCCCTCCCTGTAAGTCTTTTTCCTCATTTGGTATATCTCTCCTTTCTTACTTTCAATCAGTAGATCAAAAAGAAAGAAAGAAAGAAAGAAAGAAAGAAAGAAAGAATGACCAAAACAAAGACCGACAGACTGAGAAAAAAAAGAGAGAGACCTAAAGAGAGAAAGACTGACCAGTAAGAAAGAAAGAACAAAAGAAATAAAGAAAGGCGGTTCTTGCAGCTACAGCAATGCACCATGTGTGCTTCCACCCCATAAGGCTCAATGCAATATTTAAAAGTCTCCATTGCCTGATAATGATTTATATAGCGCTGCTAAGCTCACGTTTACATACATACATACACCACTGGGGATGGTGCACCCCACCTGTGGGGTTCAATAAACTAAATAGGTTTTTTTATTTTCCCAAGGTTATGATGTCACAAATTACACTCATTACATGTGTTTACATTGCATGACAGGCTACTTTGTCAGTAACCATCTGTAACCATTTGTCTCCAGCAAGAGTGTCATCAGAAATCCTCTGTTTGTCCATGTCCTCGTCTTGCTGTGGCACAGCCAAACACCCATACTCCACTAGTTCGCCTCCAAACAGCCTCAGGCTAGCAGTGGAGAAGAGCTTAGCTGTTCAAAGGCAAAACAAAGTGAGAGTCGGCCTGCCTGTCGTTAGTTATCCTCCACGGCTGCCTCGGGTGACTGCCGTACTTCTGAACTCCCTGTAATTTTTACTTGGCCTTCTTTGTCTGGGAGTTTGTCCCGCACGAGGTGAGAGCCAATGAGGCATGTCCACAGTGATGGATTTCCAACCCTGGTTCTAACGGGGCCGATGTCACACATTATCTCCGGGCCCAGAGACAGAGTCAGGAGTGGGAACAGTGAGATGCTGCACGGGCGGGAATCCTGACATGGATCTCTAGACAGGAACTACATGCAGAGACGGATTCAGAAACATGGCAAGAACGTCCATGCTGAACTGACATAATGTAAATGTGAGTCAATAGCAGCGTCATTTTAGTAAAATTGATATACTGTTATAGTTTTTGTCAATATTTTAATTGTTTTTGTCTTTTTTTAATATGTTTATACAGTTTTTATTCAGTTTTAGTTTTTGGGCTTCATTTAGTATTGGTAATTTTAGTATTTCAACTTAAACAAAAATGAGAAATTAAGTATTTTATTTTATTTATTTATTAAACACCTCAGTTAATGTTTATTTTATTTCATGTAATGAAAGTAAGTAATCATTAAATAAATAAATAACACAAATAAAAATAAAATAAAATAAAATAAAATAAAATAAAATAAAATAAAATAAAATGCAGAAATGCATTTTGTACAAGCAATAGACAATAGTCAGCAATAGGTCTGCAGCTAAAATGTACCTTAAAAAATAAATAGTCCTTATTAAATATTGATTGGACTGGAGTGCTGACAAAATATTTTGCACAAATCTTTTTTTTTTCCTCCCAATAATTAAACAAATTACATAAATGACTGTGCAACCATCATGGAATGATTATGTTCACCCTTACACTTCCATACACTCAGCATTAATTATGTCCAGGTGTAATTTATTCTCATTGCGCGTGGGAATTTGTGGTGATTAGACATGGGAATTAATAGAAAAGGGATCATAAAAAGCTGCCAGGGTACTGTAAAATTATGTATTAGCATAAGTTAAGGAAAACGTGCATTGTGAGGATTACTAATGAAAAAAAAATCATATTAGCAGCATTTATCATTGTGGACGATAACTTTTAAAGGTGACAGAATAGATTTTCACTCAAACGTTTGCATATAAATGGAATTATTTGCTCTTGTCAAATGCACTGTAAGGGTCACAGACATTCCCAGCGGTTTCCCATGACATACATGTAAAATGATGCTATACATGTAGAATGATTAATTTTACATACCGTGTTCATCTAGGTCAGGCTGTCCTGATAAGACAGCTCATCTCAATTCCCATCTACCATAGTAAATGAATACTTATGTAAAGAGGTTTGAGAAAAACAACTCGCTTCTGAATCAATTCTTAGAATTTTTTAACCGCGAACGAGCCATGGCACTTTATTGTGTGCTAGAGACAGCTGTATTTTGCTTGCTGTCAATTTCACACCCACACTCACACACACACAAACAAACAAAAAAATCTCAAAGTGGTGTCTAAACATACATAAAATTCATAAAGGTTGAAGGCGAATTATAAGGGCAATCTTGTGCTTCACTGCACTGCATATATGCTGCCAGAAATGCATGCTTTTCACCAGTAATTCAGTACTTTGCCTTTCAAATTCCCTATGAAGGCATCATTAATGCCTTCTGGAATGCAGAATATAATCAATACACAAAACTCGCTTATTGATAGATGACTGCTTTCACATGCTCACAAATGTGGTTTGTGCAAAGCTCACTACATACGGCTCCACTGTGTATAAAGTGGTTAAATCTGCTTACATCTGACAATGCTTTCCTGATGCAAAAATTAATGTAAACAGTTAAGTCCTATGGTATTACGCAGGCGAGACAAAACATCTTATGTGTCAACAGATTTGTGCACTAGTTTAAATGCAGTGTATTAGAGCTGCCACTGTCTATGATGTCATCAATATTAAACAAACAGCTAAGAACAAGGGAAAAAAACTCACTCACTGCTTTCGCATTGAGAATGTTTAGAGACTTAAAAAAGAAAACTCTGTCATCATTTGCTCACCCTAAATTTGTTCCAAACCTACAGTTCTTTACATACATCTTGCAAATTCTGCAAAATGTTAATTATTTTACCAAAATAAGAAGGGTTATACAAAGTACATGTAATTTTTTTTAATTTAGTACTGACCTGAATAAGATATTTCACATAAAAGAGGTTTACAGAGAGAAATATTAGTTGAATTTATACAAATGTCTTGAAGAAATGTATTCTTTGGTTTTTCAGCATTTTTGTGTATTTGAACTCTTTCTAACAATGACTGTATGATTTTAAGATCCATCTTTTCACACTGAGGACAACTGAGGGATTCGTATGCATCTATTACAGAAGGTTCAAACGCTCACTGATGCTCCAGAAGGAAAAATGATGCATTAAGAGCCAGGGGTGTAAACTTTTGAATGGAATAAAAATGTGTACATTTTTCTTATTTTGCCTAAATATCGTTTATTTATTTATTTATTTATTTAGTACTGCCCTTCAGAAGCTACAGAAGTCCTTCAGTTTCCCAGAAGACAAAAATAAGTTACATTTACCCTGATCTTCAAATTCAACAAAGTTGAAGGTCCAAACTACAGTTCCAATGCAGCTTCAAAGGGCCCCATGATCCCAGCCTGAGGAATAAAGGTCAGCCATTTTCTTAAAAAAATATATATCATATACTTTTTAACCACTCATCTCTTCACACATTAAGTAATCAAATTTGGACCTTCAATCCATAGGCCACCACAGGTCCACTCTATGGAGAAAAATCTTGGAATGCTTTTCTCAAAAACCTTCAAGACAGAAAGACACAAACATATTGGATCACATGGGGGTGAGTGAATTATCAGGATTTTTTATTCAGGAAGTGAACTTCTCCTTTAAAGGAGAAAAAAATACAATCTAAATACTTTTTTAATCTCCCTGAACTCTGTGTATTCTGACTCAAGACCGTTAAGGTATGTCGAAAAACTCTGATCGTATTTTCTCCCTCAACTTCAAAAATCATTTCAAAATCATCCTACATCACTGCAGAAGCTCCGACCCAGTCTTTGCAAAGTGAACATGCAAAGAAGATCAAACACCCTTAACAAAAAAAGGTAAAACAGCAATATAAGACAACTTCGAAGTTGAGGGAGAACATGAGATGAGAGTTTTTCGACATACCCTAACTGTCATAAACCAGAACAAAAACAGTCCAGGCAGAGTGACACAAGACGAGCGTTTGGCATTAAAAAGTATATAAATTGTATTATTTTTATTAAAATAACCGATCGTTATGCTAGATAAGACCCTTCTTTCTCGGCTGGCATTGTTTACAACTGCATTTGGGATCGTTTGAAGCTGCATTTAAACTACATTTTGGAAGTTCAAAATCGGGGCACCATATCAGCCCATTATATGGAGAAAAATGCTGAAATGTTTTCCTCCAAAAAAAAAAAAAAAATTCTTTATGACTGAAGAAAGAAAGACATGAACATCTTGGATGACAAGGGGATGAGTAAATCATTTGTAAATTATTGTTCTGTGAAGGGGAGTTCTGCTTTAAAGCACTCTTAGATACTTAAAGATCTTAGCTGTTTCTTTGTTTTTCTATATTAGTGTTTTTTTAATTGGACTGTGATTTCCAATTTTTGGTTAAATTATGGCCGATCTCCATGATCAGCTTCTGCTGTGAACACATCACTGCCACAACAATGTACTATAAACCAATATTCTAAACTGTTAAAGCACATTACAATCTTTAAGCTGAAAAATTATGCAGCAGGTTGCAACAAAATCACACAGACTTACTGAATATGAAATGGCAAACTATTGACATTTTCACTCAAAACACAAGCTATGACTATAACAACAGGACTGTGTAAAATGATCACTAAAAACAAAGCAACTTGGTCGCTCAGATTCAAATAAGTGCTCCTCATTCTCACAAAATGCAGGAAGATCTCTGCTGTGAAGGTCAAGACTTGCCTGAACAGTAGTCTAGACGGGTGACTCTTAGGATAGAAAGGATCTTCTCTGCCTTTGATGTGAGCGCACAGACTTTCCTGCACATCTTATCTTTTTTTCACTAAACTGGAGCAGTCCTAAAACTTTCCTTGCCTATTTCTCAATCCTGGAAAGACTGTGACTGAATGCTGCCTGCACCTAACCTAAAATACCTTTAGAAGCCTCTATTTTGTACCATAACCAGCTCATCTGTTCTTCTGCCATTTTTATCCACATTCTAAGAAGGATCAAAAACAACATTTTCCATTGACGCATGTGTTAATGGACTGAGAGAAAAATATGATGACAAGCAACGGGCCACCAAAAATATCTGTTTGCACATGCAGACTTCTTTCAATGTGTTCTCACTACTTCCAATTAGGTAAGAAATTACAATCGTGAGATATTTAATGTTGCAAATGCAACATTAACGAATGTGATTCGCCACATTTTCAGGAAATCAGTTCAATTTTTTCCTCATAATCCATAAACAATAAACTAAAAGTCAAGCATTTAAACAGAACTGACACTAAGTACTGCACGGAACGAAGCTTGGAAGTCAAAGGAGCTCTACTAAAACAAACAAACACTATAAAAATTAAATGACACAAGTTACTGGTAAAATCTGACTTTTTTGCATGGCTCGGTTGATTTCCAAAGAGTGTGTCTAGCAATCTTTCTCAACCTTCCCCCTGAGTGATTCCCAAGGGTCTCAGTTCTTCCAACCAGGCAGACAGGCCATCTGATTGGTCAACCAGAACCATTTGACAGCAATCACCTGTTTTCCAGCTGCCCAATTACCTAGAAGTCCATTGGGTCGTTCATTACCCACAAGCCTTAGGGCCTCCTGAGGCCACGGTTCTCCTTTCTTATAATGCAAGTCCTGAATACGACAAAAACTTGACTAAATGAAAATAAAACGCCTTTCAATCAATCTTTTTTTTAAAAAACTATTCTAAATATTTACACTGTGACCCTTGTAGACTCAAGAAGTTGTCATTTTTGGCTAAAGAAAGGTACACAGCTGAGAACAGAGAGACAGCGAAAGAGAGAGGAAGACAAAGAAACAGAGACATCATCATGCCATCATTATCCTGAGTTAAAAGGCCAAAAACATTTGGTGCTTTCCGGTGGCAGAGAGCTGATTAGTGGCAGGTAGCCCATTGTGAGGGAAATCACTTCACAGCTGTAAAGCAAGTGATTTCATAGACTTTCTTCAAGATTACACAGCTAGCGCCTAATCAGCTGATCCTTAATCACAGGCATTGTGCACTCCCAGTCTCCAGCACCCCGCCAGCCGGATACCAATGTTTCGCTGCAATTGTGAGAGCTTCACACAAGTAATCGCCTTAAAACAACTCTTACTGATCTGCCATACAGCACTCGGTTGCTCATGGTGTGTATGAGTATAGAGCAAGACAAAAACAGAACAATATAGGGATCTATCATTAAACTTGGTCCTGATTGTAACACTTGTAAGAGCATGTGTTTGATGAAGTCCGACTGTAAAAAATACATAAAAAGGGGAGAGATGAAAGTAAACAACATTCCCAAACAAGTAGGGCCCTATTAAATCCATTTTATTTTTTTCTGAAATTCCGTTTTGTTTTTTTCCCCATTTTAATTTCCATTATAATTTTTCTGGATTAAATTACATTTTATTAATCAAAAAGCAAGTTTAATTAATTAAAATGATGACACTTATACATTTCAACATCAATTTATTAAAAGTTTAACATGTTTAGGGCCCTATGAAATGTTTTATTTTTTCCTCACCAAATTCTGTTTAAGCATGTCTAATTATTTAAATGCATAAAAAATATATAAATATTTGTACAATTTTTTTACAATATTCATATTTTTTTGCTTATCAAGTGATGGCATAAACTATTTATTTAATTAATCTTTTAATCAAATAAAAATATAAAAACTTTATTTTTTGACAAACAAAATTACTATTAAAAATAAAACATGAAAGAAATATTGTGTTATTATTCCTTAATAAAATAAAGTTTTAACAATATTAGTAATAACAGTAGTAGTAGTATTACGTACATTCTTCTAAACAATAGTAGTATACGTCTTCCAAGTTAAACTGAACTTTTATTTTGAACTTTTATTATGAATACCTTTACATTTCTGTGTGTATATGATAGTTTCTCTCAAAAGAAACTGTAAAATGCCCATGAAACTTTAGAGCAATTACAGAAATGTTATTCATTTATTTATGTCCTAATCTGTCGAGATGGCAGACAATGAAATCACAGCAAGCAATACACGCACTTCAGTGTGAGGGTAGTCAACAAAACCGTGCATCTACGCCATTCACACACACACAGACACGCAGAACATGAACAATTCATATTTAAATAGTCTTTTTGCTTAATATTTAGAGATACTAGTCCATATCGAGATTTGATTAATTCATCCAAACTTTGGCAAATTCTGTGACATTCCGCGTTATACAGGAAATTTCGTTTTTATGACTGGATTCCGTGATTCCGTCCACATTTTCTGCATCAGAAAATATGGAAATCATAGGACCCTACCAAACAGTCTGTGTGTTTCATCAGTGTTTTTCCCCTTTAATGGATCATGAAAAAGTCATTTAGCAGAATGTTTATGCTGCTCCTTTTCTTATAATGAAAATGAATGGCGACTATAGCTGGACATGGTCCTAAATATCTTATTTTGGGTTTCACACCAGAAAAAAAGGCTTTGTGTCCAAATAATGCCAGGATTTTCATTTTTTGGTGAACTGTCCCTTTAAGATAAGATTAATGTGTTCTTTGTGTAGTTCATGACTGCAGCACAGTGCTAGTGTAGTCAACATGATCAAAGACTTCAAGCAAAGAAAAGTTCGAAAAAAAAAAGGGAGAGTTATGCTGTTTTTTCTTTTGTTTTGAGAAAGCGCTTCTACTGCAAAACATATGATGGAGTATACATGATCATTCTCTTCAGAGCCTTTAAACAGATAGTTTACCATGTCCTCACCCTCATGATTTTACAAACCTGCATTACTTATTTCCCTCCGTGGAAAACAAAAAAGAAGAAAATACACCAAAATGGCCCAGTGGGGTCCAGTGTTTTTTGGACACAACTGACATTCACTGTATGGACAAAAACAGGATAAATTAAGTCATACCGGTTTGGAACGACATGAGTAAATAATGACAATTTTTATTTTAGGTTATCCTTTTAATTGCAAATGCCAAACTCAAGTGTCTTTTTTTAAAGGATTTTCATCAAAGAAACTAAATGTACAAAATAAACGAGTGTTGCCTTCAACCTGCAGTTTAGGCATAATTGCTCTTGGCGCTGTTAATGTTTCATGATTTAATAGCTGTCACACAACATTCCCCCTCATTTTGCTGAAAAGCAGGTGCCGCGTCGAGAGAAATCGCTGCACGTCTGTATGTAGAGTTGAAAAACAGTAAACAGCATGGAGTATTTCAGTGTTCCTTTGCAAAAATCCACTGCAGTTGCATCCGGTTACCTGATTTTGTTTTCCATTTCTGTAAAGTGTTGGTCTATAATAATTGACAGAGCTATACGGCGGTCTGTCAGACGCATGTTGTTTTCTTTTTGTAGCTGTCAATGCTCAGTATAACTGAGGTAAAAGTAAAGAGCAAATCTTTTTGCCCTCATAACATTAGAGCACAGGGTGTTTACCCCACATGAGCGACGTTATTAATTGGCGAGTCCAACTTTTGTTCAAAGAACCATTCATGCACTGCAAAAAAATTGTGTTGCAGTTAAAACGTTCTCCCACTCACTCACACGCACACATACAGAGCTGGTAATGAGGCGCAGGTTGCCACAAAGGACAAGCTCTCTGTGAGCAGGTTAATTATGTTATTACTGGCGTGTTGATGAGATTGTTTGATGAAATATGAATGTAATATGAGACGTGGCCAGGGGCTTTATTGAAACCAATCCCAGGAGTGGGGGCCCAAATCAATGGCATGCATGCACACTTATAAACACACATACACACCTTAGAGATCAGACATGTAAAGGAATGTGTGTGTTTCTTACTTATAAGCAATGCGTTCAGATTGTCAAATTCTGGTGGTGGGGTTAGACGGAGAGAAAGAGATGCAGCGATAGAGAGAGAGAGCGAGTGGTAAACAGACAGGCAGAGAAAAAGATAGTCACCCTCTTACCGAATGTTATTTCTATGCAAATGACAGACAAGGAATTAAGGCCGAGGAGAATGGAGACGGTGACTACAGCCACGAATGTTGCTGTGGCAACTGAGATCTCATAACATCAAGCTTTAGTGTAAACCATCAGAAACACACTGTAGAGCGAGAAAAATGAAACGGAAAACAGATGACAGGGAAGAGAAAGAAGTTATTAAGGCATAATTGGAAAAGAACCTGACATGGAGGAGTAGAGGACTGTTATTATAAGTGAGAATGGTAGGGGCGGTGGTGATCCTGCTTTGTTTGTTTACACACAAGCACATTTTGTCAACAGTCATGGAACCTAGAACACCAGACGAAAACCGGGACATCTACAGGATTTTTGCTATATACTGTAAAAAAACATCCAGTTCAAAATTCTCTTGAGGATTCATTAAAATCTTAGTTTCAAAGGCATGCATCTTTAATATATTCTTTTTATGACAAAATGTCAAACAATTTTCTGTGCTGATTATCAGTTGTTATTTTTGGTTCAGACATGTATTGATTACCACATGGCTTTGAACCCATGGTGTTTCGAACTAAAAATAATTCTGATCAAATATTGTTTCTCGCCCTTTTATCTGATGGGATGCAGCATAGCTGACTCAAAAAACTCAAAAAAAAATATGATATGGAAGAAAATTAGATAATATTTCAATTTTTTTCAAATTAAACATCAGTTCTAGAATTAAGTAAAATAAAACAAAAATGAATGTTAATGAAAATATATCTAAATTACATGACTTTTTAAATTACATTAATCTCAAAACATGTAATGATTTTTTAGAGATAGAGATATTTTTATAATTTCATCATACTTCATTCTCATCTGTGACTTTTTTTAACAAATTATGTCCAATAAATAATTTCCAATAAACCTATAATTTTGACTAGTAGTTCCAGGGACAGTCAAGACCTTGGGATTACTTTAGTTCTTCTAATATGTGCTGACAATGTTGAAATATCCACTGTTTTTCAAATTTTCCCTCACATTCACATATGTGACCCTGGACCACAAAACAAGACGTAAGGGACATTTTTTTAAAAAACTGAGTTTTATACATCAAAATATGATATGAAAGAAAATTAGACAATATTTCATCAGATTCCAGAATTAGGTAAAATAAAACAAAAATTAATGTTAATGAAAATATCTCTAAATTACATGACTTGTTATTTACATTAATCTCAAAACATAAAATTAATTTTTAATGAGATATTTTATAAATTTCATCATACTTCATTCTCATCCATGACATTTTTTTTATTATTAGGTCTGATAAATTTCAAACATATACTAAATAAAACATTAATATTTTAATAAAGGAAAAATAAATAAAAATCACTGTCACTGATTTCAATTATATATGAGCAATATCACACAAGCATCCATGTGATATGGCTCTATAGTAGCACGGCTATGAAATGTCAAAGCAATTTTTCAAATAGACATCTTTATTAATAAACAGCATATCTGAAGTTTAAACAACTACATCCTCGGCTAAAAAAAGCTCTTAAAATTACATTCCGTGAACCCAAAACAGTATTATTTATAAATTTACAGAGGATTTGGGCGTCTGCCATGACACACACTGTGAGAAATACTGAAAGCGAAGTGATACAAATGGTGAAAGGCCTGGAGTTCCGGTATCACTAAAATATTGCAACGCTAGAAAAGGCTCTCAGCCAATCAGATTTGAGAACCAGATAGATAGATAGATAGATAGATAGATAGACAGACAGATAGACAGACAGATAGACATATAGATAGATATGTATATAAAAATAAATGCATAACTTCATTTGCAATAGTAGATTCTGATTTCCACTGGTATAATGAAAAAACACTACACCTAGGGAGATTTAAAAGGCATCTGTCTCAGTAAAATGTGAAATCTGTGAATTGCAGATGACAGTTGTGAAAACTAACTGATTAGTGTTTGCCTTCTGTCTTATTGTCATAATAGTTATGTTCCTCGTGTCACAATCTCTATTATCGTTACTACAGAAAAGACTTTATATATATTTTCCTTTCAGGCTCTGTATCTGAACCGAGAGTAAACGGAGGCTTTTGATTTCTCACAGGCATTCAAGATTAGGGCTGCGACTCTCTTGGGTACGAAAGATAAAAACCAAAACTTGATAGCTGCCTAAAAACGTCTAATCTCATAAGCGATGGGACCACTGACTGAGCAGCAGTGGGAAGTAAAATGTCTTTAAAAGCTTTTTACATCTTAATGTACCCAGAATTGCCCTGACAGGTCCCTCCCACCGCCACGTTGTCATCCCGCCGTGACACCCCTGCGGAGTGTTAGAGTGGCCCTCTGGGTAGTGTGCGGGCAGGCCCTCCATGCTGCACATTGTGACAGTGCTAAGAATGAAAAGCGGATTTATTTTTATTTTTAATAGGCCCAATCGTCACTGCAATGCTGTGCCTTTCTGCTTCAATGCTAACTTGGTAGATTAGACCAAACAGAACTGAAACAGCTTCCAGGTGCATGTGATGGTGCGGTTTACACAGCAAACACGTGTTCTGGAGTCTTCACGCATTAGTATTCTGGTCAAACTATTCTGACTTTAAACTAGCTTGTCATTTCCATTTAACTCGCATATATTGAACGCTAGAGCAATGACAGGCTTTCCCAATTGCTAACACACTAAAACTGATTCTCTTGAAACAGACACATTTATCCAGTTTTTAATATTTAATGTTTTCTGGAGAACTTGACAAAAACAGCATCCTCAAGAGGGGAGGACTTCCAGCTCCAAGCATGCGGGACACTAAACTGTGAAAATTAAGTGTTATTTTGTGTTTTTGAGCAAGATGAGAAAAGACAGATACTTGTTATTTCAAATTTCATATTCTGTTATTGTAGGATTTAGAAGAATTTCTGTTATATAGACTTTTGTGGGCTACCATTATGATCCAGAATTGAACTTGTACATTGCTTTATTCCAAAAAATGAAAAAGGTCTAATCTATATTTGCTCTTCTCGCTAACATATTACATACAATTTGACATTTAGTAACATTTAGCATGCTAATATGCTGTTTTTCCTTTGTTCTGAAACAGACTCCTTTATTCTTTTTCTCTCGCCACGCTACTGCCACAATGCCATCTCTCCCCTGCTTTAATGAGAGCGGAGTTGCAAACGCAGTGTCACGATCAGAGAGAAGTGTAATTTTATTGACAGTAGACTGTAGACAGTAGAGTATCTGTCATTTTCATCCTTCAAAACACACGCTAGAGAATTGAACAGGGAAATACAATGAAACACACTATCTTCACATTTCAGGCAGCCTGGGTTTGACAATTCAACTGAGTCAAACAAGCCAGATTTGAAATGGAATAGACTGACATTAAATATTATAATTATAATGAGACCTATAATTTTGACCAGTAATTCTGGGGACAGTCAAGACCTTGACATTACTTAAGTTCTAATATGTGTTGGTAATGTTAAAATATCCATTGTGTTTTTAAAAATTGCCCTCATATTCACATATGTGACCCTGGACTACAAAACCAGTCATAAAGGTCATTTTTTTTGAAACTGAGATTTATACAGAGATTTACAGCTGAATTTATTGATGTATGGTTTGTTAGGATAGTACCATATTTGGCAGAGATACAACTATTTGGAATCTGAGGGTGCAAATAAATTTAAATATTGAGAAAAGTCACCTTTAAAGTTGTCCAAATTAAGTTTTTAGCAATGCATATTACTAATAAAAAAATAATTTCCATATATTTATGGTAGGACATTTACAAAATATCTTTATGGAACATGCTGCTTACTTAATATCCTAATTATTTTTGGCATGAAAGAAAAACAATAATTTTGACCCATACAACGGGTGCTAGAAATATACCCGTGCGACTTATGACTGGTTTTGTGGTCCAGGGTCACATATTATAATTAATATCTTCTCACCCACAACAGTACCTAATACTTAACACTCACTTATTAAAAACTAAGGTTTCAAAAGGGGGATTTTGCACTGATGCGATACAAAAAACATTTTGGGTTCCTAAAAGAACCATTCAGTAAACAGCTTTTAAAGTCCCCATGAAATCAGAAGTGAAGTTTTTTTTTATTTTTCAGTATGAACATGTTAGCCTTAAGGTTATCTCTAAGCTAGTGTGCTCCAAAACAATGACAAAATTTGTATTTAGAAGACACAAGCATTCAAAATGTACAGCTTCTAACTTCCGCCAACATGGATCAGTGATTTTGATGACATCACCCTGCACTTAAGCGTCTCATTAAACTTTCTGTCCAATCAAATGCTCTTTAGGAATCCAGTGCGTCCCGCCCCCTACACTATAAATAGATGCTGAAACTATATTAGCCTCCACACCAACAAATGATATCATCTGTTTATTCTAAGCGCATTCTCGAGCTTGTGACAGCAGGATTGATTGTGATTGGCTGTCAGTGGTTTTATCATTCAGCAGCTGGGAAAAAAAAAAATTGTTCTGAAAGTGATACCAACAATATTGTTTCTCTGTGCTTTTATTGTTATAGCTGTGGTTTAGACTCTGCTATTCTTAAATATTGAGAACGATTTTTAGACATATGTCTTTATCGTTATCTATATAGTTATCATCCTTGGTGCGAACAGGCCTTTAGTGTGAAGAACATTTTAATAATCTAAAGAAATATCAGTAAAGATAGTGTTTTCAAAAAATATCTTATATATATATATATATATATATATATAAACCCTAAAAGGAACTCAAATATGAACACTATTGCTCATTGATCTTTAATATCCCTAAAATGTGCTTGGTAAACTCTTTAAAATACTGTTGTGACTCAGGACCAAGACTTCATCCTTCAAATCCTAGATACACCCTTGCATTTGGCATTGGCAAGTAATTCAGTTGAGGGAAAATAGAATAGCAAATAATCTGCTACTGATCCAGAGCAATACAATGCAGAGCAATTTTCAATGCCTCAGCAATCAAAACAACAACAACAAAAGTTACCAACATTTGCTGTAAAGATGAATTCAAAGGGATCTCAGGTCTCTCTACAAAGTAAAGCTATATAAGGACACTGTGCGACACGTGACTCTAGATTCTCTTGCTATCCAGATAATCTCTGCTTTGCTTTTATCATTTGCTCCAGAGGAGAAGCTCATCTAAAGCACAGGCCTGTAGGGTACAGTCCAGGTACTGTGTTCCTACAGTAAGCTGATTTATGAAGCCCAAAAAAAGGATGATGAATCTGGATGAAAAATTGCTACGGTGTTGATAAATGTGTGAAAAAATCTCTTTTTAGCTGTAAAGGGCATATGCTTTCAGGACAGTAACCTTCTAAAAGGGGTCAGATGACCAAAGCTGACAAAAAGTGCTGCTTTTGTTGGCTCTTTGTATCACTTTTACATCACAGTACAGTGCTTTATTTGTTTGTTTGTTTCAATCAGTTACATATTTGAAGTGATACACAATTAAAAATTAAAACTCAAGTAAAAATGATTAAAAGAATACTATCTTCTGAATATTAGTTAATATAATTCCCCCTTAAGATATACAAATATATTTAAAAGTAAACTTTTTAAAGTTTCACAATCCCACTTTATATTAGGTGGCCTTAACTACTATGTACTTACATTTAAACTAATCATTTGATACAGTGCACTTATTGTATACATGCATGTTTTTACATTGCACTTATATTTTACAAAATACCAATAATTTTTGTAATTACATTTATAATTATACTGCTGACCAATCCCTTACATCTTAACCCACCCTTAAGGGGATAGTTCACCCAAAAATGAAAATTAGGCCATTATTTACTCACCCTCCAGGCATCCTAGGTGTATATGACTTTCTTCTTTCAGGCGAATCCAATAGGAGTTATATTAAAAATTATCCTGGCACTTCCAAGCTTTACTATGGCATAGGTGGGTGTTTATCTTCACCAGTCCAAAACAAGTCCAATAAAGTGCATAAAAAGTGCCTCACACAGCTCCGGGGGGTGAATAAAGGCCTTCTGTAGCGAATCGATGCATTTTTGTAAACTAAGTTTGTTTACAGGAGCAAAGGAAAACCAGTCTGGAAAGCCTCTTGGTTTTTATTGAAATCCTCTGGCATTTTTATTTACAAATCCTCATTTTAAACTTTTAATTCGGTGACCGGCATTAGGTTTACCTTTCTCCACGGCGCATTCGCGTTCGTCACTTTCGAGTGGCACATGCGCAACATCAACGGACAACAGACTGATTCTTACACTTTAAATATAGATATTTTTCTTACAAAACTGCATGGATTTGCTACAGCAGGCCTTTATTCACTCCCAAGAGCCATGTGAAACACTTTTAACCCTCTGGGGTCTGAGGGTGTTTTGGGGCCCTGGAGAAGTTTTGACATGCCCTGACATTTGTGCTTTTTTCAGTATCTTAAAAACATATTAATGGCTAAAGTCTGGATACACTGTAATCAGCACAAACTAGGCTACAATAATATGTAAGCAACATGAATGTACATGTTTGTGTTTTTGAGAAAACACCATTTATGCGTGGTTAATAAAAATCTAACATTTTTAAGTCACTGAAATAAGGCCATGAAACACATTCAGAACATTTGTGCACAAGACTTTTGAGAACTGGATGTGGTAGGCTAGAGTTTTTTCTACAAAATGATGTGAAAATCATCTCGTTCAGTCGTTCACAAAAAAACAATATACTTATTTACATTTTCTAAGACGTGTTTTGTGATCGAAAGGGAATATGCGAGGGAGTGACAATGGGCACTGAATATTTAGTGATTCACACCTGAGAGACAAAAGGCCCTCCCCTAATGGCCCATCAATGAGACTGTGACTGTCAGGTAAGAAACAATGTGAGAAGATTCAGAGATTGGGGTTTTAGATTATTTGTATTTTATTTACAACACAGTATAATATAAACATACATTATGAAGGTCAAAGACACATTATTAAGCACACTGATCTAACCACAGAGATGTGAACAGACGTTGTGTAATTCCTGAAAACTGTTTTCTGAATTCTGTTCAACAAGTAGCACAAGCAAATCATACCTGATATTTAAGTGCTTGCAAAACTCATCATCAGTAGTCAAGGAACTTGTTTTACCAATAGAATATCCATGTAGTTGAAGATGTGATGTTGGTACGACGCTTTCAGAGGAAAAGTTTGCAGGATTCATCTGTTGTGCAGGTATCAAATCACAAACAGCTAAAGCAAAACAAAAAACATCTGTGAGCATGTTAATATCAGGAGCAATTTAAAGAATCTTTGCTAAATAAAATCATTAGTTCTATAATTTCTATCCGAAAAACACTAAAATAAATGAATAAATCAGTGTGCGTGTTGATAGGCCTGGAGCAATATTGTTATATTAGCAATCACTAATATTGCCCATGTGATTTTTATAGCTATCATATGCACACATGTTTTGTATTTATTATTATATAGTATAAAAACAACATCTAAGAAACTAAATTATTATTAAGCACATTATGTACACGTTTGAGCAGATATTTGCAGACAGAGTAATCAACAGTAAAGACTGGTCTAAGCATTCTTATACATTACTTTTATATCGTCTAAACATTAGCCATACTTTTATGTCAATTTGTTTATGAAACATAAAACATTCCTGACGCTTTACAGATGCATTGAAAAGTTGCCTATTATATTTCAAAATGTTGCACTCGATTTCACATATTTTAGTCAGGAATTATAGTTTTGAAAAAGTCCAGCTAGTAAATGCGTTCAAGTTTATGTCTCAACAACACATTATCTAATGCCAATAAGAAACATTACTTACACTGTACAAGAGATCCTCTCGTCATCTGTCTGTAGCCGCGCTCGCGTTCTGTTTGTGAGATAAACAAGCTCAGTCTGTTCCTCTCAGCGCGTCCTCATCTGGAGTAAATTCAAGGCTTTTTTCTCTCAGCGCTTTCTTCCAAAAACGAAAGTATCCGACACAAACACGTTGCTGCTTTGTTTACGGGTTGATGTGGGCGTTCATTTCGCGCGTATTTCACGTGGATGATTGTAATAACAATAGCGCCACCGCGCGTGGGCGTGAACTAATTAGCGGTAATGAGGTCAGATGGAAAAAACAGGACATGGTATTGGTTTCATACGGATTTCTTACACACAGAATATGCGTTTTCGATTAAACTTACTTCATTCAAAAGTAGACATTCCAAGCTTTCTATAGACATATCTCTGGTGTTTGTGTGTCATGTATTCGCTGAGTTTTAGTTCATTTTAGTGACGCATTTCAACTGGATATTCACGGAGACTGAGAAGACTGAAATGACACCCTGTATATTTTCTTTATTTACAAAAACTACTAACATTTGTTGGTATGTTGAGCGTACACAAATAAAAGTAAACTTTCTACAGATTCAGGTGATGTATTACTTTTATGTGTCCAATTAAAATTGAGGGAGCAATTCAAGTTCTTTTTGCTAACATCTGGAAAATATGCGAGTGCTCCCGCCTGCGGGTTAGCCGACCCCAGGGCGTTAATTATGGATGGATGCACTTTATTGGACTTGTTTTGGACTGTTGAAGAGAAAAACCCGCCTATCGCCATTATAGCTTGGAAGTGACAGAATAATTTTTAATATAACACCGATTGGATTTGCCTGAAAGAAGGAAGTCATATACACCTAGGATACCTGGGGGGTGAGTAAATAATGGGCTATTTTTCATTTTTGGGTGAACTATCCCTTTAAACCTACCCATACCACAAGACCTGACGTCTTAACGTTACCCGTATCCCACCTCAATAGCAGGTAAAGTGTTTTGCAGGACAAAATGAATACGTTGAGTGTACTTATTTTTTGACTTAAGTACATACTGTAATACTGACTATAATATGGACACGGTCTTTGGTATTAAGCAAAGACACCTTTTACAACTCAAAATAAATATATTTTTCATTTCATCCTTTTCTTCTCATAGGCACAAAAAGCTTAATAATGTATAGACAGGCTTAAAGAACTTTACAGGCAGGTTGATTTTCCTGTGGCGCCGTGATATCCCTTTGATAGTGCACAATGGGAGTCTTGCAAGCGAGACCTTGAGAAGGAACAAAAAGACTCGAGTGTGTTAGTGGGCAGATGGCAGACAGCCATGTTGGTTTGCAATGAATTCAGCCGGACTGCTGTCACAGATGTCTCAGTACCCTATTCTAAAAGAAACGGCTAACATGGTAGGCACCACGCAGATGCAGTTGGACAGTAAAGGTAAAGATTACAAAAGAAATGCTATTAAAATATTCAAGCCAGAAAACCTCAGCTCACTTTGTTTTTCATGAACTTGAAACAGTTGCAGAGAATACTGTTCAGTCAGTCAAGCATTACAAAGTAAGGCTTAAATAGTTCATCAAATCCATTCCCAGAAAGCCTAGTGTGTATTCTCATCCTCATTAAGATGGTGTACCTGTGTAAACATTAAACAATAAAAGAACTAAGGACTATTACAAGACATGTAAACTAATAACCTGCGTTCAGGCAAACAATTCAACGTCAATTCATTTATGCCTCTAAATCAGGCACACCCAGAGCTAATATAATTGCACACAAGTCGTTTTGGAAATGTAAACATTAACCAGAATGTCAGAATTAAATAAAATTGATGGTTGTGTCCGATCACTTTTTGCATCCTCGCCCATGCGGAGGGGTTATGTAAACGAGACACATTGTCTCGGAGCGAACGAGCGTCAATGCTTGAATATTAATTTGCCTTGCCTGACTGAGCTGATTGAGACAGCCTGAACCTCCTCACTCTCGTTAATTATACCGCTCTCCATTCAGCTGGCAGGCCTGATTCTGTGGCTCTCCTGGGCGAGAAAAAGGAGATTTGTTTAGTTTGAGAGAGAGGGACTACTTTCAAACAAATATAAAGTGGTGTAAGCAGGCCTTTGTCTCAAAAAGACAAAGTAAATATATAAATAAAGAAAAAAAAGATAGAGCTTTTCTCTGCAAATGAAGGAGCAGATGAATAAGGTAGCTTGGATTCTGAGGGGGATTTGTGTTTCTCTCTGATGAGGTGAAGCTTGTGGTATTGTGGTGTAATTGAGAAACTTAACTCCAAGCAGTGGCTGGTTCAAAGGTTTGAATGTCTAAGGCTTAGTCAAAGTTTTCTAACAACTCTTAATGCAATGGACAAAGATGGATCAAACAGTAACTGGCTCCAGGAGAAGTTAAATTCTCGCTTGATGACTGCAATACCACCGTTTTTTCCTTTTTTCAAATCAGTGTGAACTTTGCAGCGGATTTGATCATTTGACGATCAAGGCCTCTAAATGGTGCATGGGGACGCACGAGGTGAAAACATTGATTGTCTAGCCGGGTTTTGCACTTGGGGCAGTGCATCAATAATCAATGAGTGTTGGATCAGAGAGATGCCATCTTCTTGCCAAAGGACCCTGTCATTAGCTGTCTGCTACGTGCCTGTACCAACCCCAGCCCTCCTTTCATCTGTGGCGTCCTCACTCCCGATGTTTCAATCTGCCCCGCCATTTAGAGATCTATATAAGCTTCCCTTTCATGTTCTCTGTCTGCTCACCCGGTGCCTTTTACGTGTCACCCGTAGTCAACTTCAGGGTTTTTTTGCCAAAGCCATTACTGCTGCTTGGAAAGGGTGAATGTGTCGAAAGACCAAAGACTGCGCCAAAAAGTATAAAGCTTAAAGGAATAATTCACCCAAAAATGAAAATTTGCTTACAATTTTTACTCATCTTTAGGCCAACCAAGATGTAGATGAGTTTGTTTCTTCATAAGAATAGATTTGAAGAAATGTATCATTACAGCACCATTAAATCCTCAGTGAATGGGTGCCATCAAAATGAAAGTCTAAACCTGTTGTGATAAAAACATCACAACAATCCACAAGTAACACAACGGCCCCCAAAATACCAGTCCACAAGCTATAATGATGCATCCTCCAAAAAAAAAGTATAGAGTATAGATTACTCACTAATTATTGTGTGTGTGTGTGTGTGTGTGTGTGTGTTTTAATCAACTATTTGACCTTCTTACGGCACCCATTCACTGCAGAGGATGCACTGGTTAGCAAGTGATATAACATGGGTGCACATACGTTTTTTTTTTTTTGCCTGGTTCTCATAAGAGTACATGGAGATTTGGTTTGGTCCTTACAGTACACATAGTGTGACCCATTAAACTCTAACAAAAAAATTAATAATAGTGATAATAATATCATTAGACTTTATTTATAAATGTTTATTTATAAACATTTTTTAAAATAAAATAATAAATCAAATATGTAATTGCGTAATATTATTAAATTTTAAAATAAAAAAAATACAAGATGGAAAAAAAAATACAATTATTTTACAGTAAACTTAAAAATAAAATGATAATAATATATTTTTTAAAATAATTTAAATAAGTATTTTTCATAATTTTCAAACCTAAAATAGCAAGCTTTTATTTTGGCGGGGTAACGTTCAGTGAAGAGCATCAGTAACAACATGACCATAACAACATTTCAGATGCTGTGGAACAAGATTGGTCCACTGGTTAGACAGGGTTTGCCGTCCCATAGTGCAAAGTCACTAGGGATGTAGTCTCGCGTAGCCAGACCTTCAGACTGACGGCTGAAGGTCTGGAATTCATGGCAGCTTTCATTGGCCAAGGCCCGCCCATAAGGCCGTTTGACCGACATATCAAACAACCAATCACAGTTCGTTTCGTTCAGCGTCACGTTTCGGTGCGTGGAAATGCCCCCACAACAACAGACTGGCATGCAACAAATCAGTCATTAAAATAACCAGCATTGAAAGTTGACGAAGAAGAGGGAGAACAAGCAGTAAGTCAGTAATTTGTTCGCGAACGTTGCAAATGTGTATAACAACAATGGCGTCTGCATAAGCACCTTTTAGCAAAACGCTGAGTAAATCCGTCTGCGCTTAGTTTCCAGGCGGACCGAAAATAAACGCGACATTCGCGTCTCCCGGAAATCCGATCAAATTCAACTAATCAGATGACGACTTCGACATTCCTGAAGTGTTTCCAGTTAAGTGTACCATATGCATCAGACGTTTAGCCAACGTTCCGTGGGCGTGACGTCTGAGGCTGAGACTACTAGGGATGCAACAATACAGTTAGTCCACGGTTCAATACGTACCTCGGTTTTTAACCACGGTTTTGTTCGGTTCTGATATCTTGCCACTTCAGTGTGGAGTTTTTTGGAACAAACTAACAAAATACTCCCGTAAACCTCTGTACACTAGAAAAAGCGTGGCATCCAGTATGAATGAAACCCAATCCATTTTGCGTAAAAATCGAAAAAAATAATACCTCTCTCAAAAGAAAAAATAAGCAGACATATATGAATGTATGTTGAATGAATGTATGTTCCTCATTTCAGCATGTGAAATCGCGGGCACACATACAGCAAATTCAGAGAGAAATAAAACAAGGAAGTTATTTAAATGCAAAACCGAAAAACCGCAATTCACAAGCACGTATTGAACCGTGGAGGTCGTACCGAACAGTTCGATATTATATTGAGTATTGTGACATCCCTAAAAGTCACATGACTTTTTATTCGCATCAACCCTTTTTTTTTTTTGCTCAAAAACCACCTCAAACGGGCACAAAAACTTTTGTTTTGCGATTCGAAATGTGGTGTTTCCATCACTCATTTCTGATGCGATAGGTCAAAATGTGCATAAAAACAGGGTGATGGAAACATAGCTAGTGATGAAATTTCAAATTTGTGCTTTGAAAACAGCAATGACAGCTCCTTAATGTGCTCTCTGAACTTACTTACTACACAGCGCATTTTATTATTTTGGTCACGAATGCGGACCTGCAGACCACTTATGTACAACCCTGGATAAAATGCTAAACTTCCAGTGAACAAACAAACTCATCTACATCTTGGATGACCTGAAAGTGAGCAAATTACCAGCAAATTTTCATTCTTAGGGTGAACTATTCCATTAACCAGTGAAAGTAAGAAATGATATGGCAAATAGTCGATCAATCTACAGCCCACTTGTGTAACCACTGTTGAATCTCTCACTCTTATCCATATTTAATTCATTTAATTTCTTGAATTGGTGGTCGGATACTAAAAAAAAAACATTCAACAGTTTAGGTTCATCCCATCACCATCATCATCATGATCACAATTAACCATTACCACTTAAGAGAATGAACATCTGCTTCCCGAGCATCTTGCCACAGCGCAGCCACTCCGCAGTGCTCAGAACGACACTCGTGGGACAGAAAGTTGGTGCAGTCTGCCATATGCCAAGTTTTAAAAGCTCTCTCTTCCCTGCACTTTACGCTAAGGACAGCTTTAAAAAGGCCTCACGAGCTCGTCAAGGAACACATGTCTTCAGACACACATACGCACGAATTCCACTTCCTTCTCAATGGCCATATGAAACACTTAGCAGCTTTTACAGCCATTCACTGCATCTGCAGGGCCCAGTCCTCATTAAGACATGGCATCGGTCCAGGTTTAAATGAAAAGGTTGAGATCTGAAGAATAAGATCGGGATGGGAGATTTTCGAAGCACCTAGGTAACATAATTTGTCAATAACAATAGGAACTGAATTTATTACAATCTAAAAGCCTGTATAAATATTAAAGGAATGTCCAAGGGTCATTAAACAAGTTAGGGTCAAATCAACAATGTTTGCTATTTTACAAGAGAAAATACATTTCAACTTGTCCCTAAATTTGGGGAAAAAATCTGAAATTTATAGCACTTAAAATGGAAGAAAGCTGTAAACATAAAAATAAATGTACTGTATATTTTAAAAAGAAATTTTAGACTAATTTAATTAAGACGAATGTAAATTTCTTTAGATGGCACAGGCTGTTTCTTTTCATATCAATAGTCAATGAGCTTGCTGCTCAACTAGGACTGGGCGATTTTTCAGATTTTATCGATTAATTCAAATTTAATGTTTTGCCACAATTTTACTTTTAAAAAAAAGAGGAATCACGATTTTGAATAGAAATATTACCAAATGTTAAAATTAGACACTTTGACAATATGCCAATAATAACAGTAAATTAATTACATGTTGGCACATGTAATTAACACGTGTGACTCGCAGAATGCGCTTTTGTGTTGACAAAGGTGCGACGTGGGCAGTGGAATAGGAAAAACATGCAAGAAGATGGAAGTGAACTTTTAACTTGAGCGCTGAATTTTTAGAACAGCGTTCATGCATGAGACGCTGCAAGAGACGCGAGCGCAACAGACAGACGCGTCCATGTTTACATTAAAAAAACAATGGAAAAGCAGCACAACTGAATAAAAAAAACCTATGAAGAATTACTACTGTATGTGTGATATTTCATGTTTGTATCATGGTGACAGGCTGAAAGCTGCTGTTCATTGTTTTTTCCAGAATATTTATAGTAAATAATAGTCGACTGGTGTTACACCTTCAGTCATTTTGAATTACCTTGACATTTGAATTTTTTTAAAGCATTTTCCTCATATTATTTCTTGACATATAAGACTAGATATGTACAAAATGTAGTTGTAGTTAATGCATCTTTTTTATTTGTTTAACATTTACATCATGTTGACAACTTCATGTGTGGTGCACTTGGAATAGACTTTTCTTTAGCTAGAGGGTCAATAATGAAAAAGTTACTTGAATCATGTTGTAGTTACATTTTCAAGTTGATTAGTTAAAAGTCAAGATTTTATTATTTTTTCCATATCATCAACCCTATGCTCAACATTCAAATACTTGGCTAGTGGTTGCTGTAGCAGTTGCAGAGCGCTTCAAAAACCTTCCACCTTCCCCAGCTCCACCTTTATAGATCTGCTATGGGATGATTTCATTTATATGTGCAGCAGCAGTAATTCCTGCATGCTCACAGAAGCCTGTCCGAGGATGTCTTGGCAGCAGCAAGTCTCTGTATTTGCTCTGCCGCAGTAGCAGTGTAGCAGATCCTACACTGCCATATATATTACCTTGCTATTACCAAACTCTCTGAGATTTGTTATGAGAGAAATAGTGTGATAGAATCATTTACTAACCATATCCGTTTAAAATTCTATCTACCCTTTCAACATTAATTTTCATGACAACACAATGCTGGTAAACTCTGTAAACACAATCACTTCCACATGATATCTGCACATGTGAAAGCTGAGCATGTGTTTTTCTAGACCATTATCTTGAATCAGCAGAAGAACATAAACATGTCTCCATGCTGTTGTCTACATGCTTTCAGAATGTTCAATGGCAAAAACAAATTAGAAATAGTTTAAAAGCCTTTACCTGACACCAGGTACATGACAACATGCCTCCGTCAATCTGCTGGATCAGGAACAGGAATTACAGCAGTGACAAATTACTAGATGTTCACCCACCTGGAACATGGCATCGCACAAATGACAATCTACTGTATACAGTTTCACAGCTCAAATAATATGCTTTTGATAGAGGAGTACATGTAGGTGCTTTAGCAAAAAACCTGAATGCTGCCATACTTTCATAATTCAGTAAGAATCTAGAATATTCAATTAATGCAGGTATGTTGTGACATGTATATTGCTGTATATTACAAACTTTCTACAGTTAAAAAAAACTGTCATAATAGTCGTAAGAAAGTCATCTTTAAAAGTTATTTTTACTTGGAATGAGTCAACACTGGTCTGCTTCCCACTTGTGTAACCAGACTTCATATTCAATTCGAGATATGCAATGGAAGCAGAAGAAACAGCCAGAATCAGTAATAAGATAAGAAGAGGAAGAAAGAGAGAGAAGATGGTGAAAGAGGTATTCTGATCTCTCTGAAGTTCCTGTTCCATCTCTTGCTCTCGTTCTCTCATTCCTCTCTTTTCTCCATCTCCCACTTGAGCGTAGGGCAGTCCTCAGAGTATTAAACAAACATTACCAGAGAATGGACTTCAGAAGTTGAGAGGTTGATAGCAGAGGTGATAGAGGAGATGGAGAGAGAGCAGAATGACAAGTGGGCAGGAGTCAGACCGGGCAAAAGAACGTAATTCTAAGCCAATTTTAGAGAGGAGAGGTTATAAATATCCTTCTCGCTCGTCTCTCGAAGCTGTTCTCTGATTGGCGAAAAAATGGAATCAGATATTTGGAAAAGCAATTTTTCTCAGACAATTACCCATGGATTGGATAAGTCCTGTTGAATGGAATGACACATGATTGCCCACTTCTCAAACACACAGCACTGGGAGAGCATGACTTCTGTCCAATCTCTACAAGAATCAGTACAGACTGTGCTTTTATACTGTATATACAGTATAGATATCAACAGCGATGTGCAACACTTAGGCAAAAAAAAAAAAAAAATAGGCATATCGATATCTTACGAGACTGAGGAATATGTTTGGTTTTTCCTCGTCAAGGCAGCTCAGTTATTGCATGTGCTTGCTAAATTCCACCACTACTGCACTATATTTAATTTAATGAGATATTGATTACATGGACCAGATGTGCTTGTGGAGAAATTCAGATTTAACTTTTAAACTATAAAAATACTTCAGTAAGTATATTTACGCCTGTCTGCAGACTGAAAAAAATGAATTCCGCTAAGTCACAGTCCAGGGTTGCGTATATGGTCAGCATTGATGGATTAGTAAATGTTGTGCAATGAAAACAGATTTTGATTCAGCATGCTGTAACTTCTGGGCCATGACTGATGACTGAAAAAACTTCTCTTCTGACTCCACACTACTACTTTTGTTTCTCTGCAGCCTTACTTCTTGTAAAACTGGTAAAGAAAGAATTTGTATGCCAGTGTACATTATGAGAAGGGTTGTTTGTGCAATGCATGCTAGAATAGTCATCTTTCTTCTCTCGCCTTCAAAGAAGTGTCTGTTCTCAGCTGGTAGGAAAGCCTAATCATCAGAAGTGACTTAAAAATCAAACTGAATTGGACAATAAAAAGAAGCATGCTCACCCTTGTTTTACTCCGTATCGCTACATTTCAGATTTCACAGTAAAAAAATTGGAGGGGTTCTCTAATTAAACTCTTAATGCTTCACAAAAAGCCTTTTGACTGAGATCAAGGAATTATAGGTACAGTAAGTAAAGGCAAGCAAACAGAGCACTAAAGTACTAAAGTAGCACTAAATGTACTAAAATTTTAATATTTGAGAATATTATGCTCACTAAGTGATTAGTAAAAGCAGTTAAGGTATGAGAAAGCACACATTTTGCATCTATTAAATGCGTGCTAATCATTGGCAGGGTTCTTAAATGTTCTGGCACTGAGAAAGCTCTTATCCCGCTTGTTTACTGATGTGGGATGATGTGCCCTTTTGACTAACACTGTCAGCAGCCACCCAATCCAACTGCAGTCATGCAGGTGACATTTTAGCAACCCTATTTGACTCTCAGATGCTTACCTATGGCAAATAATGAAAGGAGAGCAGCTCCTGAAAAATTCAGTTCCTGGAATGACCCAGCAGAAAGATCTGAACCTGTCAAAAGGCCTCGATGTGGAAGGCTAATGCTGGACTGTCAGGTAAGAGGAATTCAGATGAGCATTCACTTCTTTGAAGGCTCTAGCCGCACTCATCACCTGCTGGTAGAGCCAATGGTATCAGAGAGACCAGCTCTTCAAGAGTCCATCAAGTTAGGAATGCTATCTACAATCTGATACGAAGACAAACAGACCTAAGAAAAAATAACAAACAAGCAAAACATGACTCATAAAATTCTCAGTTGCAAAAGCATGTGGTTACAAAGTGTGTATATAATTGAATGTTGCTACATATGCTCTTAACTAAAGTCCATTATCAGAGTGTCTCATCTGTCTGTCTTTCCATTCTTATCTGGTCTGACTTAACATTCCCTGAACTGCATATTTTATCTTTATTTTTGATTTTATCTGCAGGTTACAGATAAAATCATGGCATGTTTTTATACTTTTGCCGAGATGTTTTCTCAAGATTTGTTTGGATAACTTTTTATTTTGCTTTCAAAGCCATTGCCGAAGCTCTTGCTGTACGGCATGGCTAAACTTTCCCCCATCTATGAGATTGATATTGATGACTTTCTCTTTTGCATTTATTGATCTTTAGTGTTAATGAGGTTGAAGTATCTAAAGAAGGTAATGAGGTTTGTCTAAACTATGTTTTGATATCACGTGTTGGATACAATGAGGTCAATAATACCTGTATAAAAAATAAAAAATAAAAAAAATCTACCCAGTGAATAGCACATGTGCCAGAACTTTTAAGCCAATCACTGGAGATAAGTGCTTGGGAAAATTATGTCATAAGTTGACGGCACCATTCAAATGCCAAAAATATAACAGCACTCTTAAAAACAAAGAATCCAATAAAGAAGTTTGCAATGATGCCATAGAAAAAGGATTCAGTGCTTAAAACCAACAGTTCTTTAAGCACGGGTAACTCGGTCCTGGAGGGCTGGTTTTCTGCAAAGTGTGCTTGATTAGATGGTTCAGGTGTGTCTAACTGGGGTTGGAGCTACACTCTGCAGGACACCAGCCCTCCAGCACAGAGTATGAGCACCTCTGTCTTAAAGGATTAGTTCACTTCCAGAATAAAAAAATCCTGATTTACTCACCCCTATGTCATCCAAGATGTTCCAGGATTTTTCTCCATATAGTGGACTTTAATGGGGACCAACAGGTTGGTTGGTCCAAACTGCAGTTTCAATGCAGCTTCAAAGGGCTCTACATGGTCCCAGCCAAGGAATAAGGGTCTTTTCTAGCAAAATGATTGGTCATTTTCAAAAAAAAAATGTATATACTTTTTTTTGAACCACAAATGCTTGTCTTGCACTAGCTCCGCATCCATGACCTCACGCGTTACGCAATCACGTTGGAAAGGTGATACAAGGTTAGTTCTTTGTCTGTGTTTACCTTTTTTTTTTTTTTAAATAATTTTTTAAAAAATTATCAGGAATTTTTTCAAAATTTACCTACTAAGGGTGTGTTCACACTTGTCATATTGGGTTCATTTAAAATTAATTCTGGTGCAGTTGATCTGTTGGTACAATTAGTTTAAATAAATGTGAGAACGCTGCCATCCAAACTCTGGTGCTGACCAAACAAGCAGACCGAGACCGCTAAAAAGATGTGTCTTGGTCCGCTTCCAAATGAACTCTGGTGCCGTTCGAATAAAGTATGAATGCAACACGGACCAAATACTTACAAACAAACCAAAAACTTGAAATAATGGCAAGATGCGACATGATTTCACAAAGGGAACAAGCATGGAACAACAACGAAGTAAAGTGCCTTTTATGAGCTCTTTGTGAGTTCGCAGGTAGTGAAAATAAAATCATATATATGCAACAATGAGCGTGCTTAGTCCAGCGGACGGCATTGCGCGTGTTCGACTTAAAGCGGTGCTGAGCAGACCGATTAGTGAACGAGTATTTTGATGTCATACACCCGCATTGAAGTCAAATGCACCTTTTCCTTTCGTTTAGAGTGTTTAGTGTGTTCCGTCATGAAATACATGTTATTCAGTCTGACCAATCAGGTTGTGAATGCATCACTATGCCTTTAGGTTCGGTATCTTTAGGTTCACTGTCAAAAATGCCAATGTGAATGCTAAGCGGACCAGGACAAATCAATGTATCAAATCAATGTATCAAATGTATCTATGTATCTAGTATCAATGTATCAAATGATATATAATCAAAATAGTCACTTCCTGATAAACTGACACTTTATATTACTAAGAAAAGTAGGAGAAAACACTAAATATAGTAATTTTCATATATAATAAATTACTTGCACCTTAGAGCGAGCAGACGAAACACAATAAATGTGATCATTTCATTCAGAGGTGGATGCCTGGTGTTTGGGAACGCAGTCGTGTAAGACAGTTCTGGGAGGCAATTATACAGAAATACTTTGATGACAGACTTTGCTCAGGCATTTTAGAATGACCATAACAACATTTCAGAGGCTGTAAAACAAGATCGGTCCACTGGTTAGATGGGTTTTGCTGTTCCATAGCGGAAAGTCACATGACTTTTTTGATGCGTATGGAGGAAATCACAAGCATGAATTAATGGTTCTATTATGTAAAATAAGTGTGTGTTATGCATACAATTCAACTTGGCATGAAGGGGTGAAATATTTATGCTGGAAGTGGAAGTGCTCCATGTCCATCATTCCATTATAACTCTATATTCTTCATGCATTATTTCTTGTAGATACTGAGTGCAAAAGACAAAGAATAACTGGAATTCTGATCTCAAAATCAGAAAAATATACCATAACAACATTTCAGATGCTGTAAAAAAAGATCGGTCCACTGGTTAGATGGGTTTTGCTGTCCCATAGCGCAAAGTCACATTACTTTTTTGATGAGTATGGAAGAATTTATTCGGCAAATGAGTTTCCATCTCCATCTCTCTATTCGCAATAACACTTTTTCGTTCAAAAACCACCTCAAGCAAGCGCAAAAGCTTTTTTGCGAATTAAGGGATTTTTATTCAAAATGTTTCCATCACTCGTGTCTGATGTGATACTTCAAAATGTGCATAAAACAGGATAATGGAAACATAGCTGTTAACATACTTTGGTTAAATTTCTCAGTGGTAGTGTAAAAAACACCCTTTTTACCTTGTCATAATCAGCCCTTTTCAGAGCAAGCCATTTTGTTGCATTTGCCTTTAAATGCTAATGAGCTTTGCTCACCCTGCCCCTCTCTTCTGTGGGTTGATGAGCTGTTCTGTTTACTTTAGCCACATTTAGCTGCGAAACTTGCCAACTAGCACATTATTGGAAAAGGCAATTTGCAAAGATGCATAAAAAACCCTTATACTTAGTTCTGCTGTAGGTGAAGCTGGATCACCAATATTTAGCACAAAGATGCATTTAGGTAGATTGCCAGGTGCATTTCCTTCAAAAACGAAAGTAACGTTAATCCTCTGCATCTTCAGCGGCTCAGATGTCGGGAGTAAATGACAACTGCTTCATTCTTGAGACATTCTTATCTTCCCCTGCACCAGAGTCGAAACAATGGCGGTCGGAGTGTTTACAGCTCACTCGGGGCGGGTCTAAGGTAAGACTATTGTGGGAGTGGCCGTGGTCTGTGTGACATCACATAGACAAGAAAATGAAATACTGATATCCTTATAGTTCTGACATTCACCAGCACAAGCTAACTTTGCTATGAACAAACCAGGACTAATGTCACGTGACTTAATGGTCAATGCTTGAATTCTTTCTTCCGCTCTTCCAAGATCAGATACACCTGCCCATACACCCTGAAATGTGGGCAGGTTTCCCTTCAACTGCTGAAACTGTGAAAGCCTTCCACTCCATTTAGTTTTCTGGGTCACCATCAAAGCAGACACACAAAACACCTTTTAATCTGACCTGCAATCAATCTCTAATCAGCATGCTGCAAAAAAGAGAAGCAAAGTAGAAGAAGAAGAAAAAGAAACATCTTTGACGTAAGTTCTAATGAAATCAATTTTCTGGAATAGGGAGTAGAATCCCATAATTGATTTCTGATGAAAATGGGATTGAAAGTTTATCCAGCAATATTAAGTTTCAAACTGATCACTTTTCTAAAGTCTAATTACCCTCACAGAAAAATTAGTCTTAATAGCAATGAAAACCTGACAAATTGAGCAAAGTTAAGCTGAAGACCAGAGCCAGCTTTAGCACAGAGAAACCACCACCATCACTCTTGGTAAATCAAGGGCAGCAGCTAGCAGAAACTGGAAATACAAACATCCTTTCCACAACTAGCACTGTTCACCAGTTTTATTCTAGGATGTACATTTAAAATGGGTTTTCTGAAGATGTAGTAGGAACATTTAAGTGACAGAGCCACTCACAGGAGCCTGTTTTGGGACTCTAATGAGCAGCAGCAGTCAGCCGTGGCTCTTGTAGAACAGAGCAAACAGCATGCGCTCTCATGCCTTTCCTGCAACTCGTTCTGTTTAAAGAATTATTAAAAGGGATGTGGTATCAGAATGCCAAGCCTGTTAAAATATTGAAGAGAAAAAGAACACCGTTGAGAAGGGTAAGGAAAAGTAAGACTAGACAGTGAATGCGTCTCCTAAACAAGCATTTATCATTCCTTTTATATTGTGTTTACGTTATACAGTACTTGGTTTTGCCTCACAGGTCAACTCTACAGGCAGCCACATCAGTTCACTGACCATCTGATTCATATTGCACATAATAGCAGCAAGAGCTGCCAGAAATCACAAGTTTTTTTATTAACAAGTCATGTACCAGGTTGAAACAGTATGCACTTTCGAAGAAAACTAATCGTTGGATTAGCCAAAGTTTGCAAGGTTGACGGTACCAAATCTAATCAAAGATATTTAGGGAATTGACTAAGAATGAATTGTGCCACTGACTGTGTCGTTTATTTGCACATGCTGTCTGTTTGCTTTAGCATCTGATTTACTAAAGGAATTATGCAAATCAGGTAACAGTGCAAACACGTCCTAAAATTTGTGCTGAGCGCAGTTTCCATGGCACAATTCTTCACATTGTTTAATATATGTTCAATTACAATTTTCTTCTGCATTGCTTGGTGAAGCAAAACTAAGACAAACGTACTAAAAACTAGATTTTGTTTTTATACAAAAGACTTAACTTTTCAATGAGAAAAGCTAATTATACTCCAAGTATCCAAGTACTGTTTTGACAGGTATTATAGAGCAGTGATAAACAGAACAGTACAGACCACGCAAATAGCACGTCATTGAAATATTCTTTGTAAAAAAAGTTCCATTGTGTTGGTTGATGATTATTATGTGAGACGGCCTGCTGAAAAATGAAGAAATGGAAAATGTAGAATCAGAATGAAACCTCTGAACTCATTATGAAAGCCAATAATTGTCTGGTTTCTAAACATTAATTTGTGACTATAAAGACTCTCTAGATACATTAATGTGGTGAGCAAAAGCATTATGTCCTCTGTGATATAAATATCTCATAGCTCATATTTTCGTTCATGCATTATATATATCCACTCCATGATTTATGTAATGCAGCTCTTGAAAGAATAAGCACTGTGGCTAAAAATCAACAAATTGTGTTTGAGAGCCTGTGGTACCGTGAGGTTACATAGAAAACTTGTCGGAAGGTTTTGCTGCAATACCAGTGGAAGCAATTAAAATTATACTCATAGCACATGTTTTGTAAGTGAAGAGTGACCTTCAACCACTTCGGCCACTTAAGATATTTTTCCTTGAGATCAAAAAAAGAGCAACAAAAACAGGACTTTTTAGACATACATTCAACATTACAGTCACTAAAATAACTGAATAAAAAAGTAAAACACATAATTATATAATAAAATGCTCTTACTCTGCTGAATACTGATGTTGGGATCCTCAGCTTTTTATTCCATTTCGTGTATTCTGGTGCTATCTCAGGAAATCACAAGCATGAATTGAATGGTTCTGTTATGTAAAATAAGTGTGTGTTATGCATACAATTCAACTTGGCATGAAGGAGTGAAATATTTATGCTGGAAGTGGAAGTGCTCCACGTCCATCATTCCATTATAACTCTATATTCTTCATGCATTATTTCTTGTAGATACTGAGTGCAAAAGACAAAGAATAACTGGAATTCTGATCTTAAAATCAGAAAAATATACCATAAAAGATTTTTAATTAAACCTAAAGTTGCCAAATTTTGTTGTGTACGTATCTGTTTTAATTCCCATGAATGAGCTTGGTCCCACTGTAAACAGTGTTGCACACTATGATCTTACTTACTATGATACTTCTAAGCAAACTCTAATGCTCTATGGGATCCAAGAAACTGGCTAGAATGTCAACAGGCCAATGCTGTAACACCCCAAATGCTTTTAGATGTAAAGATCACAGTTTCTGTGTGAAAGAAACTTCTTAATTTTAATGTTTCTGCCTAAGGCCATGCTAAAAGCATGGAGAAGGTTGCTCAACATGTCTACATCAAACATCATGGGAAACTGTCTGATGCCATCTTCCGACTACTGCATGTTAGTTATACAGTATCTTTTCTTCTAACCATTCAGTTAATATGTCCCTCGTAATACGTACCTATTCCCTGAGCAAAGTTTGGTAAATTTGAAATGAATACAAAACAACTAAATAGGAAAACCTCCACATAAAGTCCGCAAAATGCATTAAAAAAAGAATGAAGTGAATCTGAAGGCAAATGATTTGGAAGGTTACAGAGAAGAACTCTTTGTAGAAACAAGACAAACAAAAAGTGATACAATTTAGAATGTATTTGTGTATGAAAGGAAGCCACAGAAGAAAACAAAACAAATGGCACGAGCACAGGAATTAGTGGGCGAAAACCCAGGGCTCTTTAGTGTTTAATATCAAAGCACAGTAGGTCTTGATCAGTAATAATCGAGTACAAGTGTTCTTACTTCTGAGTGCATAAAAGTTCACAGAAAGTTTCCACTGGATTCACAGCAGGGGCATGCACACATTATTGCTTTTCTAAATAAGGGAGTGCATACACTGTATAATGTAAATTTGCAATATTTTAATAATACATTTTTTTATATAATATATTAATAATTCAAAAACATAAAATATGAACAGATACGAAGAAATAAAATAATATAAATAAATCAATGATAAAATTATAAAAAATTTAATTAGGAAAACAAACTTAAAATGTGTGTACACAGTTAAAGAATGAGATTGAGACCACGGTCATCTCTCTGTCTATCTACAAAGAGATACCTTTTTCACACACACAAAACGTCTCCATTGTACATACTCCAACCTAAATGTTCACACTCTCAGACAAACTTGCCAGGCTCTCACGTTTTCCACACCCTTGAATCCACTTACAGACATCAGTTATCCCCTGAGCTTAAACTCACTTCACTTTCATCTGTTTTCAAAAATTTATGAATTCTTGACAAGTCAGCAGATAACACATCCTCTTACATCACCGTCAGGCTTGTCAAAGACATGTTGGAGACGGGGTCAAAAAATGTGTGCATGCATTGTGTAGGTATTGTGAGTAAGAGTGCAAATGCTCGAGAAAGACTGAGGCTCTGCATAATTGTTACCTGTGCATGATAATGTGGGCATGTTTTGTCCTCAATCTAATTTCTGCCTCTCTTCTTCCTCTCAACACCTATGCAATTTGCGATTCTCTGTTTGGGAGATTAATTGATTAAAATTCTGCTGCACGTCTTAGCTAAACTGGTACACAGTGATTCTGCATACTAAAAGTCACTTTCAGGCTGACAGGAAAAGGCAGAATCTTCTTACAACTACATCAGTGAAATGACCAGGGCAGAAGCCTTACATCTAAATTTGGGGAGCTCATTGTAAGGACCTTGACAGAAACTAATAAAAAGCTATTAAAAAAAGAAAAAATCCCACTTTTTCTGTAGCAAACAGAAATAAAATGGCTGTCCTATCAACTCTAAATAAATGCTAATGTAAAATAATGTGTTTTTATTCATACGTTTTAATACATTAAATTATATTTTTAACTATTTTTATACATTAAACCTTGTCCCAAATTCAAGCCATTGGCTGAGCCAGTGCTGCTATGACAAATCAATACTGGAACCACCAGTGTATAAACTCAACCAATAAACATCTGGCTTACAGTTATAGTCTCTGCTGTGATATAATTACTTTAACATTGGAAAAATGACACATAATGTGTTTTAAGAAACAAATAATTATTTGCTGATATGATTTCAAACTACAATCTGAACCTATACATCTATCCATACATGTGTGAACGAAGAGCACAGCACTTCTGCCCGGCACATGGCTCATGGCTCATGGCTCAAGGGTACAGCCATTATCGCTGAAGCAGGGTGGTAACAGCATAGTTACAAACTGAAATCCCAGGGAACCTTGTGAGTGGTAGTTCCAGGGTTTTAATAGAAACCAGGGGAATATAATAACACAGATATATTCCATTTGTGCATCAGTTCTTAACATGTATTTTGACAGCAGCCAACTAACACTGCAACAAGGGAGAACAGTGCAATGATCAATGATTCTCTCTTGGGAAAACAGTCAATGTGAGGCTTAGTTAGTTCTTAAGAGTGTCAAGAAGATTGTACGCTACTGTATAGAGGGGAACTCATTTATTTCGAAATCCCAGCCACAGTAGATCAATATAACATCATGCATCCCTCTGCTCTTGCATGAGTGTCTCTGGGCTTTCATTAATGCACAATAATCACAGCTGAGTCTAATGGTTTCTCTCTCTCTCTCTCTCTCTCTTCCCACTCTCCCTCCAGGCAATGTATCTCATGCACGAGATGTGTCACGCTAAGCAGAATGAATGGCCGCACTCTGAAAACACAAATTGCAAAGTAAACAGATTAGGGTGGAAAACTACTCCTCCATCCCCTTCCCCGCCTCCTTCTTCCCGCTCATTTCATCCACTCATCTCCCTCTGGACCAGCAGGATGGGATGGATGAAGAAGGGACTCTCTCATGCTGGTCGGTCAACTAGTCTGAGCTCTACAAGTTTAACCCTGAAATCAATTCGCAGTTGCCCTCATATGACTAAAATATGTCTGGGCTTGGAAACCGTCCCACTGGCTCGAAGTAATGGAGCATCCAGGCCGTGCACCACCGTAATTTTCATTACACCCCAGCAGACACTAAATTGTGATAAAAGGATTCATATTGCGAGTATATGCCTCCACTGAAGCAGAACCAGAGAGAGAGTGATAAAGAAAGAGAGAACGCCAGTTTTTTATTTATGTTTGTTCACTGTATTTTATCTTGCCCTACTTGGAGCAAAACAAAAGAAGTTACCATCCAATGAAATAACATTCGTTCATTCCTCTGAGGCAGAGACTATAGGAAATTACATTTGGAAGTCTATTTTTCTCCACCAGAAGCATTACGACACCACTGACCTTATTTTGCTCTTCTTGGCCGCAGTTCTACAAGCTCAACGAAATTATATTAGCTCAAGTTCAAACACTTATTTCATTACCAAGTTGTGCAAAACTGTAATATTATCTACAGCTTTTCAGAGTCAAATGCTTTATACCACATATTTAATATAGGTTTTGTTCTTTTGATAAGCAGCTGACCTCCTTGCTAACCCATCTCAGCATATTTGTAACTCAGTGCTTCTCTCAATCTTTGATACAGTATTCTTATATTTACTATATTACTGCTACAGATTATTACTTTATGACAACCGTTGTGGATCCAGTAAAGTAAAACTGGAGGTGTTACATCCCTTCTTGTCTGATTAGACGTGATATAAAAGCTTGATGTCAGATTAAACAAGAGCGGCTGATTCAGATGATAGGCCTACATGTTGTCATTTAACATCCATTAACATGATCACAAATCAAATTATAAGCCAGGCAGTGTTCATTCCTTACTCCCTTGTTTTTGTCCTGTCAAACATCTATATTTTAATACAAATACAGCAAGGTTAATATATGGTTATATTTTTTATTAATATCCTCAAGGTTACTGAATAAGAAACATTAAAGGGGTCATCGGATGCCAATTTTCCACAAGTTGATATGATTCTTTAGGGTCTTAATGAAAAGTATCTAATATAATTTGATTCAAAATTCTCAGTGGTTTTGTGAAACAACACCCTTTTTACCTGTCTAAATGAGCTCTGCATCTTATTCTAAGGGGTTGTTCCTTTAAATGCAAATGAGCTCTGCTCGCCCCACCCCTCTCTTCTATCTGTGGACTGATGAGCTTGTTTATTTTAGCTGCATTTTGCAGCGTTTAGCCACTAAACTTCCTAACTACCACGTTATAAGGAAAGGTAATCGCAAAGATTCATTAAAAAACGCTTATACACACTTATACACGCTGTAAGTGAAGCTGGATCACGAATGATTTGTGCGATAATAGACGGATATATGTAGATTGGGAGGCGCATTCCATTCACAAACAAATGTAATCCACTGCATCTTCAGCGGCTTAGATGTTGGGAGTAAGTTACCTTAGACCAGCTGGACTTTGACAGCTGGTCCAAGGTAAGACGTTCATGTCGATCAACTATCGTGGGAGCGGCCTCTGTCGGTGTGACGGCACACTGACAAGCATCTGAGAACGGTTCGATTTGAAAAAGGGGATATTATTTTTACAGATTAATTAAAAACCACTGCATGGATTTTTATCATTATAGGGTAGATTTGTACATAAAACTGCCAACACACATTAATGTTCAAACAACATGAAAAAGTGAAGTTTGCATCCGATGACCCCTTTAAGGGAAAAACAAAACAAAAGGAACAGTTATTTTAACAAATATAAATAAATACACATACTCACTCCATTAACGCTATGTTCACACTTGGCGTCTTTTTTGACAAGAAAAAGTTGACAACGGCGCTTTTTTAGTAAAAAAAAAATAAAAAGCTGGCAGCGTTGCAGCTGAGGGTGTCTTCTGTTGCTATAACAACAGCTGCAATCATATGAATCTCGAGAAAAGAGGAAGCTCGCTCTTGCGCTGGTGTTTTATTTTTTTATTTTTTTAGCATTTTTGCCCTTTATTTGATAGGGCAGTATTTAGACAGGAAGCGAAGTGGGAGAGAGAGAGAGAGAGAGAGAGAGGGGGACGGGATCGGGAAGGATCTGCGAGCCGAGACTGGAAAAAGGGACGCTCGAAGTGCAACAGCGTTCATGTTAACTTCAAAAAGTCGGTTTACTCCATAGGATTACAATGTAAAACAGACGCTGGCAGTTTGAAAAAAGACGCCAAGTGTGAACATAGCCTAAGACTCCAAACCCAAATGATTCATCTATGAAACTAAGTATGAACGACGAGAAGATGGTTATTGTAATTTCTGTCAGCATCAAGTGATACAGAAGTAGCACAATTTCCATATTATTAGTATTTCGTTCATAATCCATGTCTTCTTAAGATCAACTGGTCGTTATTGACTCAAAATATTGCTCCTCGCATTTGAATCTGGCGGGCGCAAACTTACATTCATTTGTAAGCAAAGGCAAGTAAGCAATTGCGACGCCATAAAAAATTGCGTCAACTTCCGGAGACTCGTGGTGTTGACGCGTCAAGAAGCGTTTCATCGTTACGCATTTTGCGAAACAACAGATGGCAGTGCAGGAAAACGGTTTGAAACAACAAAATAAGTATTTAAGTAGTACGTTGCCTAACTTCACATTTGCTAGCCAAGTAACAGTTGATTGGTTTTCGTTTAGTGATTGTTGTAGTCAAAACATTAAATTACTTAACAACCGGTATTCACACTGTTTTCAAGCATTTTGGTGATTTTTTTAAAAAAATAGTTTATGAACTCAAATTACATCTATACACCAAAAGAGGGAAAAATGTTTATATATATATATATATATATATATATATATCTTTCTAAGCAATCAGTAATATATACACTTGTCTTTGTAAACTAGTCTGTGAAAGGAAACCAGATTTGAGGTTCTTCTCAATTTGAGTACTAGTCTCCCACCCTCCAAGCTGAAAGCATCATGTAGCAGTTCCATCACAAATAAGGATTACAAAAATCATCTGTAACATGGCCAAACGTGTCAACCAATCAAGTTTTGCTTTTTTTGCAGTAAATGAGGCAGTTGCATCACAGTTGCATGTAATGCCTGATTGGTTATCAAAGCAGTGTGAGGATTATGAGTCAACAATGAAATTTGGATAAACACAAAGAATTCAGAAACCTAAACAATCTCAGCCCCTTGGCTCCCATCTTCTTTCTTTGGCTTCAGCAACATGTCAGCTTAGCATGTCATTGTTTTTAGGCCTCGACCCTAACCGCCCGCCCACCCCTGACTCCAGTTAGGGGGCTTAAGGTTGAGGCAATACTTTAATGAATCCGATGTGGGGAATTTTCAATATACGGTTCACACTCAACTAGTTATCCTGAACAATGAGAGCTGGAGAGGCCCACAGCTGGCCACAGTACAGCAAGACTGGGCTGCCAAACGTTTATGATAATGCCCATTCACTAGCACAATGCAGGATTAGCACTGCAATGAACTTGGAAAGTGTCCACCACAGTGCTCACTCCCTCTCTCTTCCTCACCCAGTCCCTCACAGAAACCTTTATTATAAAGATTAAACTGACATAAACAGCTATTTACAGTTAATATGCTCAAAAAAGGGTGTGTGCATCCACAGCAAAATAAATAAAAATAACCTAATCATTAATTTTGTCTTTTAAGTGAAAATGTCTGAACAATCTTATGAGAAAAATGTCTATTTAGTCTTATTTTCAAAGAGTATACTTTGAATTAAGTTAATGTTTCTTACATTATTTGTTTTAAGCATACACCTGCTGTTGGGTTATGTATAAAATAAATCGATTTATAAAAACATATATTAAAATACTGTCATGAGCAGTTTTGCTTCTCAAATAGATTTATCATGCTTAAAGAACAGTTTAATAGAATAAATACTAATTAAGACTATTTTGGTTGTGTTTGAAATACATGCAGGTTTGGATGTTTATATTTACATATCATTTTTAACTTACTTCATAGAGTCCTCTGTTGACAAGCTGTCATTGTGTGCACATCTGATCGTACTTCTGATGTGGATTTGTGTGCACGTTGTGCATCTGTGTGTGTTTTCGTGAGTCTTCTTTGAGGGCTGCTGCCATATTCTCTCTGTATTTTCTCATTTCAGAGGGTGATTGGTATTTGGATGGATTTGTCTATCAGACTCAGAGAGTGATGGCTAGAGCTTTTAACAAGTTAATTTTCTAGTCCAGTTTCCCTGTGATTGCTGGGAGACAGCACAATCCTGGGAGAATTAAGTCTTGCTATCTCCAGTGCTGCATTGTATTGGAGCCCTGCAAACCGCTCCGCTCCAAAGAAAGAGATTTAGATGTTGTGTCGTTGACTGATAAAACCCTCCATCCATACAGATTCAGACAGAGGGAGAAAGAGAGAGAGAGAGACAGAAGGGGAGAGAGAGAGAGACAGAGAGATCAACATATCAAAATATCTAATGCACATTCTTACAATATGCATGTCAACCCTGTAGTGCACTACTGTATATCATATTTGATAAATGAACTTCTAAAGCCTTTAAATCAGTGTAATTAAATCTTTGCTGAAAACCCTGTTGTACACAATCATTTTAAAAAATATGCATATACAACTAAAAGTTTACATACACCTTGCAGAATCTGTAAAATGTTAATTATTTTATTAAAAACAAACAACAGAGATCAAACAAAATGCTATTTTTAATTTAGTACTGACCTGAATAAGATATTTCACTTTAAAGACGTTTGCATATAGACCACAAGAGAAAATGATAGTTGAATTTGTAAAAATGACCCCATTCAAAAGTTTTCATACGCTTGATTCTTAATATGTGTATTTGAACCCTTTCCAACAATGACTGTATGATTTTGAGTTTCATTTTTTCACACTGAGGACAAAGGTTCAAACAATCACTTATGCTTCACACTTATACTTTTAAACAGAATTAAGATGTGTACTTTTCTTATTTTGCCTAAATATCTTTTTTTTTTTTTCATTTAGTACTGCCTTTTAGAAGTCACAGAAGATACTTACATGTTTCCCAAAAGACAAAATAAGTTACATTTACCCTTATTTTCGAATTCAAAAAGTTTTCACTCTTAACGCATTGTGTTTCTTTCTGGAGGAAAAAAATAAATAAAAATAAAAAACATAGCTGTGGATCATTCAGGTAACAACATAGTATTAAGTATCAAATGTATGAAAACTTTTGAACAGGGGCACTGTTATAAATTCAACTATTATTTTTTGTGGACTATATTTAGATGTCTTTTTTGTGAAATATCTTATTCAGGGCAGTACTAAATAAAAAGTAACATGCATTCTGCAAGGTGTATGTAAACTTTTGACCTCAACTGTACACAATATGCATATGTCATTTTGATGTGAAATCTTTAATGATTTTTCTTGGAAGTTTAAGAATAACTTTTTTAAACATATTTCAAAATGAACCCATACTGGAGTCAAGCAACTAACTGTAGGCTACTTGATTTCTTTCTCTTTTTTTAATATTTAAGTATTAAATATGATACAATGTTTGTTTTTCATTTTTTTAGGAATGCTTATTTATGTCTCAGTCTTCAATGTATTGTTTTGCATTAAAGACTTTGCCCCTCAATTAAAACTAGAGCTTTGATCATAAACTTAACCATTTAGATATCATCCTATATTTATATATAAGACATATAAATGGATTTTTTTTTGTCCCTGAGTGTGAGCTCCACATTCTCACTATATATGATAATATATGCACCATAAAAGCCTGATGGATTAAATAGTATACATTTTTTTTTTAACTAAAGGTTCAATAAGCAGTTTAAAAAAAAAAAAAATTCTAACTATTATTTTGTGTGTCAGGCTTTTCAGGTTGAAAATGCTGCATTTTAACTTTGTGAATAATTCACATTTCATAATAGTAGGCAATGCATGCTCCAAAAGACCTTAATGTAACAGAATTTTAAATAAATAATAATACAGTTTTCTTCGTTTTGCTATTTTTCTTTCCACCCTTCCCATTTACTATACCTGATTCCTGGTGAATTTAATGGCCAGCCACCATTTGAGTAATTTCATACAGCCAGGTCATCCATAACCAAGACAGAAACGAATGAAGACTTTAACACCTGCTGCTCCTGGTGTCCAGCGTGGAGTTTGATAGATCTGAGGATGTCTGAAGAAATCTTCCTCAGGCGAGTTCCCCACCTCTCTGTCAAGAGACAGGGGTCATTAAGCGCTTTCATTTTTTATAGCAGAATTAATCCATTCTAATAGGTCACTCAGTTCAGAGGCAAATATAAGTAAGGCAAGGTAGCAGAGCAATACATCTGCCTGCTAAACACACTAATCTGTCTGTTATTATTATTCTGGAAATAATTACCTCAGCCCTGAGAGGCATACCCGGAAAAATGAGGCGATCAGGAATGTCGGGGACGAGAGAGGGCCTCTAAGCTGAATTAAGCAGGGACGGGCCCCGCAGGATTGCTGCTTGACACCGGCTAAGAGAAGATGAGATGGCGTCCTCGGGCCTCTTCATACTGACGGGAGCTCTTGGGAGATAGAAAGAGACGAAGGCTGGGAGAGAGAAGAGGCTGCCGCATGTGGCCAACTGTCAAATTTAGTCCTGGAAAAGAAAAAAAAAAGGCATAGATACATGTTAGGAAATCTTCTCCTGAAATGGAGACAAACACTGTGGAAAATGATCTGAGGGGAAAAAACAGGAGACACCGGAGACGTGTGTATTTGTATATTTTGTGTACAGATATGTGTGCTGGCAAGTTTATAGATAGACAGGTAAGCTGAATATAATGAGCTTTTCACACGGTGAAATTGTTAACCCAGGGACTTAAACCATGGATAAATGTAATCCAGGGTTATCCTATTGCATTTTTCACATTGCTCATATCATGGGTTAGTAATTAATCCTGGATAATCAAGTTTCAAGATTTCACACTGCACACTTGTAAACCCCAGGTTAACATTCTAATTTGCATATTTATGAGGTCAATAAAACTGTTTGGACAGTTTGCAATGGGTATGCGGCTTGTTTTAATAAATATATAATAACTGTCTGTAAACATATTGGCACCTAAATCTGCTCAAGTTGTTTTAATGTTACATGAATAAATACGGCTTCATCTTTACTTAAATGAATGTGGATATTTTACTATTATTTAATTTTATTTTAATTGACATTACTGGCATTTTATTTCTGTACATGTAGTGGTTATATGTAATATACAGTACATGACTATTCACTTTTTTTTTTTTTTTAAGAAATATTAAAATTAAAAAAAATATATTCAGCAAGGATTAAGGATTAAATGTAACATTATTTTTAGCATTAAACTGGTCGATAATGACCTTTAAAAATGTTGTGAAAGATTTCTTTTTAACTTTCTATTCTACAGTATTATATGGTATAAAATATTAAGCTGCACAACTGTTTTTAACAATAAGAAATTTTAATATAATAAATTTTAATAATAATAAATGTTTCTTGAGCACCAAATCAGCATATTAGTATGATTTCTGAAGGATCATGTGTTTGTGGCAATAGAAAAAAAAAAAAAAAAAATTGTGAGACAGGAAATAAAATAAATAAACTTCTAAGAATCTTAAAAAAATAATAAATACAAAAAGTAATAATAATAATAATAATAATAATAATAAATACTAGATACATAAAATAAAATAAAATAAAATAAACTTCTAAGAATCTTAAAAAAATAATAAAAATAGTATTATTATTAATAATAATAATTATTATTATAATTATAATAATAATAAAAATAAAATACTGGATACTTATTTTTGTTTCTATATTCTGCCACTGTCTTTGTGTTTTGACACTTTGGCAATATTCTATTCAAGACAACTATGTCTATAAAGAAACTATGAAAATGACTTAAAATATAAAATAAAACAAAAAACAAAACAAAACAAAACAAAATATAATAAAAATAAAATAAATAAAACAGAACAAAACAAAACAAAACAAAACAAAAAACAAAAAATAAAATAAATAAAATAAAATAAAATAAATTGTTTCTTGAGCACCCAATGAGCATATTAGAATGATTTTTGAAGGCATATGTGTTTGTTTCAATAATAGGAAAAAAAAACAAAACAATTGTAGACATAAAATATAAAATAAAATAAAATAAAATAAAATAAAATAAAATAAAATAAAATAAAATAAAAAGAAAATGTTTCTTTTTAAAAAAAAAAAAAACTAAACAGCATGCAAAAATATGAAGAACATGAATATGTAATGATCATTACATTTATGACTGGTTGTCTGTTGCTAAACAGCTATCAAGCATTCTGCCGCTTCACACTTCATACCTATTGTTGGAATTCAATACTAACCCTGCTCTACAAGGTTAAAAACATTGCTAGCCCTAAAATCACTGTGAACCTTCACTCTACCTAGGGTTAAAAATGACCCTGAATTAAGCACAGTGTGAAACGCCCTTGAGAGTGCTTGTTTGAATGAACTACTGAAGAGCAATTCCCTAATATGCAAAGAGAGAAGGACAAAGCCTGAGTGTGTTTATCAGTGCACTTTAGGTCTAGAGGCTAACAGAGGTCTTAGACTGTCTCTAGGCCTGACAGTGCCCTGAGCCCTCTGATGTCAATGTCCCATCACTTAGAAGCCAGCCATACATACACATGAGGACCCTGTCGCTACCAGGGCAACCTGTCACCTAGCAACACCTGCAGGCCAGTGACACCTGTCCTCACTGCCTTTCCAATCTCACCCTGTCTACCCCAGTTTCACCCCGATGGCATGCTGTCACACCCCCATGTCATCTTATGACAACCTTATGTCACGCTGTCATGGATGGTGTCAAGCGGTGGCAGGGCAATACAGCATGTCCTAATTTGTAAGGGAGCAAAGAGGAGAATCCATGGCAGGAAATGAGCTAATATCTTAAGGATATCTCTTACGCTGGTAAAGGAGACAGTTCACACTGCAATGGGGGCTGTGAAGTACTAAAACCCGGAAGAGTCCATGTCACAATATAATATTAGCGAGTCTAGCGCTGAATATATTGCACCACAACTTCGTCACCAGTTGTCATCTGTGATCCACACTTTCCATGACAGGTGCTACCGAATATGTGGACGAATTCGTGACACCAGCGGTTCGCAGTGTTTAGGTTTTCCAGTTAAGAATTAAGTGCTATAGACTGTCAAGAGTTTGAGTGCTAATGTGGCTCAGGCACAACTTCCAGAGTGCCATCCATCACGGCGAGCTTTGTGAGGGAACCTGTGAGGGGAGGATGTTCGGGTCATTTGCCTGAGAATGCGGAGAATGATAGCCCATTCCACCCCAACAATGCGATCAGTCTTTGTTCGACGAGAAAGTGAGGCGCGAGGGGGCTTTGGCGCGATCACAGACGCACACCGTCCCTCGTTCCCCGTTGCCTCCATCACACGGCCTCTGCCAAGCGTTTCGCTTTGAAGTGCATCAAAGAAAGATTGCCCTGCCCCCACTTACGATAGAGAGGCAGCCGAGAGAGGAGTGGGAGTGGAGGAGTGTTTTGCGTAAGATGAATTTTAATTGTGTCTTTTCCCAGAGCTGATGATGTTTTCCGTTTAAAAACAGAAAGGGAATGGGGAAGATGTAACTGATGAATTAGCCTTATGAGACTGAGGGTAGTGCCACTGCTTTACGAGACGAGAAAGAGACAAAGAGAAAGAGACGCACACATCAGCATCAAAGGTACAAAGCAGAGACAGATTCTCCGAAATAAAAGCTCAGTGACCACAATCTAGCAAATATGGCTTCCAAAGAAATAGAGTGATAAATAAAATAAAATAAAATTAAATTAAATTAAAATGTATTTAAATGTTATTTATTTTTCCTCTGGATTTGTTTCAATAATAGAAAAGAAAAAGAAAAAAATTGTGAGACAGGAAATACCATGGGTAAAATAAAATAAAATAAATGTGTAATTTTTATCTATTTATTTTTCTTTATTTTGAATCTGGGTTTGTTTCAATAGTAGAAAAGAAAAGGAAACAAATGTGATACAGAAAATACCATGGGTAAAATAAAATAAAATAAAATAATTTATTTATTTATTCATTCATTCATTCATTCATTCATTCAATAATAGAACATAAAAAGAAACAAATGTGAGACAGGAAATACCATGATTAAAATAAAATAAAATAAAATTAAATTAAATTAAATTACCTTTAAGATAAAAAAAATAAAATAAATTCCAATTTACATTTATTTAATTTTTATTTATTTTGCCTTTGGTTTTGTTTCAATAATAGAAAAGAAAAAGGATAGTGCCTAAAATAGTGCCTATTTTTTATTTTGACTGAGTTTGTTTCAGTAATAGAAAAGAAAAAGAAACAAATGTGAAACAGGAAATACCATGAACAAAATGAAATAAAATACTAAAATGAAATAAAATAAAATAAAATAAAATAAAATAAAATAAAATAAAGTGTATTTTTTTAGTTTTTTTTCTTTATTTTGACTCTGGGTTTGTTTCAAAAATAGAAAATAAAAGGAAACAAATGTGAGACAAATAAAATTTATTTTATAGTATTTTATATTTTGTAATAGTAAATAGTAAAATAAAAAAGTAATAAAATAGTAATTTTTATGTATTTATTTTTCTTTATTTTAACTCTGGGTTTGTTTCAGAAAAGAATAAGAAGCAAATGTGAGACAAAAAAAAAAATGCCATGAATGAAATTAAATGAAATGTTAAACCTTTTGACAAGGCCAGTTTGGTTCCCTCTTGAAAGATAATATTATATAGCCTTGCAATACTATACTGTGAGATCCAAAAGTGAGACCACTAGTGAAAATGCTACCTTAAATAAATAAATCAATAAATTCTATTCAGCTTACTGGATACCTATTTGTATGTCTATATTCTGTCACTGTCTTTGTGTTTTCACACTGGCAATATTCTCTACCAATTTATACCAACATTCTAAGACGATGTCTATAAAGAAATTTAAAACTGAAATTGGCTGAAAAAGAAAAATGTGAGGCAGGAAAGTGCCATGAATAGATAACCCAAAAGCCAGTAGAGGGCCCACCTCCCCTGAGGACAAGCTTTTTCACCACAGACCCTCAGAAAATAAAGAGAATTAGAAAAAAAGAAAATAGGGCATCGAAAGCCAAACGATAGCAAGAGGTAAACTAGAAAGGTTGATCACAACTGCTTACAGCACTTAATGCATCGCCCATTGTAGGCTCCTTTTTGTTATACATACCAAACTGCCAAACATAATGCTGACCCATTAGCGCCACTATAAAACACACTATAATGACTACTTAGGCTAAGCACATATCAAAGATCCATAAATTTACAAAAAGTCCATGGTAAACTGCGAGCTGCAATTAGCACAGTCATTTAAGAATGAGAACTTGACATGTGAAGATAAAGGACAGTAATCAGGTGTTTAACCCGCACCCGTAGTTACCCAGAGTACAACTATCAATCCAATCAATAAATCTTTGCTTGCTAAATTAAACTAAATGTGACATCCTTACTCTTGGTTCATTGCTTTCATTAGCATAGGTTATCAGTCAAAAGTTTGGGGTCGGTAAGATTTAAAGAAAAAAAAAAGAAAAGAAAAAACCTAACCCCAAACCTTTGAACACTAATGTAAATTGAGAACACATTTGCTTTCATGTGCTCATTAATTATGGCAGGTATATTGTTTAAATGAAGTGGTATATTGTGAGTTATTATAAGCTGAAGAGAACTATTAAATCCCTCAAAAGATTAAATCAAGCCTTTCTTCATCTCTGCAGGTTAATGAAGTCCACCTTGCAACAACGGTTCTAAATGGGCCACAACATCCTGAGAGGCTAAAGTGTAAATCTCATGCAAAAACACACATTCAGACCCCCGCTGTGAGCATCATATGTGTGTGTCTGTGAGCAGTGGAGGAGCCGTGGGTAGGTGTGTGAGCCCTCTAGAAAATTGTATACCAAATGTTTGTGCACTTTCATGTAAATAATGCGTATAATGTCCCTGTCCAATCTATCCACCAGAAACCTCCACTGTAATTAAAGTCTTTTAATATAGAAAATTAGAGTGTGTGATCTTTATATAGCAGCTAATTAACAGAGAACCAGTCCTCACTAATGAGACCCCAGGAAAGTAAGCACCCAACAAAATTTAAACAATCACCAAGTTACACTAAATATATAGTGTAGAACTTGCATGCGCTTAAGTCAAGGTGAATTAGGGTGATGGTGTGACTGTCACCTCATTTGTCAGACAAATGTGAATGACAATATCACATGAACACATATTTACACAAGAGTTCTTTCTGGTCCTCAAATCTGATTGGCTGAAAGGAGTGCAATATTCTAGTGATATCAGAACTCTATCACTAAGCTTGCATTATTTCTCACAGTGGGTGTCATGGCGGATACCCAAATGCACCATAATTTTATACAGTTGAGGTCAAAAGTTTACATACACCTTGCGGAATCTGCAAAATGTTGATTGTTTTACCAAAATAAGAGGGATCATACAAAATGCATGTTATTTTCTATTTAGTACTGACCTGAATAAGATATTTCACATAAAAGACATGCACATATAGTCCACAAGAGAAAATAATAGGGGAATTTATAAAAATGACCCCCTTCAAAAGTTTACAGACTCTTAATACCGTGCTGTTACCTGAATGATCCACAGTTTTTTGTTTTTTTGTTTTTTTTTTTGTTTTTTTATAGTTGTTCAGGAGTCCCTTGTTTGTCCTGAACAGTTAAACTGCCTGCTGTTCTTCCGAAAAATCCTTCAGGTCCCACAAATTCTTTGAATTTGAAGATCAGGGTAAATTTAACTTATTTTTGTATTTTGTATTTCTGGGAAACATGCAAGTATCTTCTGAAGCTTCTGAAGGGCAGTACTAAATGAAAAAAAAAAAAAAGAAAAGAAAATAATAATAATAAATTAAAATATTTAGGCAAAATAAGAAAAATGTACACATCTTCATTCTGTTCAAAAGTTTTCACCCCCCGGCTCTTAATGCACCGTTTTTCTTTCTAGAGTATCAGTGAGCGCTTGAACCTTCTGTAATAGTTGTCTCAGTTGTCCTCAGTGTAAAAAAATGGATCACAAAATCAGACAGTTATTGTTGGAAAGGGTTAAAGTACACAAAAATGTTAAAAAAACAAAGAATTTGTGGGACCTAAAGGATTTTTTGGAAGAACAGCAGGCAACTTAACTGTTCAGGACAAACAAGGGTTTCAAGAACAGCTCTTACTAAACAAAAAAAAAAAATAAAATAACACAGCTGTGGATCATTCAAATAACAAATCAGTATTAAGAATCAGGCGTGAACTTTTGAATGTGGTAATTTTTATAAATTCAACTATTATTTTCTCTTGTGGACTATATGAAAACATCTTTTATGTCAAATACATCTTATTCAGGTCAGTACTACATAAAAAATAACATGTATTTTACATGATCCCTCTTATTTTGGTAAAATAATGAACATTTTCCAGATTCTGCAAGGTGTATGTAAATTTTTGACCTCAACTGTAAATAATACTGTGAGAATGTACCTGTTTAAACTTTAAATATGTTGTTTGTTAACAAAGATAATGTCTATTTGAAAACTGGCTTCGATGTTTTCAGAGATGTGACCTCCAGGGCATCAGTGGCCATTCAGTGCTCATGAACCCCCTGAGAGCAGCCTTACCTCAGGCAGATCATCTGGAAATTTTTCCGCTGGCTCTGATGTCTCTATAGTGGTTGAACATGAGATATAATTCATTTGGGGTCAATCTAATGGGCAGTCTTTGGTCTCATTAATCTACTATTTGTTCCAGAGCAAACAGTTTTGGCTGAGGGCAAAATCTCATCATATTTATGTAAATTTAATACTGTATATCAAAGCGCTGCCTTTGTACCTTTGACTGAATTGCCTAGCAACTTTTATGGTGGCTGTCTTTGCTTATTAAATATTATTAGATAAATAAATGTGAGAAAGTGATGCCACTATCCTTTTAAAAAAGACTCTGGCAACTCATGACTGAATGTAATTTAATTTACATTAACCACAACAGGAAGGAAATACTTGTTTTCTTCCAAGGCTGTACAAAGCGGGCACGTCCGCCCAATCTCTTAAATGATATCCAATGTAAACAATGTGTTTTATATTTGAAGGCAGAGACAGTCCTCAACAAATAAAAGAAGCCTTTTCGACCGTCGAATGTGATAGCACATGATTTCCAGCTATTTATTTGGAAAGGGTCTTACTGTTAATCTTTTGAAACCTGCAAAGGTAGCTTGGTTTAAGAAAGAATAGGTCCAAAGGCGGGAATGTGGTGTCCTTTTTCAGATTTACCGCATTATTGGATCAAACACGTCTATCTTGCCTTCACAGGAACAATAGAGTCCTCTATTCCCTGCTATCGAGGACGGACGGAGTGCGGCACCAGGGAAACGAGATTCCAGAGCGGCTAAACTGAGAGGCGGGTATTTTCTTCCCGATCGGGTTCCTTCTGAAGCGCGGACCCTTGTTTGCTGCTAACCGGGCGAGAGGTAATTAGGCCCGGCTTCACAAAAGGCCCCACACTATGAGAGCAGACTGGATGACTCATTAGGAGATGAGAGATTAGATTAAGCTTAGGTATCCTCAGACCTCTGCTATACACCTGCCCGCTGGAGCACACAGTCAGGCAGGTGATCCTTTCCTCTATCTCCGTGGCCCTCTGGTTACCTGACCCACAAGAGAAGGTCAGACTCCCTTGGGGCGACTAATGGATGTTAAAGGAAGACGAGGGCAGGGGGAGTTGAATTTCAATGCGGGCAGTCACATCCAGGGTGGTTATTTCCAAATGTGAGAGCATGTAAAATGTATGTGCACCAAAACAACATTAAATGCCAATTTTGATTTTGTCATCAAAATTATTATGTGACACTGGGTTGCTTGATTTACTTTGTGGAAGACTAGGGTTAAACAATGTGACCTCGATAAAAAGTTGCATCTACAGGTTTTGTTTCAAGAGACTTTGACAGACAGAACGACACAGGCGAGCAGCAAGTGTCAACGTCTGTCATCGACAAGATTGTTAGAGAATGAAAACACGTTTTGTCTCTCAGAGAACAAAACGATTCTTTGTGAGCGACAGAAAAGTGTTCCCATCTAGACAATTAGCCACATTGTGTAAAGGCGTCGTGTATGACCACACGCATACAACACCTGAATAAGCAGAAAACAGTTGTGTTGAAAGTTTTGAAAAGACCTTGAAAGTTTGGTTCTTTCTTGAATAGTAATACTCTTTGGCAACATACACAGTTTCTGTTACATGGCCTTGCTAGTAAAAAAGCAATTTTTGGAAATGTATTTAAATAAATAAATACAGGGACAACATTTTAAAACACACACACACACACACACACACACACAAAAAAAAATAATAATAATAATAATTTAAATTGCTTAATACAATAGCTAACATGAAAAATGATAATACTTCTATAGTATTTATTTATATTCAGTGTTGAGAAAAGTTACTTTTAAAAGTAATGCGTTACAATATTGTGTTACTCCCTAAAAAAGGAACTAATTATGATACTTAGTTAATTCTTATGGAAAGTAATGTGTTACGTTACTTTTGCATTACTTTTTAAATCTGGACAGGGCTTGCTTGTTTGTTTTTAATATAAAAAATTCAATTTTTGGAAAATGAAAAAGCTCTGTTTTACACCAAAAGCCTCAGGCTGAAGGAAAAGTAAATTCATGTCTGTTCAGTAAAACGCAGGAAAAAGTTCCACACTCTTCTTTAAAAAAAAAAAGAAAAGTTGGTATATCTCGAGTAATTTTTTGCTTATTGGTATTGGCTGATCAAAAGTCGGCAGCAAAGACACTGTTTAATAAAATGGGATTAAATTTGTATTATTTGTATTATTTAAAATATTTAATTATTGCAGGTCTGTGTCATATTCTGAATTGCATTTCACTGTTTTAATTCATTTTGTGGAGCCTGATTCTGCTTTTTTATATTTAAATTTAAAGTATTATATTTATATTAATGGTATTAATGTTATTACATTTATGTTCTACAAATCATTCAAAAGATTTTTGAAAGAAGTCTGTTATTCTCAATAAAGCTGAATTAATTTAATATAATATAGTAAAACAATAATACTGCAAAATAGTATTACAATTTTTAATAATTGCTTTATATTTTAATATATTTTAACATAATTTTAAGTCTTCAGTTTCACAAAAAATCATTAAAATATGCTGATTTGGTGCTAAAGAAACATTTCTTATCATTATCATCTGTGTGGAAGTAACTGATTTTTTTTTTTTTTTTTTGAGAAAGTGATACATATTTTTTCAGAATTCTTTGAGTTAACGAAACAGGTCAAAAGAATGGCTTTATTTGAAAGGCAAATATTGTGTAGCATAAACATTTTTACAGTCACTTTTGATCAGTTTAATGCCTTAAAGCTTGATCTCAAACTTTTGAATAGTAGTGTAAAAACACATTTTTACAATTTTATATTCTATAGATCATTAAATGTATTATAAAGAAACATAAATTAACAATACAGAATTAACCTATCCTGAAAATAAGCTGTAAACAAATATTTGTAGCTAATTAGTTTAATACTAGAACCTCTAAAGTGTCAACAAAAACAATTCCATTACCAGTTATATTACCAAAAACAAATGTGACCCTGGACCACAAAACGAGTCGTAAAAAAAGAAAAAAGATCATTTTGACCCATACAATGTATTTTTGGCTATTGCTCCAAATATCACAAATTTGGGTCACAAATTTGAGCTCAGTGAAATAAATAAATAAATAAATAAATACTGTATATCACAACATGTCTGATTTAAAAGGTTAAACATTCTAAAACTTTATTTCCACATTTGTATTCAATTTTAAATCCAAAATTGTAAATGTGGTCTTTCTGTGAACCTTTTATAATTCATTAAACATTCACTGATCTTGTATATTAAACTATGCACTGCACTGAAATGCAATTTGCACAGTGTTTGCTCAACCTTGACCCTTGTGCACACAAAGCAAGCTTTGACGCGTTAAAAGTCCTCTAAAACCCAGAGAACTCTTATCTCACGACACAACAGGCAAATGGTCACCACAGAAACGGAGCATGATTTGCCCAGAGGATGAAGGGGGATCTTTAGTTTCCTTTCACTCTCCCCCGAAACCCCTTTTCCCTTCCTCTCTCCCTCTCTCTCTGCGGCCCGCAGTCGGCACACTGCCCAGGTTTGCCTCATTTAAACTGTCTTCACATTGGCAGATTTGACAAGCAAGCAAAATGGCCAGGTTCCTCTGTCTCACCCACTGCTCAGAGGAGACTAAATGAACCGGCCGTCAAAAGCCAGTCAAACCAAACTGTCAGGCCAGGCACAGCACCTCAGCTTGCCACGTACGCTCGGGGTCCAGTCTATAGTGCGGTACCAAGAGGAAATAATGAGAGGAGAAGACTAATGAACACGCTGAATGAAAAGTACAAGAGGGGTTACGTTCAAATGCCGAAACGTCTTTTAGTTTTAAGGGTCTACAGAAGACGGGAAAATTGGCAGCAGTCTTTCACCGTGTGCTGGAAAGGGAATGATGACACAGTGTTGTAACTCTTTCATTGTGGTATTTTACATATTAGTTCTGCAAGACATTGTCCATTGTGTTTTTGTTTTTGAAAGAAGTCTCTTATGCAAACCTGCATTTCTTTGATCAAAAATACAGCAAAAAACAGTTCTGTATTTGAGAAATACACAATGTTTTGTATATTATTTGTAAATGCATTTTAAAAGGTAATGGCAAAGCTGAATTTACTCTAGTTTTCAGTGTCACATGATAGTACAAAAATCATTTCTAATATGATTTGCTCCTCAAGAAACATTTTGTATGAAGCATATTGCTGCTCCAAATATTTGTGGAAATTGCAATATAGTAATACAAAAGTTTGGGGTAAGTTAAAAAAAAAGTTATTCAGAAAGGACTCATTAATCTGATCAAAATACAAAAGATTTCTATTTCAAATGAAATGCTATACATTTAACTTTCTATTTATCAAAGAATCCTGAAAAATATACTTTCAGGACTAAATCCGTAAATTAGTATGATTTCTGAAGGATCACGCAACAGTGGGTAATGGCTGCTGAAAATTCAGCTTTGCCATCACAGGAATAAATTACATTATTAAATATATTGTAACAGAAAACAGTTATTTTAAATAGTAACAATATTTAAATCATTATTGTTTTACTGTACTTATCATCAAATAAATGCAGTCTTAATCAGTGTTGGTCAAAGTTACTTTTAAAAGTAATTACATTACTTTTTATAGAAAGTAATGTGTTACTTTACTTTTGCATTACTTTTTAAATCTGGGAAAGGCTTGCTTGTTAGTTTTTAATATCAAAAGTTATATTTTTGTCAAATGTAAAAGTCTTTCACACCAAAAAGTTGAATGAATAAGCCCTAGGCTGAAGAAAAAGCAAATTCATGTCTGTACAGTAGAACGCAGGAGAAGAAAGTTCAACACTCTTCAGCAATAAAAACAAAATGAAGCACAAATGTTAGTTCATCTAAAGTCATTTTTGCTTATTAGTATGGTTGAATTGGATTATCGAAGGTCAGAAGTAAAGACGTTTGTTAATAAAATTGGAAAGGAAGGAAAGGAAAGGAAAGGAAAGGAAAGGACGTGACGTGTGGCCAAGTATGGTGACCCATACTCGGAATTTGTGCTCTGCATTTAATCCATCCAAGTGCACACACACAGTAGTGAGTAGTGAACAAACACGCGCACACACCGTGAACACACACCTGGAGCAGTGGGCACCCATATTGCTATCGCTGCAGCACCCGGGGAACAGTTGGGGGTTTGGTGCCTTGCCCGGACCTGGGACTCCTTTCGGTTACAAGCCCGACTCCCTAACCATTAGGCCACGGCAGAATAAAGCAGAATATAAAACGGCTGCTTGCTTCCATTTAAAGCAGCGTAAACAGGCCTTTTACTATGACAACCAGATTCAGTAAAGTCATTGACTTTGTTTAAACCTGATAAATAAGATTGTGATGACTTGAAATCTAATTATCAAGTTGAAAAGCTCATTCTCAGTTTGTGGATTAACTGAAGATGAGGTACTATAGTTAGGTTGTACATTAAGGAAATGTGTGTTATATTGTGAAAAGCAAATTTCCTCTTGAGGATCAATAGTTCAATTAAAACATTCCATTCTATTCCATTCTATTAATGGCAACTTGTGGCAATGTCATATGAAAAGGTTAGTGCCTTGGCAATATTATTATTTTCTGTCTACAAAAGCAGGGTTTTATATAGAAATAGAACTCTCAAATGAGACAGAATAATGAGGGTATAAAAATATTCACTTCACTGCAAAAGAAAGTCATTGTACTGATAGCAACCGAGCATTTTCATTGCTTTGTGCACTAAAATGATCACATACTGTACATGATCAGAAGATGAGCTCCAAATCACCTTCTTATGATTTAGCTTGATGAACATATCTAGATCAGCCTTTGATGAACAAAAACCGTACATTTTCAGATAATGCCCAATTGCCTTTGTTCGCCGGCGGCTCCACCCGTCTCGCTCTCTCCCTTCTGTCATCAACAGTCTCTAAATCAAGCATTTGCATTTGCTCTGCAGAACTCTTATGCTTGTAGGCAATAAAACACATTGTTAAAGTGACATGTAATTACCCAGGCTCTTATGAATAATTAAGTCACTGCCTCTTATTATGTGCAAATGCATGAGGATGTCAGGTGATCAATAATGAGAGAGGATAGATATTACATACCAAGCACTTAACATGAGCCCTGTCCCGACTCTGCTCGAATTTACATTGACTTTTAAAACAGTTCAGATATTCGATCTGTTCTTTCAGGTGTAAAATGTATATATATATATATATATGTGTGTGTGTGTGTGTGTGTGTGTGTGTGTGTGTGTATACATATATACACACATACATAAATGTATACAAAATTACTTTTTCTAGTCACAAAATATGATGAAAAGAATTATTTAATATTAATAGAGCAACATACACACACACACACACACACACATAGAGAGAGAGAGAGAGAGTTTTTGAACAATAAGATTTTTAATGTTTGCTAATGATGCTTTGAATTCAGCTTTGAAACCACAGGAAATAAATTACATTTAAAACATATATTCAAATGAAAAAGTGTTATTTTAAATAGTACAAATATTTCAAGATTGTACTGTTTTTGCTGTACTTTGGATCAAATAAATGCAGGCTTGGTAAGCAGAAGAATCTTTTGGAAAACATTAAAAATTTTACTGTTCAAAAGCTTTTGACAGGTAGTTTAAATAAATAAATAAATAAATATTAAATTAATGCCTTTATTCATGGATGCATTAAAGGCTTTGTTTTACATTGTTACCAAAAAAAAAAAAAGCGAACAAAGAAGAAAGGGAAAAAAAATCAACAAATACTGTTTTTTTTTTTTTTTAGAGGTTTAAAGAATCCTTAAAAAAAATGTACCACTGTTTCCATTGTTTTTAACATTGATAATAATATTACTTGAGCACCAAATTAGTTTATTTTTGAAGGATCATGTGACACTAAAGACTAATGACTGTTATTCAGCTTTGCCATTAAGATTCAGCTTTGCCATTACAGGAACAAATTACATTTAAAAAATATATTAAAACAAAAGACAAATTTTAAACTGCATTAATATTTCATAATCACTGCACTGTTTCCACTGTATTTTAGAATGTAGAAAGAAAGAAAGAAAGAAAGAAAGAAAGAAAAAAAGAAAGATGCTAAATATTCTGCTATATTAAAAGTTTTTAATTTATATTCAGAATAACTATTTTAGCCAATGTTACACACCTTTTTTCTTTATTTATTCACTTTTGGCATTTCATAAATTCACAACAAGTTGGTTCATACATAGTCCTGGGCAATTTCATACATAGTCCTGGCAATACGGCCAAAAATGTATTACAATATACATATATTGTAACAATAAATGTCAAACTTTTATTTCTTTCAAGTTTAAAGGCAGATTTTTGCTACAGTATGAAAGTTGTAAAAACCTTTTACTTTTTGAATTCTCCACACTTTTTCCAGCCATAAATATCTTAATAGAAAAAAGATCATTTCATAATTCTGCAAGTTACTGTATCAAATCAAGAAACAGGTTTGTGTTGCCTGATAATATTAATAATAACATAACCATTTTTTCTCTTATAAATATACATCAGTAAAAAATGTAGCAACCTCATTTTTATATGGTGAAATTTAATTTAATTTAATTGATTTTTTTTTTTTTTTTTAATTAACCATTGCTCTTCAGTAGTATCATCCACAGTTAAAACCACAAACATAGCACCTCAATACAAAAAATGTAAAAGGTAAAAATGTAATATGGTTTCTAGGTATTTCTATAAAAAAAAACATTAGTCTAAATACATTTAGTGTAAATGCATAAACCCTATAGCTTAATCACAAAAAAATACTGCATATAATTATATTCCATTACTCCTCCTTCAATACATTTAATACGTGTTTACATTAATAATATAATAAAATTCGAGACAAATACATCCACATTTCTGATACAATACCATGGTGCAGTTAGTGCTACTACAGTAAATCTATGGTAAATGATGGTGATTTGTAGATTAAAAAAAGCCTTCTGACTGTATTGTTGCACACAGTGTTTCTCAGCGCTGTTTGTCAGCGCTGTTTCATCTGGCTTTAAACCGAGTCATCTGTGTTCATCACTGAATTCAAGCGATTCACACTGGATCTCAAAGTGCTCTATTGTTCCGTCTTTGCCGCATAAACATTATATCGAACATTTATCGAACTCTTGTTACCGTTTAACGAGGAAATGTATATCGCGCGATAATTATCGTTATCGATTTATCACCCAGCACTGTGTATCTTGGAGCTACAACAGCTAAAAACAATTTATTTAAAGCACCTTTAACAAAACTGAAAACCAAGTTTGTCTAAATTTATGTGATGTTTTTCATTAGATACACAAATCTGCTACATTCAGAAAAATCAAAAGACAGAATCTTATCTTGTCACTGTACCCACTGTCTTAAATGACATGAATTAGGACAATTTTAGGGACATGCTGGTTAGAACTGCTATGCCTGTTTTTGTTTTCATTTGCAGTTTTGGGAGAAGCTACAATAAAACATGTCTTGTATCCCACAGAGCCTTTAGCTTTGTTGTACTCTACCCTCAAATCAAAGTGAACAACACTGTTTAAATGGCAGCTATCATATTCTATTTCAACCTGTTCACTGTTTGTTTTCATGCCACTCCTCACTTGTTGAATGACTGAAAGGACTCATGAAAGAAAGAGAGAAGCACCAGACATGAAAAGATGTAAGCAAAGGACAAAATGAGGCACGCTTAGAGAATGAGCACGAGACACAGAATGAAAGAGGCGAGGAAACGTGTGCGATAGATGGAGACGGTGGCATAAACACAATGCGCTTGGCTCTCTTAAATGAAAATCCAATTTCGAAAAGGCTCACAGAGTTTATGGGAAAAAAGCAAACAAAAAAAGAGAGGCCAAAATTGGCCAGCGAGCTGAGAATACTCACACAGATGAGCTACGGTGAAAAAGCATTGCAAATCCTGAGGGCCCAGAGAGAGACAATGATCTTCAATTACCAGCTGCTCTGTTCCCAATTTCAGACAAGAGAAAAAAGGGATGGGAGTAAAGAGAACGAGGTTGAGCTGAGGAAGGCATCAGAAAAAAAAAAAAAAAAAAAAAAAGCAGGAGATTGTTAAATAGGAAATGAGACAGATGGAGAGATTGGCTGATGGTGAAAAAAAAAAAACGATGTGCAGGAAAAATTGTTAAAGCGAGATAGAATAGTGGACGTGCAAATCAGAGTGGGAGAAAAGGGATGGATGGTATAATTTCTAATTCATTCTATTAGATGGTGAGGGCCAAAGTAGCATCTCGCTCTCTTTCGCATCCCCATCCGTTTTGAGTTGCTTCGCAGCCGACGCTCCATTTGCAGATCATATCATCTGTAAACACACTGTTACACTTGTCTGCGCGCTGCACTCTCCTTTCCCCTCATCTGTCCTCCATTTTAAAGAATGCAAATAAGTAAACAATCCGTACAAGCAAGGGTAAGCAAGGCCTCTACAACAATAAAGATGCACGCCTACATCCTGCACTCACTGGAGGGAGTGTCTGCAATCCCTCTAACTTAATGAAACCTCTAGAAAGAATGTCCTTTACTGGGTAAACTCTCTGAAGGAATGGTTGTACAAGTTCGAAATACCTGAGCGACCACCTTTGTGAATGCTGCACGCATTTCTGGCACTGCTACACACATTTGTCATGTTGCAAAATGCTCGAGGGGAATTCGGTAAGAATGAATAGCGCCCAGTGAAAGCGATGTTTATTTTCACGCACTGTCTGCGTTGTTTTAGCACCTGAATTTAAAACAGGATTGTGGGAGGTTAGAGCATGAAACGTAGGGGTTTGTGCTGAATTACTGTGCTAAAAAATTCCATTTGCCTCTATATGATGATGGTAACACTTGACAATAAGGTGTCATTTGTTAACATTAGTCAATGTATTAACTAACATGAACAAATGATGAACCGTACATTTATTACACTACTCAATTTCTGTTAATTTTAGTTAATAAAAATACAGATGTTCTTTGTTTGTTCATGGTAGTTCACAGTGCATTAACTAATGTTAACAAACACAACATGTGATTTTAATAATGCATTAGTAAATACTGAAATTAACATTAACTATTAATAAACGCCATAGAAGTATTGCAATTTTTAGTTCATTAACTAATGTTGTTCTCTAATGTTAACTAATGAACCTTATTGTAAAATGTTACCATGATATGTTCACCATCACAGGAAAAAAAAAAAAAATCATTAATATTTCATATAGACCAATTTTGAGTAGACGTCACAGTGACGTCACTTGCAGCAGCACGCGCATAGTGGTTGCAGAAAAACACCATGGTAAAATCCATGGAATAAGAGGAAAAAAAATATGTTTGTGTCTTTTGATGTCAGAATCGGAATGCAAATATTTTTTATAGAATACTGTAGTCAAAGACGCCATTTGAAGCTAAATGCAGACATTTAAACGGACACACTATGGATGAAAACTGCTATGATTACTCTACTTTTAAAACATAAATTTGATTTAAACAACAGGTCTAAATAATAATCACATATGCTGTTCATAGCTGATGTATTGTATTAGCACTACAGTTACAGCATGTAATACTATTTAAACCTATTACTATTAACATTTTTACATAATATTTTTTTTTATTTTATCTCAAAAATCCAGAAGTGTGAGATATAAACTCTGAGAATGATGAGTTGTTTTTCCTCTAGAGTTGTGGGATATAATCTCAGAATTGTGAAAAAGTCAGAATTTTTAAATATAAAATCAAATTTAGCTTTTTTTATTCTTTTATTCCATGGCTCCGTAGACTGCCACTTGAACCACCCACAAAAAAACGTCATCCCTGTTTCGGATGTGTAAGACTATCCCACTATCTAACGTCAATTTCGTTGAAAAACAGTGCTTATTGCTGGGTGACAAGCTCTTGTAATATGCAAATAACATTTTGAAAATGACATCCAATCAATATAATCTAGACTCTTTTTAACAATGAGAACCATGCTGCGCGCACATCCCGAATGTTTACAAACAGATAATTGATCTATTCACCGTTTCCACTGTGTTTTCTACTGTAATAAATTCAGCCTTGAGCTTTAGAAACATTTAAAAACACAAGTATAAGTATAAGTTTGTTAATACAAGTTTAGTAAATGAACGGTGTATATCTTGGAGCTACAACAGCTGAAAAACAAAAAAACAAAAAAACATTTAAAGCACCATTGACAAAAGTGAAAACCAAGTTTGTCTAGACGAATGTGATGTTTCTCATTAGCTACACAAATCTGCAAAATTCAAAAAAAAAGGAAAAAAGAAAAAACAAGATCTTATCTAAAAATGAATAAATGTATGTCTGTGTGTGTGTGTATAATATAAAATATATTAATAATATTAATAATATACAAAAAAAATTAAAAACAAACAAATAAATATGCATGCAGGTTTTGTGAGCAGAATAGATTTCTTTTTTAAAAAACTTAAACTTTTGAATGTAACTATAATTTAAAAAATACAAAAAAGATTTTGAGGAAAACTTTATACTAATATTTACAAAAATATAAATACATAAATAAATAAATAAATAAATTCAAATGCAAACGCAAATGCAAAATATCTTGTGTCAAAACTATAAATCACATTTAATACACAAAATAACCACTTTAGCCAATGTTACATTAATTAAACTTCCCAGGTGAAAAAAGTGCACCTCCATAATGTACTTAAAGTGCTCTATTTACATGCGCTAATTTTGCTCGTGATATACTCTAAATTATTCTGTAGTGCATTTTAAGATAAACTTAAGATCATCTAAGTGTACTCAAATGTGCTATTTTAGGACACCATTAATTTGAACTAAAATGTGCTTTTAACATACTATATCTGCATTTAAAAATTTATTTAGTTACCACTTGTAGTAGCCTACACTTGAGTTTACTAGTGTATGGAAGATGGGTTCAAGTGTACTGCAAGTGGTACGTATATACATATTTTATAATACAGACATAGTATGTTAAAAGCACATTTTAGTTCATATTCATGATGTCCCAAAATAGCACAATTTAATACACTTACTGTACACGTTTTTATGTTTATCTTAAGAAGTATTAAAGAATAATTTTTAGTATATTAAGTACAAAATTAGTGTGTGAAAATAACGCACTTTAAGTACATTATGGAAGTGCACTTTTTTTTTTTCAACTAGGTTGAGTGCATACAGTTTCATTAAATGTGTACAGAGGCAAGCAGATAATTACTGAATCTTATTCTTTCTTTATACAGCCCAGAACTGAATTGTCCAGCATTTCCATGAATTGTTAGCAATTTACTGTTTGTATTAGTGGAGCAAAGGCGATTCTTACCTAGCATTGCAGCTGTCACAACACTAATTGCAGTTTCCTCACAGTTCACAGTGCATCGTACAAAGACATTTCCTTTCTTTTACATAGCAGCTCTATTTCCAAGTTTTTTTTTTTTTTTATACCTGCGAGTATTGTTACCGGTTGATGGTCGGTTTTGCGTCAGAAGTCTAGCGAACAAAGGCATCAAATCTGAAGCCGCTTTAAACCCTTTTCTAAGTGCCTTGGGTCATTATTGCCCTAATTAAATCAGAAAAAAAAATATTTTTAAATTCTGCATTTGATTACATGTCAGATGAAGTGCAGCATTTATTTATTTCTTTGTCTCGCCCACAAGGGAACAAACATTGCTTAAGATTCATCAGCAACTGTCATGTTCCAGGCGCTCTCACCGTGCCGGCTTGAAAGAGGTGCCGGAGGGCTTCCTTAACACAAGAGCCCCGCTAGTAAAGCGCTTTAATTACACGCACACTCACCGTTGGTGTCTCTTTTCTCTGCTAGTCTCATTCCCTCCCTTATTTTCCTCCTCTTTGTCCATAATGTACAACGGCCTCATGTTTACTAGAGGAAGAATGCTTATTTCCACTGCTTTTTCACTTTCTCTTTCCTGTTAATTCTACTCTTGGCAGAGCTCCCAACATCTTACTCATCTCTATCTCTCTCTCTCTCTCTCTCTCTCTCTCTCTCTCTCTCTCTCTCTCTCTCTCTCTCTCTCTCTCTCTCTCTCTCTCACACACACACACACACACACACTGTCGCTGTATGGAACAGGTGGGAACAGAGAATCATAGAAATCGATTCTTCTTCATTTGGGTAAATGAAATAGGAAACAATCCCCTCTGTTTAGGCTTCAGAACCACTTCCCTTCTCCTACGCGTACATCTGGAGACTGGCAAAGCGCTCTGCTTGCTGGCAGCACCTCACAGCTGATGCCATTCTCTGGCCAGGCACATCCTCAAAGGAGCCCACCAATCAGAGCTCGGCTCACTCCACTCTGACATCAGACAACCCTCGGCAGGAATGACAATGAGATTCTGTTCACTACGCTGAGTAATAGGCTGCTTATTCTAATGTTCATTATTATTAGGGTGTTTTTAAGTTCCATTTCTCAGCAGTAGCTCCATCAGCACGTCAGAACCTTTGACGTGGGCTGTAGAAAACACACGGGAACTGCACAAAATTTTGCCAATGTCACCTCTCTGACTTCTTCTAAGGGAGCGGATTTAGATAACCGCATGGCACGATATAATCAATAAAAGCGTACATTTGCAAGCAGGTTGTGAATCATCACAGCACTCGGTGTTCCCATCGGTGTACAAAATGATACAAGTTACCGGGCTTCATAAGTTACCTGAGTCATTTTGAGAGCGCCGTTCGACTGTAATGAAAAATTGAGACTACAAATAATTCATCTTGCAAATAAAATACACTCCGCTCGTTGTTCTAACATCAGGTCATACCTTACGCTGTTCAACAATATTGATTCGCAGCACTTCTGAAACGTCTGTGCAGCGAAGCATTTAAGATGTAAGTTTAAAGTAATACTTACAAAAATGTCTAGATCACTTCCATTATTTCCATGGCTGCAGACTGATGAATTGAAACTGTCAAAAGGCCAATTCTATCTCTCTTTCCTTCCACAGCTGGTATCACAGTGATGGCATTTCTATTAGACTGCATCTCCATGGTGATGCCTGAACAGGCACCCTAGACTGGCTGGCAGGGCAAGGGCATCATGATGCCGTCTCTTTTATTACTGCAAAAAGTCATTTTCTTAATCGCTATTTGGCTCTGGTTTTCAGTAAAACAATATTTTTAAAAAATCTCCAAACGGGGAAAAAGTCACAGTTAATGACTGCTACTGCTACTGCATACAAAGCAATTTTCCACTAGGGTAAAACAAAACAAAAAAAAAAATCTAAATAATAATAATAATAATAATAATAATAATACATTTTATTTTTTTATTTCTATTTATTTTTTTACGCTACTGGAAACCTGCTGATTTTTTTTTTTTTCTTATTTAGGCATAAATTAAACAAATTTAGTGAAGAATATGTTTAAAACAAGAAAAAAAAAAATGGTTTCACTTTACAATAAGGTTTGTTAGTTAACATCAGCGAACTACTTTAGTTAACATGAACTAGACCGAGCGATACTTCTACAGCATTTATTAATCTTAGTTAACATTAATTTCAACATTTACTAATGCATTATTAAAATGAAAAGTTGTGTTTGTTAACATTAGTTAATGGACTGAACTAATATGAACTAACAATGAACAACTGTATTTTTTATTAACTAACGTTAACACAGATTAATTAATACTGTATAAATAAATGTATTGTTCTTTGTTTGTTCATGTTAGTAAATACATTATCTAATGTTATCAAATGACACCTTATTGTAAAGTGATACCAGAAATATAATTTGCCAGTGGTGTATCTAAACTTTACATTAAAGTCCCCCCTAGTCAAAAATTTAGCCCTGAAAACTGATTTTTGACAATCAAAACAACATAATTTAATGTTTCTCATGCCTTAAAACAGCTTGAATGTAAAAAAAAGGTTTTGCAGGTTAGGTATGTTTTGAAGCATAACTGCTGGTCTGGGCTGGATTAAGCTGGTCCTTAGTGGATGGTCTAAGATGGTCCTAAGCAACTAGCTCCTGCTCAGGATCATCTTAGGACCAGCACATGACCATCTTAAACCAGCAGTTATGCTTCAAAACATACATAACCTGCAAATGCTGTTTATGTCAACACAGTCTACCCCTCTTGCCTCATTTACTATACAAGAATCTATGAATACCTCCACTCAGTCACACCAGCCAGAGCAGTGTTGTTACGTCCGCGGTTTTCCCGCAGAATCTTGCTACTTTAACACTGTTGCCGTGGGTTATTTTTCATGGCTGCGGGTTTAAATAACCCCAATAACGTTATATTTATCCCCAGGAATTCAAATTTTACCAGGGGAATCCCACCAAAACACGATTGGGATAGTTTTGACCACCGAATGGGCGGGTTTTTGTGAAAACCTGGCAATCCTGAGCCAGAGCCTTTTGATCCACTGGCTAATTGAACTGTAAACGCGATATAATGGCGATACACAAATAATAATTTATAAAACTATATTTTTACTAAACAACTACAGTGGATACTGTAACATTCGTTAAAGTTACTTACTTGACGATGCTGTGTCCTCATTATCCCTTGAAGACTCAAATGCAGCCGTTTGTGATTCCAAATCGCGCCCGCGAGCATATGCGTTTGAATTGAAGACGCCAATGCGGGAGAAGTGGGTCTGACTCCAGGCTACTTTTACACTGTTGTGGCGAGTTTTTCAAGTTAGCGGTTAGCAGCTAGCGGTTTTGCTCTATTTAATTTTTGGTTTTGTGCTGTCTATTGGTATATTTTACATGCTAATAATAGGAATCTTCCCATTGACGTAATTGATTATTGACGTTTGTGACGTAGGGAAAAAAGGGCAAACCGCGTTTCTGGGACAGCCTTTGAGAAACTACAGTTTTAAGGAGAAAACACTCAGCAATGGTGTTGATTAATGGATTGGCACATTGTTTGTCTAAAAGTATATTTAAAAACACCACATAGACAAATAAACAACATAAAAAAAAAACAAAAAAAAAAACAAACTTGATTTTCACTACAGGGGGACTTTAAGATTATGCTGAATAATGCTGAAAACCTATAATGTTTTAGATTTTTAAAACATTTTTACTGGAAAATGAGACAAAATATGTATTTAAAAAACTTTTGTGCAATGTGGTTATGGAATTGAAGAGATAGGAATGTTTTATGTTGGAGTAAAACATTCCCATTCCTGTTCTGCTCATGAAGTATCTTTCTATATTAATAACTGAAATGAAAATTTGGAAATATAAAGGTTGCAGAACTTTGAAAGCAATTGAGAATGTAGAAGGATATGATTGTCTCCTTTTTTACTGTTACAGAGTTCCAAGAAGAGAAGCAACCAGGCCTTGGGAGACTGATTCTAATGAAACAAGCAATAAGGGATGATGATATGATTGCAGACATTTATTATCCATGTCTAAGACATACAAAGATCTTATTTACACAGCTCCCACTGAAAATAGAACCTTTCCAGTTCACAAGCGGCCAAGAACTCACCACCTCTTCATCTGATACCCAGAGATCAGCGCAACACTGAAGAAAAGCTTCACCCATATGTGACTCAGATCTATTAAGCAGTGAATGACTGAGAGCAAGCTCTTTGCTCTCCATCTGTTTGCTTGATCTTTGCTCAAAGTAATTGGTATGAATTTTACTTTAAGTTTCACTAACTAGAACTGATGTTGAACTGTCATGAACAGAGGCAGTGGAAATGTGAGGTACAAATTGAATTCTCCCATGTTAAAATTTGATTTTGATATGCTAATTCACTTTTCGCAAATGATCATTTAAATCTTTTTTGTACAAGCTTTCATTTAGGATATGGCAAATTTACTTTATACTATCGCACTATCTAATTTATGTGACCACTAAGAAAAAAAAATTAATAAATGGCTTAACAGCTTCCCGTACTCCCTTCTTCTCTCTCCACGCCTCTCTCGCTGCTAGCGGACTGTGATACTGTGAAATTCCCGCACGAAACACGTCTACCTCGCTGTAAAAACATGAAGGCCCTCATAGGAGCGGGACCAACAGGCTTACCAACACCACAAAGCTGCCAACAGCTCACCGCTAGTGTAAGGACGCCGGCGTGCAATTGTTATTCCTTCACGGCCTTTTCGGTTAATGCAGTTATGCAGCTAAAACACGCTAAACCTCCACCACACACACACACACACACTCCCATCTGAGAATTAAGCAGGCTTTGAGAGAGATGAGTCCCCGTTGATAGAGACAGCCCTCGTGATAACTGTGAGCTTCGACATCCAGCTTAATGAAACTCCCGAGATTTCCATCAATCTTCTTTCCTCCACTTTCTACTCCCCCTCTTTCTCTCTTTCCCTTCCCTATGCTAACTCTACCCGCCCATCTCCCTGACTCCATCGCTTTCTCTCTCACGCCGCAAATCTCTCACTTCAAATAAGTCCCTGTCTTCCACTCCCACCTCTCTCGCTTACTTTCCTGCTTTTATTCTCTTGCTTTCCATCTGTATAATGTCTTTGGCTCATGGTATGTTGGCAGTCTTGAGCTCCAGTGTTGATCAGCTTCATTCTATTCTCGTGAAACGCTAGCGTGCCGTACCCTTGAGCCTAGCCACAGTATTTGGATGCTTGCAAAATGAAAGAAGTCAGCTCACATGGCGTGAAATGAAAGAAAAGAATAAGCTGATGCATGCGAAAGAAAGAAAAGAGAAAGGCTGAGCTGTTCTGCATGATGGAGAGGATCGAGCGGGGCGGGGAGAATAGGGCGTTCTGCTGGACCACAGAAGTAGAAGATGATGCAATGATGCTACAATGCATAAATAAACAAATGAATATATTAATTCATTGTATTTTTGTGCTGTTTAAAAATGATTTCATAGAAATTCAAAATGACATAAAAAGTTATAAGCAAGCAGTGATTACTAGGGTTCAAGCACTTTAAAGTATTTAAGCACATATGTGACCCTGAACCACAAAACCAGTAATAAGGGTCAATTTTTCGAAATTGAGATTTATGCATCTTCTAAAAGCTGAATAAATAAGCTTTCAATTATTTTACGGTTTGTTAGAATAGGACAATATTTGGCCGAGATACAACTATTTGAAAATCTGGAATGTGAGGGTGCAAAAAAATCCAAATATTGAGAATATCACCTGTCCAAATAAAGTTCTTAGCAATGCACATTATTAATTAAAAATTGAGTTTTTTTATATTTACGGTAGGAAATTTACAAAGTATCTTCATGGAGCATGATCTTTACTTAATATCCTAAGTATTTTTGGCACAAAAGAAAAAGCGATCATTGTAACCCATTCAGTGTATTGTTGGCTATTACTACAAATATACCCGTGCTACTTAAGACTGGTGTTGTGGTCCAGGGTCACATATGAAAAAGACATGACACATTATTTATCAAGCCTCTAACCACCTAAATCAATGATTAAAATGAGAATCTTTGGCATTTCCAGGTAATTTACTATAGAAAAAATATATTTACAGTTTATGTTGCATGCTTATTTAGAATCATCTTTTGCATGTGCTCACCAAGTTTCATGAAGTTTTGAGTTTCCGTTTAGAAGTAGAAGTTGATGCTTTTGGATATTATTGATTGCTTTTGATAATATTTCACCGTGCCAAAAAAAAAATGTAAAGTTCAACATTTTTTGATAATTATTGAGAGTTCTAAGAATTGTACTGCAGTAGTTTGGTTGAGATTGAGCGAAAAACCTAAGACTAGTTTGCAAAAGTAGATTTTTTTAGATAATCTTGAATAATTAATGAACAATTTGATTGACAGTAGTGGTTCTTGAGGTTCAGAAGTTGTTCAGAATGAGGAGATCTATCATATGATATGAATATTGTGAATATGCGTAAAATGCTGCGGATGACAGAGGTATAAAATTAGCTAATTCCAACTAGTTGTTCTTTCAAATTTCATGTTTTTTCGGTCATGGTTTTTGAGATACGCAAATGTCCTCATAGACACTTGTGGCACACTGGACAAAGACACTGCATACTGTCCCAATTTTCAAGCCGATTAGACAAATGGTTGCGTAGTTATACCGGTTTTTATATTTTTTTTTCCTCATATAGCACCTCCAAGTGGCCAAAGCTATAACAATAGTTATTTTTTTCCTTTTCCAAACGTTTTGGCATCCCTTTAGGACTGTGAGATTTTTTTCTTTTTTTTTTCATTATTGATAATTATATATATATATATATATATATTAAATTATTGATAATTATTGATTTTGACTGTCCACAGACTCTTTCTGCCCTGGTTTGGTTCTGATCGGGTGAAAAACCTAGGTCTAGCTCGTAAAAGTAGGATTTGGACAAAACTCTAAATAAAATCTATATATCGAATTATAGACTTGAAGATATATTTGACTTCCGGGATAATATATATATATATATATATATATATATATATATTATCCCGTAAGTCAGATATATCTTGAAGTCTATAAATCGTTTCCATTAAAAAAGTCTAAATATTCTTCAAACAAGACAAAAATAACAATTATAATTTTTTGCTTGTTTTTGGCTTATACACACTCATCAGCATCTGGTGCTGTAAAGCCTGTGCATTGAGCATATAACATGGCTTTTCCTGTATATTTAATTTGGTTCTAATAATGATGTAATGTTGAGTTGTATTCATTCAGTACAACAGAATTTCATTATTTCTGCACATGACAACAGAGTGGAGTTAGTTCATCTAAATGTAGCTATTACACACTTTCTCCCAGCAGGCTCTAAATGGCACGTTCGGCTTCCTGCTGCTAACTGCCAGATGTGTTTAGCCATGTGCTTGGTGTAGCTTATTTTCTCTTCCTAGACCTATATTTGAAACAGGCACGTGTCCATACATGGGGGATTGACATGTTATATCTCGCCTGAATAAATGAGTGCCTCTGGTGACCTTTAAGACTGTTATGGATGTTATTTATTTATAAGTATAAGTGATATACAGTGATACAGTAAGGTCCTTGATCCTAAATGAATTTCATGAAATGCTTCGGACTTTAGATTATCATGGATTTTGCTTTAAAAACACAGCGTAAGCTTTATTTATGTAATATAGCTTTCTCCTAAAATGGTTCTAGAGAAAGAAGACGTATTACAAACACTACTGTGTTTGGATCTTAAAGTGATTGTGTCTTCATCATGTTCTCAAGGAGTGTGGTTAAGGTAATTAGTAAGAGATCAGTGCCCATTTCTGTGTAAAAGAGGCGCCAGATCCAGTGATTCTTTCCTTTATTTTGGAAAAGTCTGTTTTTGTAAAGATGCAAAATTCACAAAGAAAAGAAAACCCTTATTAATGGGGCATGTTATCACAATAGTTTATACTATAAAATTAACTATAAATATTGTAAAATCTAGACATTAACAACTTCAAGGGAAAAAACAAACAAACATACTACTAAACTAAGCGAAAACTAAATTTGAAAAAAAAAATAATGGCAAAAAGAAATATTACAAAAATGACAAAAGCACATTATTAAAACAAAGACTAATAAAACAAAATTCAAACTAAAATATTCATAAATACATTGAAAATATATAAATACAACTAAAACAACACTATATTAAAGGCTTTTTAGCAGAATGCAAACAGAAAAAAATATATAGGAAAAATACAAGAATGATAATATACTGTATATAAAATATAAACAACAACAACAAAAAAAAACCAAAAAAAACTAAAAATTACATATTAAAAAACTACTAGAGAAAACAACAACAACAACAAAAAAATTAAGTTGGACTCAAAACCATACTATGACAACAAGCCTTGGCCATGGACCTAATATACATTCAGATGACAGTTTTACCATGTTTAAACTCACTTAGCACTAAATTTTCCTTAATGTAACACAGTTTACTGGAAACCCCTATTCATCACCCTATCATATTTTTCCTCTCTTTCTCATGCTTTTCTGTATTAATTATTTTAAAGAGTTAAGAGAGGTCGACATTAAATTTAGTGCTTAATTTCCTTAAAATCATAGCATAGTTGTGGTGATTTACAGCGTTAAGCCCATGATTGAGTTAAGAAGTTGGGAGCGCAGGGGCTTAGAACCGCTCTGCATTACTTTGCACAGACTCATATATATCAATGCAGACTGGCTTTTAATGCAAATGGCCCCAGTGGTCGATATTGCTGTGCTTGCTTTCCTTGACATCTTCCCATTTCCGCCCTCAGTAACAGAGCGTGTAGCATTTGAAATACAAATCACACAATACAGACGCAGGCGAAGGTGTTCTCTAAGTGCACAAGCCGCCTGCAGGAATTCTCCTTCTTTTTTGCCCATTTATACTATTGATTTTCAAAATCAAAACACTCTGCCTTGAGCAATGTTAAGACGGTGAAAATCAGTAAAACTGGGTATACTTTTGTGAGCAAGCAAAAAGTATCTATACTGTATATGAAAAGATCAAGGAGAGGGGCTGAAACTAGCGGTCACAATTAGGACATTGGTAAGTGCTTATGACTAACTCTGCCATTTAGTGGTCATATAAGGAGTATACAGTAAATAGAGGTGTATGAGGTGGTCTTACTAAGGCTTAAAATACTATACTGTATGCTGGAGAGCACTATGTTGTGTGTAATGAAATGACTAAAGTAGGATATGGTTTTGCCTCCAAAGCAAACAGATGCAATGATATTAATCTATAGAGTGTGTCTGTTGGAGTAATTTCCCAAAGGGTAAGAAGATATTATTACATTCATCTTGAGTGTACGGATACACAATACGATATGATGATATACCATGACCACAACACAGGTAAGACATAGCTGTATAATTCAAATGCTTCTCTCACCCTCATTTTCCTAACTTATTTTCTATCTCTCATACTTAATTCATAACTTTTTCCCTATATGAATGATTATCACTTTACAAGTAAAGTGGGTTAAGTTATCGGAGTAATTTTTTTCCCTATGTGAATACGAGAGAAGCAGGGCATTTCTTGTTAAACATAGTTATAATCATGTAATTTCTGTTTTCTGTTGGCTATGGAAGCCCATTTCTGCCACTGAAAAAAATAAATAAATAAAAAATAAAGTTAATTGCTAGTTTTTCTCTCACAGTTCTGAAGAAAATCAGAATTGTGAGATATAAACTTTCAATTAGCATTTTTTTTCTCAGAATTGCATGATATAAATGTACAATTTTGAATTATAAAGTCAGTATAGTGGGATGTAAACTCGCAATGGCGAGAAATTTTTTTTTTTCTCACAAATGTGAGTTTGTATGTTGCAATTCTGACTTTTTTTTTTTTAAATCACAATTCCAAGTTTATATCTCGCAATTCAGACTTTTTTCTTGCAATTCTGACTGTTTCCTCTCAAAATTGAGATATAAACTCGCAACTGAAAGTTATAAATACCAGTTTTGAGGGGGGAAAAGACTGATATGTTCTCAGAATTGCAAGTTTATGTCTCAAAATTCTGACTTAACTTGCAGTTGCAATTCTGAGAAAAAAGTCACAAGTGCGATATAAACTCGCAATTTTGAGAAAAAATATCAAAATCTTTACCTTACCTTCATTTTTAAGACTTCTGATTTTAAAAAGTCTGTTTGTATCATACGATTCTGAGAAAAAAAAAAGTCAAAATTGTAAGATGTAAACTTGCAATTGCAAGAAAAAAGTCAGATAAAAAGCACAATTACCTTTTTTATTTATTTTTTTATTCAATGGCGGAAATCGGCTTACATATTTGGCCGTACAAGAAATTAAAAAGAAAAAAAGGGGAGGAGGATTTGGGGTGGAATAAACAAAAAACAAAACAAACACACACACACACACACAACATTCACAAAAATAAAACAGCCTAACAAAAAAACCCAAAACAAAACAAACATACAAAAACACAAAACATAAAAAAAAAACAAAAAGCAAAATACCACAAAACAACAACAAAAACACCACACAACTAAACACAAAATTACAAAGCAAAACAAGACAAAAAACGTTTGTTTTTGTGAATTGTGGGGACTTTCCATAGACTTCTATAGTTTTTATACTGACTAAACGATTGTCTATCCCCTAACCCAACCCTAACCCTAAACCTACCCCTTACAGAAAACATGTTTGCATCGTTACATTTTCAGATAAACATAATTTACTATTTTTAATCATTTTTTTTTATCATTGTGGGGACCGCAGGCTGGTCCCCACAATGTCAAAAATTTCAGGTTTTACTATCCTTGTGGGGACATTTGATCCCCACAATGTAGCAAAAACAAGTACACACACACACACACAAAAACATAACAAAAAACAACAAAAAGCAAAACACCACAAAAAAAACACCACACAACTAAACAAAATTACAAAATAAAACGTCAAGCATGTGTCACTTTGGAGATTAAATGGCTAACAGTGAGAAAAAATAATAATAAAATAAAGATTTTACGTTTATGTTTAAAGCGTTATAAATTAACATACTTATTGTAACACATTACTTTAAAAGCAACTTTCCTGAATACTCATGCACACATGCATGTATACGCCTGTTGTACGGAAGCTCCACAGTCTAACGGCGTCTCAAGCAGGAATACGTCACGCCATTCCTGACCACAATGAATCATTGCCGAATGGATCGAAGTGCCAGAAATTGCTGACATTATGAAGCATGGCGTGCTCCTGGCGAGTAAATCTCACAGAGCTTCAAAATAAATGACCAACCACAAATGACCAACCTACAGGAACAAACTCGCTCTCTCTCTCTTCCTCATTCTCAATCAAACAGTCAGTCAATCATACGCACATTTAGAAACACATCTGTTTTTGGAAGGAACCATGCAGATGTTTTGCATCACACCGTATATTATGCGGGTTTTAGATGTTGCGCTGTGAGGGCTTCTGTTTACAAGCTTTGAAGGAGATTTTCATCATAGCACAAACATGACATACGGCACTCTCTCATGAGAATAAATTCATATACTAACAGACAGCTGTACACTGAGACTCGATCTAGCTCAACTATATGACCAAGCAGGAGTTTCAAAGGAGATATAAACCTCTGCAAAATAGTAAGATGTGTTCATCTTGAGTGGGGAAAAGGCAATGTGGGATCTTGTATACTAGAATTCCCTAAAAGTTGTTTAACAAACTAAAAATAATTTGAATTTAGGTGCAGCTCTCATTAATGGTGACAGTCTAATAAGTGACGCTTTATTTGATCTTTTTAACAGCCTTTTTGGCATAAAATACACAAACCTTTATGTGGGTGCTTGAATTCCTCTCTTTAATCTAAGATTTCTAACTCTTTGTAATAGTATGGTAATGAGCCTTCATTTTAAGCACGAGATGAGGTAATGAGACAGCAACTTGTATCAAGCATGATGGGCTTAAAAGTCAATACCTAATCATGTTAAAAATGTTATATTACAGCAATTAAATAAGCCTGTTTTTAACATGGCTTCCATGATCATCATCATCGTTTGAGCTCCAAACTGACTGGAGGCAAAATCTTAAGTAACTGCTGACCTTAAAAATCAGAGTAATAGCTTTGTAATTGATAATGTCAAATGATCACACGATTCGCACTTTTTCCCTCCCTCCAAACAACCATTTTGTGCATTCATTAGTGTGGAGTGCTTTCCAGACTTTCACAAGAATATCAAAGGTCACACTACATAATGTCAGCCAGAGTACATGAGCTGTACAGAGAGAAAGCCAGAGAGAGGGAACGTTTCAGAAGTGCTGTGTGAAAGTCATTGGAGTGGAGTGAACTCAGGCAGGGCCGGGCTGGAACAGACTGTGGCTGATTGACTGCGATCTGCAGGCGATCTTTCATGTGCTTTGAAGGCAGGGGGAGGGGTCTCGCTACCTACTGACAGACGGAGCAAGGCCGGCTGAAATTGATATGATGGGCTTCCCCTTTCTAGACGAGCAGCTTTCTCTCTCCTTTTCTGTTTCTTTTCATTTATGTGCTCTACCTTCGGCACGTAACCCCGTTTATCTCTCATCGCTGCTGGACCCTTTTTAAATCTGCAGGCACTTGTGTTTATCTGCTTTCTTTAATATGTGCACATACAGAGGCTTTCAACTGACCAAAAGTTCTGCATCATTGCACGGGCTACTTCATACTCCCCATTTTAAACTGAATCTGAATACCATGTTTGGAAAGAAAATGACGTGTGCTGTGGAACCCCTAAAGAGAATAAAAATATATTTCAGTGCTTTCTCTCCCAATTATATTGTTGGTAATTATACTGTATATAAATGTGGGCATCAGGCTGCCACATATGCGGAGCAATGAAATCGCTTTTGAATGCGCGCTTGCTTTTTACTTTCACTTTCGAGATTCATGCTCACACGTACTCTGTGTATAATGCGAAGCAGCAGTGCTTACCACACATTTTACAAGATTAGATATTAGTGGTGCTCAAGATCTGCAAATCATTCGTCATCATCCTAACAATCATCTCTCCTTACTCGGTTTATGTGGTAAGTGAAATTTTATGTACTGTAATGTAACAGACTACCGCTAACAAGCAGCTAACCATGTGCCTCTAGTGGTTTCGTAGAATGCAATATTCGTTTTCTGTGCCTACGGATTCACTATGCAAAGTTGTGTTTCCCGTACAACGAGGTAACTCGTTGATTAACCACCACAGTACGATGGATTGTTGAGGAAATGAACTAGCTAGCTCCCGAACTCGGTTGTATCTCTGGCGTATGAACCATATTAGTTCAACAATATAGCCCAATTTGGAGTAGACGTCACAGTTAAGTCACTTGCAGCTGTGCGTGCATTAGGGCTGTGTGTTGCCAAGAATCTGGCGATACCGTACGTATCACGATACTGGGGTTGCGATACAATGTGTTGCGATACACTGCGATACTGTAAACAAGGCAATATATTGGGATATTTCTTATTTTAAGAATAGGACATACTTTAAGGAAAGCTGTACACACCACCATATGCAAACCTTAGCAAAAAGATCAGTCCCTGTAACATTCTTATTTAATTACTTTTTGTGCAGTACGAGTATTCTTGCATCCTCCATTACTAGCAGCGAACTATATTAACAATAACATTAGTGGCATGCCTTTATGCTAATATTTCCCGTCACTCTTTAAGTTCAGAGATAAGAGATAAGAAGACTGCCATCTAGCGGTCGGGATATAAACACAAAACGAAGCATCTGCCATGAATCTTGTATGATTTTTTTTTTTTTAATATCGATATTCAGTTTTTGAGAATCGATACAGTATCGTCAAACAAAATATCGCGATACTCAAGTGTATTGATATTTTCTTACACCCCTAGCGTGCATTGTGGTGGCAGAAAATCCACGGAATAAAGGCCCACTCGCACCAAGAATGATAACGATAACTATAAATACAACGATAACTATATTTGCGTCCTCACCAGTGAATGATAACTGTCTGTTTTTGTTACATTTAGACGACTTTAACCAGTAGATGTTCTCAGCATGCACTTTTCGAGTGCATCTAAATAGTGAATCTATCTAAACTATCTGATCTCTAAAATAGTCGATGTAGTGGAATAAAAACAATATGTACTCTTTTCTACTGCAACTTGAAAAGGAGGCAATACAATGTTGTCCAAACTAGCGCTGAATTCTGAGGTAATTTTATGTTACTGTTTGCTGTGCAATGTCAGTTTGCTTCTTTACAATTTCACCTATTTCAAATGCACAAGCCCTTTAAATGTGAATGAAGTCTGATTAGCTGTCAATGTTTTATCGTTCATCAACTGTAAAAAAAAAAATTAAAATCACTTCTGAAAGTGATCCCAATGATACCGTCCCCCGTTTCGTTATCGTTATAGTTGTGGAGCAAACTCTGCTATTCTCTTACATTTTAAATTATTTTTAGAATGTTATCTGTATAGTTATCGTTATCTACTTATTGTGAACGGGCCTTAATAGATAAAATGGATGTCAGAATCGGAATGCAAATAATTTTTATAGAATACTGACGTCAAAGACGCCATTTGAAGCTGAATGCAGATGTTTAAACAGATGGATGAAACCTGCTATGATTACTCTAATTTTAAGGCATAAAGCATTTGATTTAAACAATGTAAGGTCTACATAATTACATATGCAGTTAACAGGGAACATATTATATTAGCACTGTGGCTACAGCATGAAATACTATTTTAAACATATAACATTTTACATTTACCTATTTTATCTCAAAATTCTGACTTTTTTCTCACAAATGCAAGTTTATATCTTGTATTTTGGATATTATAACTCGATTTAACTCAACAATAGTGAGTTTGTCCATTCTGAGCCAGAAGTGTGTGATATAAGCTCAAAAGAGAGAATGACAAGTTGATTTTTCTTATCAGAATTGTGAAAATAAAGTCAGAACTTTGAAATTTGAACTCATATGTACCTTTTTTATTCTTTTATTCCATGGTTTCCATAGACTGCCACTTGAGAACTGTCATTTTCTGCCACCTGAGTTTCGTCCACAAAAAAAAAAAAATGTCATCACTGTTTACAAACACTGAAATGGTCTATATGGAGAAAAATCCTGGACTGGACGATTTAGATTGTACTGCATGTTAGTTTGCATATTGTGCTCAAGAGCACAGAAGAATAATTAATTTATAGGCATATGTCTTACTAACAAGAAACTATGTTTCTAACCACAGGTGGAAAGCTGTAGTTCCAACCACGTAAGTTTGCAATGCTGTTTGCGATTGTTCATTTGAACTTCAGTTTCGGGAAACACCGAATCGTTGAACTACGTTGGTAATGACGGAACTTGTGACCATAGTTGGCTAACGATGACCCCAGGTCTCTTACGCTCACCAATGCAAAAAAAAACAAAACAAAAAACAGTACAGAAGTAACATTATGAAATATGGCTACAATTTCAAATAAATGTTTTCTATCTAAATACTTTTTAAAAAGTAATGTATTCCTGTGATGCAAAGCCACATTTTCGGCAGCCAAATTCCTTTAGTCTTCAGTATATTTCAGAAATTATTTCAATATGCTGATTTGGTGCTCAAGAAATATTTCTTACTATTATCAGTGTTGGAAACAGCTGAAGAATCTCTTTCACTGGCTGAAAACATTTAATAGCATTTATTTAATCTGTTCCAACATTTCTTTATTGCCATTTTGATCCATTTAAATGTGCCCTTGCTGAATAAAAGTATTCATTATAAAAAAATAAATTCTTATTATTATTATTTAAAAAAAAAAAAAAAAAATTAGTAAGCAATTTATTGGATATGTTATGATTATTTAATAGTTAGCGCTTACTTTAAGATTTAAGATTTAAACAAGGTCTCCTGTTTCACTCAAAAAGTGCAGTAGTTTTAAAATTGCCCAACCAAATTCCAGCTCATCCATGTCATTTCAGCAGCTTTTGTTACGTATCATTACTCATTTTTAGTGGCTCGAAAATGCCCTCGACAACACTATTGCATATAGCCTATATCTTGTCTTGGGATTTTACCTCTTGTGTTTGATTAAATAAGAGGTAAGAATGGGGAACAAGGCCCTGTGGAGAGCCAGGTGCACGATTATTAACCTCTCTGTCGGATAGATGTCTATTTCACCACAGGCCTGCTGTGAAAAGCCAGCCAAGGTGGATGTCCAGACGAAGAATGGGCCAGAAGGGGAGAGAGGAACATTATCCTTGTGGCTGTCTCCCCACCCCTCTTTACACACACACATGCACACCTCCACACACACACAGCATAAACACATGAGCATCACCTGATAAAACGTCCTTCATACTGTGACTTTCACAGCCGTTCTTCCCAAGAGTCTGTCAGGGTTTGTCAAAAGTAGAGAAGCTGGCATCAGATAGCATTCGATATGTGCCAAGTCTAATTTAAATAAAGGCATTTAACAACTCGCTAGTATGGATTTGCTTAATTATGCCACAGATTTCATGAAATATGAATTCGGAGAGGATTTCTACGTTTTGTCTTCCTGAGCTGAGGAGTCAAAAGGTTCTATTTGCCCTCTTCTTCACACTTCTTATCAACTTCCTAAACCAACTCTTCAGACGTCGCTATAATTACTCTTGTGGGCTACACATTGGAAAACCATGTCCCTTCACAAAAGTCACTCAAACTAAACTTCTTGTCGCCTTTTAATTAGGCTATTAATATGCAGTTAGCTCATAAAGGCCACGCCAAAAGGTATAAATGACATAATTGAGCGAGCCACATCCGAGAGTTTAGGCCTGCACAGTTTTTTGATGTCTAATAATTGCTTATAAACATAAGGAAATGGGATAAGAAAATGCAATGCATAAAACTGTGGCTCCCTTCAATCTAGCTGAGTAAAAAAAACATAAAAAAAAAATCTAATGCCACCCTGCAAATGAAATGGAAGAGAACCTTAGGAAACACTGATTGTGATTGACACAGAAGGTGATTTAAACTGATTTCATATAGACATGTTAAGAAAGAGGAAGTGTGTTATTGTGAAACTGCTGAGCCACATTTAATGAGAAGCTTCAATCTTCATACTGTGGCTCCTTCTGGATCTTCAGAGCTTGAGAAATAAATTTCACTGGAGATGTTTGCTGTTGAATCCTGCTCAGGCGCAGAGATTTAGTATGTTCTCAGAGATAATATATTAATAAAACATATGACTCTGTGACCTTAAACTCAGAGATATTCGGTTTAACCCTTATATTCGGTTTAATGTCTCAAGGCATTTTAACAGTTTAAAAATATTCTGAATATTTCAGCATCACATTGATTCTTCATGACTTTTGCTGGTCTTATAACTGATTATACAAAAATTTCCACTTGATCAAACATTCTCCATAGAAATGCTACATTATGCTTTAAAAAAAGGTTCACTTCACCCAAAAATGAAAATTAGCTCATAATTTACTCCAGACATCCTAGGTGTATATGACTTCCTTCTTTCAGATGAACCCAATCAGAGTTATATTAAAAATTATCCAAAACAAGTCCAATGAAGTGCATCCATCCATAATAAAAAGCGCCTCACATGGCTCCGGGGGGTGAATAAAGGCCTCCTGTAGCGAATCAATGAGTTTTTGTAAGAAAAATATCCATATTTAAAACGTAAGAATCACTTTAATTTTGCTTGCGCCAACTGGTCGTACCCAGAAGCAGCTCTGGACGGATGACGTCGGATGTTGCGTATGTGCCTGTGAGTCACATGAAAACCAATGTTTGTTTACAGAAGCAAAGGAAGCAAAGTTTCCTTACTTCAGGAAACCGCGGAAAACCAATCTCCACTTGGTTTATATCAAACTCCTCCATTTCCCTTTGCAAATCCTCGTTTTGAACTTCTGATTTGTGACCATTGTTTTGTTTTGATCTTTGCACGGTGCGTTCGTCACTTCCGAGTGGTGCTTGTGCAACGACGGCGTATTACGTCATCCGCCTAGCGCTGCTTCCGGGTATGACCACCCAGCGCAAGCTAGATTAAAGTGATTCTTATGTTTTAAATATGGATATTTTTCTTACAAAAGTGAATCGATTCACTAGAGGAGGCCTTTATTCACCCCCCAGAGCTGTGTGGAGAACTTTTATGGATGGATACACTTTATTGGACTTGTTTTGGACTGATGATAAATGCTTGATAATGCCAGGATAATTTTTAATATAACTCTGATTGGATTCATCTGAAAGAAGGAAGTCATATACACCTAGGATGCCAGAAGGGTGAGTAAATTATGGGCTAATTTTCATTTTTGAGTCATATTTCTAAAAAGTACATGCACAGTTCAATATATCTGCTTGTTAAGTTTTAAGCAACAGTTAACAATAAGTAACAATAAGATTTTATACACATCGAAGAATGACACAGAAGAGAATAAATTGTTGAACAAAGTCGTTTTTTTGCGCACAAAATGTATTTTTTTAGCTTTATAAAATTATGGTTGAACCACTGATGTCAAATGGACTATTTTAACAATTTCCATACTACCTTTCTGGGCCTTAAATGTGGCAGCTGCATTGCCGTCTATGCAGGGTCAGAAAGCTCTCGGATTTCATCACAAAATTTGTTTGTGTTCTGAAGATGAATGAAGGTCTTACAGGTTTGGAACAACATAAGGGTAAGTAATTAATGACAGAAGTTTCATTTTTGGGTGAACTATACTTTTAACAATACTTTTACTGCATTTATTATTCCAGGGTCTTCTTTTCAATTTCAAGTTGTTTAATAAATTAATAGAAATTAGCTTATTATCAACTAACATGACTTAACAAAGAATGATCAAACAGTTAGAAAGAAGAAACATAAAAGTCAAGTCACTCTTACCAGAGCATTAGGGTTAAATCAGAGAAAACTAAAGCTCCAGATTTGGAGCTTACATTTTTAGCAGCTACCAGCTTTTGACCAATGAGAGGCAGCGTTTGCATGTTGCTGACTGTGCCTGTCGCTGTCCGCAGGTGTGTGTGCTGTCGGGGTGTGGGCTGATGTATGGGCAGAGGCCTTGCTCAGGTGTGAGCTAATCGAGTGTCAAATGAGCCTGAGAGGAAGCTTGCACTGAACGGTTCAACGATGCAGCTGTGGCCTCCTCCAAACTTGCACACACACATTCACTTTTCCGCACACATGCACAACGGCCAACAAAAGAGTGGAGCTGAAAACATTCACCTGGATGCACACAGCAGTACCAGGCTGTGTCACCACACATATGTAAGTAGGACGGTCCGTAAGTGTGAGCACTAGGAAATCTAAACAAACGGAAAATAAGATTTGCGGTGAAGCGAAGCAATTTCGGCTTTTTTTAATTCAATTGAGCGGCTTGTTACTTACACTTGAAGGAAGGCGCATTGTTTAAGATCTCTTTTGCCATCTTGCGCTCTGTCTGTTTGGACTGCTTGTGTTGGGGAGGTCAGGGCAGGTGAAGGTTTCTTCATCGGTGTGGAAGGGCCATCTGTGTGGGGCTGGTGATCCGGCTGCCGACGGTCTCCTTGACCAGCCAAGGATGGTCGAGAAGGGACTGAGCAGAAACAAACTTTTTTCCCCTCCTGCCTTCATTCTCTCCCTTTCCCTCTATTGTCAGTCTACTTCTTTCAGCTCTTTCTTCTTCATTTCGCTCCCCGGAGACCGAGGGACGTGCAGCAGCTGTGCCCCAGCGAAAAGGGAAAGATTTAAGAAAAGAACTGAAATAAAAAAACGAAAAGAGAAGGCGGGGTGGGAGATCGACCGTGACCCCATAAGTGCCGCGGCATCGAGCGGTGCACAGCAATTCTTATTCCACACCTGTTTGATTGGCCATTCGAGCATCAGTGTAGATTTAAATGTGAGGCGTGCAGGAGTTTGATACCTCTGTCACCCCCAGTTAATTGTGCCTCTTTCCTTCTTTAACTGTCTGCTCTCCACAGATTCGCTTTTAATTAGCTGCCACACTGGTGTGTCAGTGCAACGGGGAGATGTGCCTGAGCCTGACACACTCTCAGTCAGAAGAGGACGATCTGCATCCTGTCACGAGAAGCAAATACAGGATGTCTGGAATTGCATACGTCCTGCTTCTCACAAATGATGCCAATTATGTTTTGTGGATTACATGCATGTGGAAGACGAAACTATAAACAAGGAATCAAAAAATATAAATATAGAGATCCTTATGTACAAATATGCATGTCAACAGGCTTGTTTAGTGAGAATTGTCCTCTAAGCATGTATTAAAACAGCATTATTAAGAAATTCGCCATGTACCACAACCTATTGAGCTGCCTCGCTGTCTACATAGGAAGTAACCTTCTAAGGTAATGGCACAATCTACATAGACAGAAACTCAAAAAATAATGCAAACTAATTAAACAAATAATACTCATGCTAAAACGCACAGGAGACTCAACTCACAATTAGATTGAATACAGACAACCCAAAAGGAACAACAAATATTCTGAAAAGAACAAATGTAAATTCTGTATTTAAAAATGCATTCAAATTAAAATGCTTGACAGCCCTAGTAAAAAAAGTTATGGATTTAAAATGCATTTATTTTATACTACGTATAGTTCAAGTCTATTAACATAGTTAGTGACATATCAGTCAAGACTGTATTTACAAAAGTTTTTTAACTTTTTCTGGAGTAATAAATATATGTACTAAAATATGTTTTAATGTCACTATTGATGAGAATTGTATGATGTTTAAATAACATCGGCCTTTAAATGCAAGATATTGAAAGTGTACCTAAAGTATATTTGCAATCTTTAGTTGGACTTCTGCACAATTAAAGTGCATTAAGTACAAAATTAGTTTTCCAAATCCAATTTAGCAGACTTTAAATATACCAGTTTAGTATGGTAAAAGTCCAATTGCAGGGTATTTTTTATCAAGTACATAAGATGTATTTGTAGTATACTTAGCCTGAAATAAATGTATTTTAAATACATTTTAGTATATGTATTTTTCACTAGAGAGATGAATGAAATGTTAACCCAATAAATCTACAACATGCAGTACAACAATTAATGGATTGTCACCATTCTTTATGCTGTTTTGTGATTTTATATGAGAACACTGGAGGTTTGTAGAGTCATGCTAAGCAGTTTTAACCTTTAGTATTGTATAAAAGTATACAAATATATATTCTACATCATATTATGGAAAGACTCCACACATAATGAGAAAGAAAAAGTCACTTGTTGGTAATTTTTTTAGCAGCGGAAATAGATTGACTTGCGTAAATTGCCATATTATCATTTTACCTTATTCTAAGATAATCTGCTATTGTAATTTGATGTATTCTATCTGTTTTTTTTTATCAAATGTAAATTCATGTCCCAGTCACATTTTCTTGGTTAAATTAACATTACTATCAGGGGGAAAAAAATCTATTTCATATGTTTACACTGACCAAGCCAAGTATGAATCTCCTCAAGTTAGTGTCTTTAAGCATTTTACATTTATTCCAAAATAATAACTCAAGGCAGTAACAATTTAAACAATATATTTTGTTTGGGAACTTATGTTAAGTTATTCTTTTTAACAGTTAGCTTTTAACTATTTTTGAATTTTTCAAAGCTCTGTAAATATTGGTCACAGACACAGAGATTTACTTTAAATTTCACTTAGCTAATTCACTTACTAAAAACTCCCACAGATCATGTTTTCATGCCATTTCAAGTCTTATTTTGACATAAGAAAGTGGTAATATGGTAAGTGTATGAGTTTACTTACTCAGTCTTACCATTAACACCACTGTATTCTTCATTCAGAACACAGAAGGCGCGCAAACACAAGAGGCAGGATTTATTGCATGAACCAATCACAGCCGAACATAACCAGTCGTATCCAATCATATTGTGATGAAGGCATTGCCTCCTCTCACATGACTTTCCTCCATTCATTCTCAATTACCATTACAGGGTCTGTTAAAACTCAATGGGTTTAGGGGAGGCAAGAGAGATGTGGACTCCTACCGTGACTTTACCTGCTGGTGTCACGTTTCTTTACAAAAACGAGTTAATTATATATCTTTTTTTAATGTTATATTTTGTAATATTGGTATTGTTTTATTTTGTACTACAATTTTTTTCCCAGCAAATATTTTAGGGAGGCACTGCCTCCCTTGCCTCCTCAGTGCAAACGCCCCTTACACATACAGTATACTGTTGTTGTGGGATACATTTCTGCATTATAAACAACATTTCTCTGTCCACATTCTTGGTGAGCTCAACGCAATGAATTGTGGGACTGCCTCCCCAAGAACACATGCAAAGCTGGTGAAATGCTGAAAAAGAGCATGTATTCTTTTTAGCATTTTGGCAGCTTTGCATGCATTCTTAAGGAAGACAATCCAAGAATACATTGCAGTGGGCTCATGGCAAAACAAGGTATCTTAAGAGGCAGCATGATTAAAGTCTCCTACCATTTGGAATGCCATTTATGACGTCTTAAAATGCTGCCACCATAGGCAGCTCACTAGGTTTTGGAACGAAGCAAAAGAGGCGGTAAGACAGCAGGCTCAAGCACGTACACGTATTCACACCTGACCTTCAAATCTCTTTGGTGTCTTAAAACCTTGTTGCTATTGTGATTATGTACCCTGAGCGTTATGATGAGCTGTAGAAACAAGTTATGCATGGCTGCACCACAGGTGTCCCTGCATCGAAGGATGTTAGTTTTCCCCACACATTCTCTGAAGAGGACCCTCTCCGTTCCCCGCAGTCACTTCACACACAAACACTCTGAATACTAATGCATGATGTTCCGCTCCTGTTGATCCAAATCCGCATGCAGTTTATGAAAATCAATGCGTGCAACTGACCCCTGTCTGGCACAGATGGCTTGTAAGAGGTCTATTGGAATTGTTATTGATGGCACCTTAGTAATTAAGCCGTAAGATGCACACCCAGGATTTTATTTAGATGTCCTCGCACACCATCGTCTCGGAGGGGTTGGTTTTGGAGCTCTGACATTGATACATCCACAGTTCAATCAATGTATAACAAATTATAGTTTAGATACTGTAATTAGAAGTTTTCACCGAGCTGCATCCTATTGAGTCTGTCTCGCTTGGTTTTTATTTTTCCCCGTCTCTCTCTCCGACATTGCATACCATACAGCTTCAATTAAGAGTTCCTCTACTGGCAATTAGACAAGAGAGCCCGAAGTACAGGACAGAACATGTTTTAATAGAGTTTCCAATTAAGTGGTGTCAAACAACCATGTCACTGGAAAGCTCCAGTGATGGTGGTGGTGTGGGTATGAAAGTGAGAGAATAAGTGAAGACAGAGGGACAGCGAGAGAGTGAGAGAGAATATCAAAGAGCGTAGACAAGGTAATTGCAGTAGTGGCCCATACATGTCTCATCTGCAGAGGGATTTAGGTTGTACTTTCAGCGGTGACAGTTCGCTAATGCTTTGACAGTTACTCAGCCTTATGCCACTATGCCACACCACAACCAAGTGCTAAGGGGTAATCGAACAAAATAAATGATGATCTAACTGCCCAAAGACTTTCATGTCTCTGTTGTTTCCGTGTGCTGTACCAAGAAAGCAGAGCAGCTATATTAAAGGGGTCATGAACTGCCTTTTTTGCATTTTGTACTGTTCTCTTAGGTCCACTTATAATGTTATCAAGATTTTTACATCAACAAAAACATAATTTAGAAGTAAAAGGCTGTTTTCTGTCCTTTTTTTACCCTTCACGTCAGAACCCTCTGTTGGAAAAGACGTGGCCGATTGTAGACTAGGAGGTAATGCCCACTGCTATGATTGGCTATCAGCTGTGTATGTTTGACAGCCTACATCCTTCACAGATGGACGCTACTGTGGTTTAGGTTAAAAACGCATAGATACTCGGTACATATTAACCGATCTCTAATAACAGACAAAGCAATAGTGTCCATGTCATAAAAAAGAAGTTACTCACACTTGTGCGGTGCAACATTTCTGTCAAATTTCATCCACTCTTTCCTAATGTTGGGATCAACAGTGTTAAAGGAGAAGTCCACTTTCAGAACAAAAATTGACACATAATGTACTCACCCCCTTGTCATCCAAGATGTTCATGTATTTCTGTCTTTAGCCGTAAAGAAATTATGTTTTTTGAGTTAAACATTTCAGGATTTTTCTCCATATAATGGAATGCTATGGTGCCCCGATTTTGAACTTCCAAAATGCAGTTTAAATGCGGCTTTAAATGATCCCAAATGCAGTTGTAAACGATCCCAGCCGAGGAAAAAGGGTCTTATCTAGCAAAACAATTGGTTATTTTCATTAAAATACAATTTAAATATTTTTTAATCTCAAACGCTCATCTTGTCTTGCTCTCCCTGAACTCTGCGTTTAATGGTTCAAGACAGTTAGGGTATGTCAAAATATTCTAATCGTATTTTCTCCCTCAACTTCAAAAATCATTTCAAAATCATCCTACATGCAAAGAAGATCAAAAGCCCTTAACAAAAAAAGGTAAAACAGCGATATAGGATGATTTTGAAGTATAAAAAAAAAGTATATAAATTGTATTATTTTTTTGAAAATAACTGATCGTTTCGGTAGATAAGACCCTTCTTCCTTGGCTGGGATAATTTAAAGCCGCATTTAAACTGCATTTTGGAAGTTCAAAATCGGGGCACCATAGCAGTCCATTATATAGAGAAAAATCCTGAAATGTTTCCCTCAAAAAACAATTTTTTATGGCTGAAGAAAGAAAGACATGAACATCTTGGATGACAAGGAGTGAGTACATTTTCTGTGAATTTTTGTTCTGGAAGTGGACTTCTCCTTTAATGACATTGCTGTCTACCTTTTGTGTATTGAAATGTTACATGGATGTTAAAGGATTAGTTTATTTCCAGAACAAAAATTTACAGATAATGTACTCACCCCCTTGTCATCTAAGATGTTCATGTCTTTCTTTCTTCAGTCGTAAAGAAATTATGTTTTTTGAGGAATGCATTTCAGGATTTCTCTCCATGTAACAGACTTCTATGGTGCCTCCAAATTTGAACTTCCAAAATGCAGCTTTCAGCTTTCATGAAGGTCCATTACATGGAGAGAAATCCTGACCATAAACCATCATTTCTTTACAACTGACGAAAGAAAGACATGATCATCTTGGATGACAAGAGGGCGAGGACATTATCTGTACATTTTTGGTTCTGGAAGTAAACTAATCCTTTAAAGCTTTCCAATAAAGAAACTGTATTTGTTAGAACTGTACTGGAAAACATGTGGATGAAAGACAGGTCACATAATGGAAAATTCAGTTAAATGCTTTGCAACGGTCAGGTTATCTTTAGAACAGCTACTTATACCCATTAGAAACCATAAATGAACAGTTTAATGAAGTGGAAAGTGTTAAGTCTCTTGACTGACAAGGACTCAAACAGCTCAAATGTTGTATGCTAAATGTTGAGTAAGCTGTGTACATTATAATAATAACGCATAACAAAAGCTACAGCTCAAAATAGTCATGGAAAATGAACGTGTTTCACACTGACAGTAATCCATTTGTGTCATGCCTGACTTGAGGTCCACCGCCAGACAGTACCTGGGTGGGCTCAGTAACACCACACCCTTTCTTGAGAGGAAGTGTCTTTGTTTCGCAACTTGAGCCCCTGATTGCAGTGGCAAACAGCACTTTTATACCGCAGCCTAGTGGATCTGTTTAATACACTTGGCTGACTTTGATAAAGCATTGCACAGAAAAGCCTGGCTCGCTACCCAGCTTTCTTCCCCCAGTTAAATTCATGATATGCCTATTCAGCGGAATTACAGCCGTGCTTTCAGGGCAAGAGAGACAGGAACATGGGCAGCGAGAGAGAGAGAGAGAGAGAGAGAAGATACAGCGAGGGAGCCTTCGGCATAGTTCTCAGAATGTGACTTTAATGGTGTTGCAGCATGGTAAAATAAACCCCTGCCTCCTTTTCCCATGTTTTCCCATAATGCATTGCTCTGTAGCTACGAATGGCAAATTACAACACAGAACAGTGTAACGTCACATAAAAATAGATATTTCCATTGATTTTTAGATCTCATACTAAGTCTTGCAAGCAGGGATTCTGAACTAAATAGGTAATAAGTACAAATCATCTGCCTAATTGAAACTGAATGCATCATTTATGAATCTCAAAGTGTCCTTAGGCTGGATGGCAAACTTTGAAAAATAATTTAAAAAAATATATAAAACATAATCGTTATTAGGCATCTGCCAGGCCCCTCCTAGGTATTTTTATGATAAAGTGAGTCAATTAGAAATACACTATTTAATCTCATTAGTATAATTATAGGCATGCATATGTACAATAATGTTCTGTTAACTTTATTTATTTTTATAGACACTGACGTTTATGCATTAACTTGTTTATGTTCAGTTTTAAAGCTGTTTTTAAAGACTGGTCTGAGCCGGACTTGCCAGAACCTTTGTGAGATGACTGTCGAGGTAACTAAGTTCAATGCTCACTCAATATAAATCGCTAGTTCAACAGGTTTATCAGCAAATGGGGATCCTTTGTCCAAGAAAGACATGTTAATTGCAAATTCAGATCGAAATTAAATTTAGATGGGATTTTTATTAAGTCATTTGCAGTTTTTATATGGTAGAATTATCACAGTGACTCAATAAGTAATACGTGTTATAGATAGTGTCAATGTTATGGTGTAATATTAATATGTGTGTGATCTCTCACAAAAGTGGATAGTGCAATAAGTACTGCACATGTCATGGCATTAAACACTTTATTAAAAATACCAACAAATCACATAAATTTATTATGAACACCATAAAATACATTACATTCTTTCAATATTATTTAACCTGAAGTGAATTTTCTTTACTGTCATATGATCTTTCAGAAATCATTCTAATATGCTTATTTATTATCAGTGTTGGAAACAGTTGTGCTGCTTAATATTGTTTTTGGAACCTGTGATACTTTTTTCAGATTTCTTTGATTGATAAAACGCTAAAAAAAAACAGCATTTATTTAATATAGTAATCTTTTGTAATAATACTACCGTTTAAAGTTTGAGGTCAGTACAGAAATTAATACTTTTATTCAACAAGGATGTGATAAATTGATAAAAAGTGATAATAAAGACTCATACACTGATATTATTATTTTTTATTATTAAAAATGTACTAAAAATATAATAAAATGTAATACAAAATCCGGTCTACAAAACTCTACAAAATACTAATGAATACTGAATACTAATGAAGCACCAGTTTCACTTGGTTTTACTATCTCATGGACATCTGCTCCATAAATAAAACAACATGACTACTGTGAAAAGTGCTTTAGGAGGCCAGTCTACAAAGAAACAACATACTGAATAAGCATGGTGGAGTAAATTGCCCAGTCTGTCTTTGCACAACTTGTAAAGCATATTTAGAAATGATTAATGATTCCTTAATGGTTGTGTGATCTGTAAAATAGGAGCTTCTGGTACATATAAAGGACTGTACAATTATGCCAGAAATCAAAATGGATCAAGCAAACACAGCAATTATTAAATCTATGAGATCTTATAATTTATTTCAGAAACATAAGCTGCATTAAAACAGGTGCATACAAAAATAGCTGCACAGAAAAATATGCACCCGATGAAAGAGAGACATTTATTCATTCTTCTTTGTCTTTTTATTTGTAGCACATTTTTGGAAACAGGCTTATATTTATATTAGTATGCATGTGCTTCCACATTACAGACAGGAAAGAGGACGTACTATACTCCGTCTCAGAAGTTGGTGCTGTATATAGCACAGTGAACAGGTTAAATCGGGTCACCTGTGCACATTTGTGCACTCACAGCATTTCTGTTTAACTTTGTCTGTCAAACTAAGAACAAGTTCATATGTTCAAACTGTTGAGGTCAAAAGTTTACATACACCTTGCAGAACCTGCAAAATGTGAATTATTTTACCAAAATAAGAGGGATCATACAAAATGCATGCTATTTTTAATTTAGTACTGACCTGAATAAGATATTTCACATAAAAGACATCTACACAGAATTGCTAAAAATGACCGCAGCTGTTTTTTTTTTTTTTTAGTGTTCATAGTTGTTCATGAGTCCCTTATTTGTCCTGAACAGTTAGCTATTCATTTCTTCAGAAAATCCATCAGGTCCCACAAGTTCTTCAGCATTTTTGTGTATTTGAACCCTTTTCAACGACTGTATGATTTTGAGATCCATATCCACACTGACCACAACTGAGGGACTCATATGTAACTATTACACAAAGTTCAAACCCTCACTGATGCTTCAGAAGGAAACACGATGCATTAAGATCCGGGGGGTGAAAACTTTTGAACAGAAAGATGATGTGTACATTTGTCTTATTTTGCCTAAATATCATATTTTTTCATTTAGTACTTCCCTTCAGAAGCTACAGAAGATACTCACATGTTTCCCAGAAGACGAAATAAGTTAAATTCACCCTGATCATAAAATTCAAAAAGTTTTCACCCCCGGCTCTTAACGTGTTGTTTTTCCTTCTGAAGCATCAGTGAGTGTTTGAACCTTCTGTAATAGTTGCATATGAGTCCCTCAGGTGTCCTTAGAGTGAAAAGATGGATCTCAAAATCATACAGTCATTGTTGGAAAGGGTTCAAATACACAAAAATACTAAAAAAAACAATAGTTTGTGGGACCTAAAGGACTTTTCTGAAGAACAGCGGAAAACAAAAAAAACAAACAAACAAACAAACAAAAAAAAAAACAGCTGTGGATCATTCAGGTAATAACAGTATTAAGAATCAAGCGTATGTAAACTTTTGAATTGTTTTTTTTTTATAAATTCAACTATTTTTTTTTTTGCATTTTGTATGATCCCTCTTTTTTTGGTAAAATAATTAATATTTTGCAGATTCTGCAAGGTGTATGTAAACTTTTGACCTCAACTGTATGTGTATAATAATAAGTTGTTCCAAACATTAACTACACAGAAATGCATTAACTTTCATTTATTAGTATAATCAGGCACTGATTTGTTTTATATATATATATATATATATATATTGGTTTCCGGATCATGCTTTTACATAAAGAATAAGACTACCATTTCAGACCTGTAAACATCTACAGGAAAACATACTTTTTATGCAAGGTCATTTATTCATCCCAAAAACTTTTCTACAGCAACCTATAAATCCCAGAAACTATGTACAGCAGCAAAAGGGGTTAGTAGGAAAGAAAACTGAGAAAAGAAACTTTTCATGCAATTTCAAAAGTAAATATTTTCATCATCAGTCAGTAAATGACACAGAGTTACTAGTATGGTGTGAGAAATAATATTTTAAGCTTATTTATGCTTAGGTTATGCCATTTAAAAAAAAAAAAAAAAAAACTACTAAATAGTCAGCCTTTAAAGTTTCTGCTTTTCCTCTATGATTGTGACCCCAAAAAAGTCTTGATTGCTAAAAGTAGTTTTCAGTTCATTTTGTCAGAGTACATCATTGAAACAAACGAATAAAATGTGAGATATCACAAAGTACGAAGGTTATGATTCAACTAGCAAAACCTTTGAGAGCTGACAGCATAATGTCGAAGTCTACCACTTTTCTGGCCTTTTGCTTTGCACCATGCAGTCATTTTAACTAATACATTCGCCACACAGCAAGATCTTCATTTGCGTCACTCTGAAACCCCTTGACATTTGTAATGATTTCTCTCACTTTCTCCACTAACCTACATTCGAAAATTAAAAACCTATAATTATCTTCAATTAACGAGTTGAGAGTAATCAGTGATTAAGGGAATAAAGTGAGGGGTGGGGGGACTATTTTCATTATAATTTCACTCTCCTTTTCTTAACTTTCACCTTTTATCTTAGCTGGTGTCGGTATGGTACAACATTTTTAATTAACCTTGTAAGTGCGTGTTTGAGTGTTTCCTCTCTCTGGTGGCCAGAGCTGTCTGTAAACCTCATTACAAAACGGGTCCTCTTCTGTGGTATGATGGGACTGGTGACAGTTGTGTCCACTGAGCATTCATTACATAGCCGCTGGGGTGACCAGAAATCGACTATGCCGGCTCCAAGTAGAACGAACTCAGCAGCAGTGTAGCAAGCAGCTCAGTTTTTCAAAGAGGGTGTGCTGAGACACATGCAGGTTAAAATCTTGTCAGGAAAAATAAAATGATTGAGGCAGTTATCTACCAGCTTTCCAAAAAAAAGTGGAAAAATAAAAATAATAATAATAAAATAAACCATATTTCTATTTCAATTTTTTCTTTTTCTATTCTGATGGCAAAGCTGAATTTTCAGCAGCTATTAACTCCAGTCTTTAATGGTTACATGATCCTTCAGAAACCATTCTAACATGCTGATTTGCTGCTCCAGAAACATTACTTAGTATTATTAATGTTAAAAAATGCATTCACTGTCACTTGTGATTAACTTAATATGTTCTTAAAAAAGTACTAACTCTCTGACCCCACAGTAGTGAAAGAAATGTAATAGTGAAAATACTGCTGCTTGAAAGGGAGAGAGAGAGAGAGAGAGAGAGAGAGAGAAAGAGAAAAACACTCATTAAATACCCTAAAATGCCACACAGAAACGAGAAACATTTTTTGTTTCTCTGAAAATTCTGAGATGACAAGACAAGTAATCCCAAAACAGGAATTAAAAAAAAGGGAAATGGACAACAAACAATGCAAACACAGCAAGTAATTATTTCATACTGAGTGTTGGAACGTCAACACATTGGACTACACTTATTTATAGACCTAATAGAATTATTACTAAAAAACACATATTTTTAGTAATAATAAAATGTAAAAATTATATATATTTTTAGTGCTACTTAAAAGAATTTGCTCACTTCCAGAATAAAAATTTCATAATAATTTACTCACTCCCTTGTCATCGAAGATGTTCTTTCTTTCTTCAGTCGTAAAGAAATTACGTTTTTTTTTTCTTGTTTCTTGAAACACTTCAGGATTTCTCTCCAAAATGCAGTTTAAATGCAGTTTCAAAGGGCTCTAAATGATCCCAGCCGAAAAAGTGTCTCATCTAGTGAAACGATTGGTTATTTTCTAAAAATATTTACAATTTATATACGTTTTAACCTCAAATGCTCGTCTTGTCTAGCTCTGTGTGTACTCTGTGTATTCCGGTTCATGACAGTTAGGGTCGTAAAATTCATATCATTTTCTCCTCCAACTTCAAAATCATCCTACATAGCTGTTTTACCTTTTTTTCGTTTGACCTTCTTTGCACGTTCACTTTGTAAACACTGGGTCGGTACTTCTGCAGCGATGTAGGATGATTTTAAAGTTGGAGGAGAAAATAAGATGGTAGTTTAATGACATACCATAACTGTCATGAAGAGAGCTAGACAAGACAAGCATTTGAGGTTAAAAAGTATATAATTTGTCAAGTTTTATAGAAAATAACTGATCGTTTCGCTAGATAAGACCCTTCTTTCTCGGCTGGGATCATTTAGAGCCCTTTGAAGCTGCAATTAAACTGCATTCTGGAAGTTCAAACTCGGGGCACAATAGAAGTCCATTATATGGAGAGAAATCCTGATATGTTTTCCACCAAAAAAACATTTTTTTTTTTACAACTTAAGTAAGAAAGACATTTAAATCTTGGATGATAAGGAGGTGATTACTTTATCTGTAAAATTTTGTTCTGTAAGTGAACTACACCTTTAAAGGATTTGTTCACTTCCAGAATAAAACTAGGGTTGAAGGTCCGAATTGCAATTTCATGGCAGCTTCAAAGGGCTCTACACGATCCCAGCTGAGGAATAAGGGTCTTATCTTGTGAAATGATCGAACCCAGTGTTTACAAAGTGAACATGCAAAGACAGTCAATGATGTCTGATGATTTTGAAGTTGGAGGAGAAAATGAGATGGAGTTTTTCATCCTAGCCAGCGTTGCCAAGTCTGTGGTTTTCCCCACGGAACTGGGCTACTTTAAAATTGTTGTCGCAGGTTGTTTTTCGTGTCTGCGGGTTGAAGCGAACACAAAAACCTAATATTTAGCCCATGGAATGCTAATTTTATCTGGGGACCCCACCAAAAAACATGTATTTTACCCCCCAGATCGTGATTTTTAACAGGTGACCAAAAAAACTACTTTTGGGCTAGTTTTGAGTAGCAATAGGGCGGGATTTGTCGTGAAACAAATCTGGCAACCCTGGTCCTACCCTACCTTTTTGAACCCGGAGTACACAGATGAAGAAGTAACCTCACGTGACCTTTCCAATGTGATTACGCAATGCGTGAAGTTGTAGACGTGGATCGCAGAGCTAGTGCAAGACGAGCATTTGTGGTTAGAAAGTATATAAATGTTGTGTTTTTTTTTGTTTTTTTTTTTAAAATGACAGATCGTTTTACTTGTTCCCTTATTCCTCGGCTGGGACTGTGTAGTGCCCTTTGAAGCTGCATCTGCAATTTGGACCTTCAACCCGTTGGCTTCCACTGAAGTCCACTATATGCAAAATCCTGGAATGTTTTCCTCAAAAATCGTAATTTATTTTCACAATTACAATTAGTTTTTTTTAGCATAAGTTACATATATAAGAATCATCTTTACAACAAAGAACTGAGTACTGTATGACTAAACTATAAATCTAAACAGAGTCTTTTTCAATCCACAGCACAGCGTGTGAAACAGGAGCCATTCTTCTGCAGGTGCTTCATGTGTGCTGAGGATTAGTAGAGGCTGAAAAGGTCATGCACCCTTCCTGGCATTTCTGAGTCAGCCCAGATCCAGTAAGCTCAGATGCAATAACCTCCAGTGTTAAATGCTCAGCTCCAAAGTCTTCTAAAGAAGAAGACCCCCACCACACACACACAAAGCACCCACTGGAATGCAATATTGCGACAATATCAGGGCATTTCTCAGATCCTGACCAGAAGTGCAACAAGATAACCGACTTCCATTTGAGTGCCCACACTTCTTATGGCTCCCTCCTTAGCAATCTACCAGAGGCTTGTCACATTTAGTTAGCATTATTGACAAACAACATTTATATGGAGCAATGCCTTTCAGTGCTGGAGAAAACGATGCATTTATTATTAAGCATGCAACTGTTTAACTAATGATCATAAATGGTCTTGAATAAATGTTATATTGACCACAGGGCTTTCAAAATTGTATTTGGCTTGTGACAAAAAGACTTTAATCCATGTAATTTTATTAATATTAATTTGCAAGCTCAAAGAACTGAGTATATGTGGTTCTGACATGAAAGCACAAACTTGAGGCTAAGCAAGAATATTTGCACCGAAGACTCAAAAAATATACAAAGAAAATCAATAGAACAAAAAATACAAAACATGGGAATTCTAATTAAGTAACACTCTTCAACAATGGCAGTTTCAGACGAAGAGTGAAGAAAGACAATGTCTGTAAAATCTATTTTAGAAAATGTAAAAACGTATTAACATGAGGAGTTTTGGATTTGCCATGGTTTTAACAAATACTAATCACAGTATTGTTTGTTTGTTTGTTGAAAGTAAAAGATAATTTTTTTTACCATATTTATTTTGTAAAAAAAAATATATATATATATATATATATATATATATATATATATACACACATTACATAAACCACAAATGGAGAAAAAAAAATAAAAATTCCACCACACACCAGTACAAAGTTAAGTTTAAAATTCTAGCTGTGTGATCGCTGCATGTTCAAAAACACCACAGTGTGTGTTCTGAATGCTGCTTCGCATAAGGGTTGTTGGAAAAAACAACTGAGCGAGTGAATCCTAGTCTCTATGTCTTTATTTGAGAACACTGACTTTATCACTTTGTGTAGCAACATCAGTGCTGTCGAACTTTGGTCATATTCTGATTACATCAGTGTAATTAGTATATGGGTCACTCTATATAATTGTGGGTACATCTCATGTCAATGAAGTATATTTTTAATATATTTTTTTATCAATATAAAGCCCCGCTGCTTAATTTTCTAGCACACAATTTTATTTTTCTCCAATCACACTACTATATGTTGAAAGAGAGATAACATTTGTTCAAAAATGATGTTCATATCACATACAACCCTGGTATTCAGCTATCCGATTTTGTAAAGTTACTCATTCTACACTGCTTTTAAACATGAAAATTACCTCAAGTATAAATTAATTTAATAGTTTTGCCTTCAGTTAGATTAGGTTATCAAGACATTTGGGTGTGCACTTCAAAAATAATGTGTTGTTCTGTGATATAACTTTTATTTGTGTCCAAAAAAACATTGTCAATTAAGTTACCCCCTTCAAAAAAGAATGGTTTGTCCCATTCTCGCATAATTTGCACAGTATGATGATATTTCGTCTAGAAGCACAGATGAAACATTAGAAGTTCTCTCTCTTTCCCTTAATATTGGTTAAACTAGCAAACCTGTGTCAAGAGTGGATTAACTGACTGTCAACAGTGTTACACAAGTATTATTGCTGCAAATTTTAACAAGACAATTTACCTAAAACTTATGTTTTGTTTCTGAAAATATATTTCTAAACATACCATATGCTTAGTAGTTCTAGGATTCCATGTTGAGTATAGGCCCAAAACACTAAAACATGTCAACTAAGTTACCTGTCAACTGTGTTACCCAGGAAAGGTGACATGGTGGACAGTAGTAAACATAGATGGTATTTTATGCACATATTCTTACAGATCACATTTATTTATATAGCACTTTATACAATATAGATTGTTTCAAAGCAGCTATGTAAGGTCATGTTTGGGTTTCTGGGAAAAAGGAAAACTCTTTTCTTCACATTGTCAAATTCTAAATGTACCCCTAATTATAGAATGACCCATATATTTAGGCATTTGTGAAATGTCAAGCATTAGACTAAAAAACATTATATAATCAAAAGAAGACACACGTTTTGTTTTATTACGAATATACTTGCTCTTACATGTACACTAATATTCCAATAGGTTCTGAAAAATAAAGGCTTAACCAGAATATGGGCCTTAATCAGAAAATGTGCTTTAGAACCTAGACCCCGAGTAGGATCTTTGGAAAGATAAAAAAAAAAAAAAAAGCCTAAATATGGTTGAACACCCACTGGAAAGACAGTTTCACAATTCACGCGACAACTGATACATTACTGGCCTGTGCTACTTAAGATGGTATAATGTATAAAAGATTGTGAAAGTGCTTCCCTTAGTATTCACCCCCTCCAGCCGAAGCTTTCTTTTAGCTCTGAAGGGGAAGTTTACCCCATGTGTGCCTGGCAAAAAGTCCCTGGTTATGCAAGAAAATATGAATCATTCATGCTTTCAGCCCGAGAGCTACAGCTCCGGGAACAGGGGCAGTGACATCAGTAATGAACCCAGCCACAACGACACACTCACAGAGACACAGCCATCGCAATCTGAAAATTACCACCATTTTATGTGTTTGCAGACGTGTTTGGGCCTCTTGAAACATATGTTCAATTGTGATATTTAGTAAAATGACAACGTGGATGATTCAGGTGGATATATGTGTGAATATCATCGCAAAAAAAACACAAGAAAGAACACTCTCCCAAAACAAAATAAAACAAAATAAATAGTAGTAGTATTTTTTTTTTACCAAAACACTGAAACCAAAACTGAAGTTTCACTGCTTACATTTGGGTAACTGAACTTGGTATTATGGTATAAACCACTTGGCATTAACCACTTGGTATAAACCACTCATAGTAAAGTTCTTCGGCAACAAGGTGCCTCTTAATATTGCAGACGAACACATTTTACAAATGTGCATCATTTTTGGTCACAGTAAAATTGTCCACACATCTAACATGTTTACCTGTTGTAGCTAGCGCCCCCCCACCCAAAAAAAAAACATAAGGAAAAAAATAAATAAATAAATAACATAAAATAAAATAAATAAATAAATAAATAAAATAATAATAAATCTTTTTATTATTATTATTATTATTATTATTACTAAAATACATTTTTGTACAATTTTAATTCTGTAAACTGATGCAAATATATTCATAAGAGTTTACATGTGCTTACTGAATACTGTATGCTAATTTTGACAGTTTTTACAGTTTTGAAAGTGTTGAAAAAAATATTCATAACTTAGATTTTTGGAGCATAATGGCTTCACTCTCATCGTTTAAGCTTGACAGAACCAGATTTGGCTCTATTTCTAGATTTCTAGTCTATAAGCTTGAATCTACTTGAGCTGAGTGTAGAAAATAGAAATTTAGATAAATGAAAAATGCCACGCCAAAAAAGCCAAAATACATTGAGCAATGCACTGCTGGTAAGATGTTTTTCTTTTTTTTTTTTTTATTAAAAACTGTCTGTTATGAATTTTAGACAAAAACACTATTTTTTTTTTCTCTTTTTTATCAGTGCTACACCACTAGAGAAAACAGAGAAAAGGGGCTGTGGCAAAAAAGGTAGGAAAACTTAACTACCCATGATGCAATTGGGTCAATCACACAATCCACGAGTGGAGGCACACTCAGTACACTCAGCCTTGTAGCTGTCAAAAGTCTCCCGAATGACGCATTTTAGACCATACTGCAGACTTTTGCTAATAAATAAAAGAGAAGCATATCTCGGTGCATGTGACACAGAAAAATAATACACATTACTTTTTTGCTTACACTATCAACACTGTAACAATACAAAGGCGATTTCAAATCAACAAACTTAATAAGCATAACTAGTAAACGGACATGTTATGCTAGAAAACTAGGGGGGGCAAGTAAGATGTTTTCAAGTAACAGATCCAGAGATGTTCACACATAAACAATATCCCATTATCAGAACAGTGAAACAGAGAGATAGCAGGAAAAAGACATGGAGCTTTTGGGAGCTAACGCTGCAGGCAATGCCTGCGGGGCAAAAGGTTTGAAGACTGTGAGTTAGTCTCCCAGAAACAAATGCATACAAACACACAACACACACAAAAGGCAAAGCATACCCATGTGAATTGAATTTATTTAAGCAGCTTGTATAAAAGACAGTGAGTAATAATGTATACGCACGCACACTCCAACTTTTTAAAGTCTCAAAACTCCATTTTACCACAATGAATAATGAAGCGCACAGCCAAAATGCAGCAATTAGCTCAGTCGATTTGCACCACACATCTGCGACAGACATGCTCTCCTCGGATATAAAATGCCGCTTTTAGAGACTTTAACACTTCATGAAAATCCAATGCTTCACCGTGAGCACACTAAGGGGCAAAGACTCACAGTCAGCACAGCACAGTGAGCACTTCCTCTTTAGAGAGAGAAAATGCATACGAGTGTGCATTTAATCTTTATAGCGATTGGCCAAAGCTCCACCTCTGCCTGTTTTCTGATGAACACTCACTTATTGTTTGAAATTTGTCTACGAGCTGAAAAAGATGCCATCTTGCATATTTTCATATATTTATTTCTTTATTTATGTTTGCTGTTGGAAATAGCTTCGCTGTTTAACAATGGCTCAGCATAATTGCGCTGATAATGAACTTGTTTAGTGGACTGTTATACTGAGTATTTGCAAAATATTGCATACGGAAACGATAGCATTAAAAGCAGTTCCGGACTCTGAGCATGTGCCATGAATCACGTAGAGCTGAGTCGACGGGCGCAGCAGCTTGCGCGCATATAAAGATGTTTTTTAAACAACAAGAAGAATCGCTTTTTATGTACTCTGTACTTTTCATCTGTACTGGAAATAATGATTGGAAAAAGTTTGTAGGCATTATCACATCCTGAACCTAGTAATGTGAGAGAAAAAACAAAAAGTTATGACTCAGATATTTAAAACCCATCAAAACAGCTTTACAGAAGAAGAAGAAGAAATCTTTTAAACTTGCTCAGTATGATCGATTCACACCACATTTGTGTAAAGAACTACTTGCTAAATAAAAGGTTTTCTTCAAACGTTTTCCTTATGGTAGGCCAAGACTGCCATTGGTGACCATTAAAAAAAATAAAGCACAAACAAGACACTTGCTCCAGCAAGTTAGTTATATGGTCATCATAAATTTGAGTCCAACTTTTCTGTCCTCTCTACAAGAGTCCAAAACTAAAATAATCACAAAATACAGCCTTTGCACTCAGTTTTGGCAACTCAACAGAAAGTCTACAGTGGCTGTACAGTATAATATGAAAATATTAGTGACACCTTGCATTCTTTAACAATGACAAATATCCTGTTTTTTTTGTTTGTTTTTTTTTTTTATAAAAACGATGATTTGTTTTGTTTTTTTAAATCTTTTTAAAAAAGCCACTAATCATAACAAAAAGCAAAAAGAAACTGTGCCTGTTAACAAAATATAAATATAAGACATGAAAAAAAAAAAAAAGTTAATATTATTAATACAAAGAATTTATTTATTTATTATGCCTTTGACAAATAGTCTAAAAAAACACCCCGGTACTAAATTGGGGTGGTTGATTTGACCAAAATCTTCACAAAATTTTATTTCACTGTAACAATATATATATATATATATATATATATATATATCACAATACAGTTATTGTTGCTTTAAATGTCTTTATGATATCAAATACCATAGAAATTTTATAATTCTTGTCATCAGTGTCAATATTGCATAATATATTTAAAAAAATAATACTAGCCTGAATGTAAAAAAAAAAAAAAAAAAAAAAAAAAAAAAAAAAAAAAAAAAAAAAATCAAGCTCTAAAAGTCAAGTAAACAGTAAATTAGAGTAAAAAACGAATTATGCAAACAATAGAACGAAAAACTACAGTAGAAAAAAAAAAAGAGTAAGAAATGCTACATACATTGTATAAAGTAATCAAATGTATAAAACACTGCATGTTCTTAAAAAAAGGGATTTTGTCAAGAGCCATGAGAGACTTTCTCTCTTTTGCTGTTTGATTAAAGTGAAAGACTGCTGCCACTTTAAGAGCTGCCCAGAACCAATATACTGTTACACGTTTTCTTTCTCAGCTACTTTCACTTAAGATCTGTGTTGACGAGGATACTTGCAAAAATGGGTATTTTGACTGAGCAATATGGCCAAAAAAATTATGATTTCTTTTTTTTTTTTTTTTTTCGAATCAGTTGATGATAATTATCACAATAAATGTCACATTTTTATTTCTTTCAAGTTTAAAGGCAGATTTTTGCTACAATGTGAAAGTTGTAAAAACCAGATGATTAATTGTGGCTTTAAACTATTCATTATGATCAGAACATGACAAACACTTAATGTTTTTGGAATTCGTTACACTTTTTCCAGTCATTTTTCCTTAACAAAATAAATATCTTAACAGGAAAAAAAAAAAGAAAATGTTCTGCATGTTTTAATGAGTAATATTGCTTCAAATCAGAAAACAGGTTTGTGTTCCCACCTCCATTGTTTCGTTGTCAGAGCAGGGATGTAAGTTAGACGAATATTTCCGATTGAGTGATTGAGGTGTTGTGTTGCTGGATGTAATAATGAACATAATGGTCGTCATTTGCTCCCAACATCTGAGCCGCTGAAGATGCAGTGGATTACATTTGTTTGTAAATGGAATATGCCTCCCGATCACCTTCACTTACAACAGAAGTGAGTATAAGGTTTTTTTTAGTGAATCTTTGCGATCGCCTTTCCTAATAAAGTGCTAGTTAGCAAGTTTAGCTGCTAAATGCGGCTAAAGTAAACAGGCTCGTCACTCCACAAAGAGTAGAGAGGGGCGGGGCAAGTAGAGCTCATTAACATTTAAAGCAACATTGACCAGAACAGGATGATTTTTGCAGAGCTGATTTTGGCAAGGTAAAAAAGGTGTTATTTACACTACCACTGAGAAATTTGAACCAAAGCATGTTATAGACTTTTCATTAAGACCCTAAAGAATCATATCAACTTGTGGAAAATGGGCATCCGATGACCCCTTTAAAAATTACTTGCTTTTAAACCACAATGCTGCAAATGACAAGTTTTCGTGACCACGCAGTACAGCAGCGTCATGTAAGAGAGTGTAACCGCGATATAGACGATAGTCCAAAATCTCTACCGGTTGACACATTTCTACTGGTTAATCTACTAGCTATGTCTACTGGTATATCGCCCACCCCTAGAAACTAACACACCAACTAGCATCAAACCTTTTGCAATAAAAAGATCAGGTGATTGAGGGACCCTCTTTTTTAACTAAAGTGGTGTAATTTCCTGCTGGAGCAGCATGAAGGTGAAACCAAAGCACCACTTAACCTTTCGCCTAATGGTAGTCAGACATGCAGCAATCATCCTTTAAAATGCCTTGTGTGTTTATTTAAAAACATGCATTATTATTAAAAATGATTTATACACAAAACTCTAAATTTAACAGAGTAAAACCAAACAAACTGTAGGTAGAACCAATTATTAGAATATGCTAAGTGTACAACACACCTGTCAGAGTCACAAAGACAGAACATCAGGGTCATTTTGACCACAAAACCAAATCTGTCCTACAGCACTGTGATTATAATCCTCGCCACTCCATTAAATTTTGCGTTATGCTAATCCCATCCCCTTCATCAAAGGCCTGTGTGTTTATTGTGTGTGTGAGACAGAGAGACTGAGACAGATTGAAAGGCGGGGCCACGTTAAAAGAAGTGTTTATTTGTTTTAGCACGGACTCAGATCCGCCTCTATCCTTCTGCTATCCGACTGAAGCTGCAGCTCTGAACCCTGGACAGAGTACAATCATCATAATCCCTACTGTCCACACAGTGACATTTTTATCAGACAGACAAACAAATGCATAAATACAGTTTCCGTTTTTCTGATGGTGTCTTTCAATGCTGTGGAAGGTATTTTAACCATGTGTATTCGGGTCAACGATGTGACACTCAAGCAAGAACACACTAAATATACTATTTATACAGACACTGACTTGAATCTCATTTGTGATGAATGTTTTCAATTTCTGAACAGAAAAATAGTGAGGTCAAGAACGTCTAGTGCATGAGAATATGTTTGCCAGTCTTGTTTTAGACTGGTTATTCATTATTTGTCTATTCGTTCATACAGCAATAAAAAAAAGATATGCCAGCATGGTGTAACCAACATAATGGAAGCTTTTTTTTTGACAATTTGGGGTCAAATGGACTAACCTCAAGACAATGTGATGATATTCATACATCACGAATGTCATATAAACAACCTTGAAAAATGTTTGAAAATCTATTTGATATAGATGTGCACACTCAAGTGTTTAAGGTAAAATGTTATGTTTTCTTGATGGTTACACCACTTGACATTTTAGGAGTCATTAAATCAGAACTTTTGATAAATGTTATAAAAGTTTTTAAAAACATGAAACCAAAATGAATACAAATGACATTTCTAAGAGGCTGGCACTTGCTAGATTTTAAAAAGATTCCTCCTTTTCATCATCTTAGACATCCTTATTTGCCATTTACCCACTTATCTATCATCTGCTAGGGTTTAGTACATCCAAATAAACATAATCAGTTTTTCCTCAGGGCTGGTCACATGTTCTTGAGAATCAACATTCTGTCTACCATCATGTTCTCTCATCAGGGTGCTTCTGTAGTCAGTGATAGTAGCACTGATGGCCAACCTCCAGTATGGTGAATTATAACCTTGGGCTATCATCATCACCAAAAACACCTATATTTCAAAACACATAAATTACAGCATGTTATATTTAGTAAGCTGTCAAGTGTATGCTATATTTCATGAAGGATCTCTTGATATTGATTTTACACAGCCTGATCATGGTTTAAGGATGTCAGACACAAGCATTTTTCACCCACTGGGTATGTCAATGATCCATCAAGCGCGTATGAATAATTTTCGTGTATAAATAATTTTCACATTCTCAGTGTGGAAATACGGTCCCACTGTATCACAAACATCTCCGCTCAGTGTTGGTTACCATGACTGCACTAGTTACCTGAAATGATCTGTTTTCTAAAAAATAAAAATTGAAAGACTAAATAAATACACTTATTTTACATTGATTTTTAAAAAAAATAAAACTTAAAGGATTAGTTCACTTCCAGAATAAAAATGAACTGATAATTTACTCACCTCCGCGTCAAAGATGTTTATGTCTTTCATTCTTCAGTCGCAAAGAAATTAATGTTTTTTTTTTTTTGTTTTTTTTTTGAGGAAAACATTCAAGGATTGTTCTCCATATAGTGGACTTCAATGGAAGTGAACAGGTTGACGGTCCAAACTGCAGTTTTAATGCAGCCTCAAAGGGCTCTAAAAGATCCCAGCTGAAGAATTAGGGTCTTATTCCAAAATGCAGTTTAAATGTGGCTTCAAACGATCCCAAATGCAGTTGTAAACAATCCCAGCTGTAGAAGAAGGGTCTTATCTAGTGAAATGATCGGTTGTTTTCATTTAACAAAAAAAAATAAATAAATAAATAAATAAAAAATACTTTTTAATCTCAAACACTCGACTTGTCTTGCTCTGTGTATTCTGCCTCAGGACAACTAGGGTATGTCGAAAAACTCCAATTGTATTTTCTCCATCAAAATCATCCTACATCGCTGCAGAAGTACTAACCCAGTCTTTGCAAAGTGAACATGCAAAGAAGATCAAACACCCTTAACAAAAAAGGTAAAACAGTGATTATACAATGATTTTAAAGTTGAGGGAGAACATGAGATGGGAGTTTTTCGACATACCCTAACTGTCATGAACCGGAAAAAAAACAGTCCAGGCAGAGTAAGACAAGACAAGAGTTTGTATATAAATTGTATTATTTTTAAGAAAATAACCGATCGTTAACCTAGATAAGACCCTTCTTTCTTGGCTGAGATCATTTTCAACCACATTTGGGATCGTTTGAAGCCACATTTAAACAGCATTTTGGAAGTTCAAAATCGGGGCACCATATCAGCCCATTATAGGGAGAAAAATGCTGAAATGTTTTCCTCAAAAAACATAATTTCTTCACGACTGAAGAAAGACAGACATGAACATCTTGGATGAAAAAAGGGGTGAGTACATTATATGTGAATCTTTGTTTTGGAAGTGGACTTCTCCTTCAACAGTCTGGTTTGAGCTTTCTATGCCTCAGCATGTCGGTTTTGTACCTTTTGTTTTAATATATTTTTTATTCTGCATCTTCCTAGTTCACAGATTAATTTCGTTTTTTATAGTTCTGTCAAAGACAGAGGGTGGATGATTTTAGCTATTTATGAAATTTTGTTTACCGCTTTTTGTTTTGTCTACTAAAACTTTTCAGCAGTTACTGTGCATGGCTCTGTTCTTTCTAAGAAACAGTCAATAGGTCAATTTCTTCCCTGAAATACAATTTACTTTCCCTCTGTTCTTCAGTCAGCAATTGTTCCTGTTGTCAATTTGAGACTCTCTCTCCCGTGCAAACAGCTTTTCTTGTACAACAAAAAGCAAAGTGAAAGCAATACTGACAAAGCACACTTTGACTGGCTGCCCTCTTCACATATATTCAGATTAGAAGACATGAGCTGGTGTCCCCACTTTGGAAATTGCTACATTGCCTGGAAATTTGACAAGAGTAAGCGGTTCAAGAAGCGTATCATGCTTTTACATAAAAGTGAAAAATCACAGTTTGGCTCTGACATATTATGATATTCAAAACCTAAGGTGCACTTTTGCGTGAAGGTGATACAACAGAGGTTAAGTCGCATTTTTAAACGTTTTTTACCGAAAACAGATGCTGATAGATGATGGAGTACTTCTGTTTTATTCACTTTTTATGTCTACGGTTTTTATTCCAACAGCGTCTGTCTGCTGAGTCTCATTTACTCACTTAATGTGTCTCATTTGATCATTTAACTGGTTATTACGGACTGGTATTGAGCATATAAATGTAATGGAGATAGTATCAATTACTTGCGTTCTGACATTATTATTAATGATAATTATATTCAAAATAAAATCTGAAATATGTGAGACTCCCCACCGCTCCACCTGAGCTAGAACCGATTAAAATGCACATCCGAACGCTCATTTTCATCAATAGTTAATTATAAGAAATAGATATTTCACTACGTTAAGAGGCCTCCGTGGCCTTCAATAGGTTCGTAATAAAGCCCACATACACAAATGTGGCATAAACACACACACACGCACACTTCGCTTCCAGGTTCAGTGAGATTAAACAGGAGAGAGGCACACTTCAGCAGAATCCTGGGAGGAAGCGATATATTACTTCTCTCTGCTTCCTCAATATGAGACAATAAAAGCCTGGTGTGCTCTGCAGTTTCCAAAGCTTATTTCAACCCTGAGGAACTCTGGTTCCAGCCCCAGACTCCAGCTAAGATGAAGTACAGAACTTGCAGCACTCTTAAAGACATATTGTTGTACGAAAGAAAGTCTGAAACTCTTGAAGCAGCCTATATTACGTAGATGCTCAGATGGGGAGAAATATATAAGATTTATTAATATCAAGAATCAATCAATTGAAATTGCCACTTCTCTACTCTCTCTCATAGAAGTGATTCAGTGCATTGCTGCAACTTTCCAGACTAGGGAAGGCTGACCTTGTATTTTCTTCTTTGCATTCATTTACTAAGATTGGACTAGACTGACACACAATCTTGCAGAAATCTTTACCTTAAATAATACATGAATTGCATTACATAAGATATTTTCTTCTTGGAATTAAGAAAAGGCATAGTTTGCTGCAGTTTGAATTGAGTGGAACAATACTGCAGTTCACACACTGACCAACAGGGGTCAACACAAGACCCACAGGACAGAGCAACTTTTATGAACTGCCAAAACTGCTTCTGCTCCTCAGCAAGCTCTCATTACACAATAATAAATATTTCAAACAGTAGTATGCTTCATTGTCACATGACCCTGCATGTGAAGGGCATCCAGTTATCTTAAAAAAAATAACTTATTTTCTGTTTGAAATTCAAAAAAATACTGCTGGAGGTTTAATTGTATAACACGATACATACAGTTCATTAATCACACAGGAAATTTAAGGTCAGCTATGATGACAGGGAAGATTGACTATTCAAACTCTAGTCTAGCTGTGATTAACAGCAATTTATTTTTCAATTTAAATATGCGATTCTGAAAATAAAAGGACTGTTACAACTGTCCTCGATTCAAAATTCTTGAATTTCATGCTGCTTAACAAAAAAAAAAAAAAGAAGTTCCTATACGTCTTAGACTTCTAATAGAGTTCACTTTGAAGACTATGCTAAATCTTTGATCACATTAAAGGGGGAAAATTAAATTCAGCTTTAGCAACATTTACACATTCAAAATGATCATCTGAAAGCGGCAAAACAATGCTCATCAAATTTCAAGTGGCACAAAGAGTCGCTCTCCCTCTCTTTCTTTCTCACTCGAAACTCTACAGTCATTTTCGGCCCACACATGAAAACCACAGAGTCTGGTTTCATTGCCCCCAGAGCTCCAAACCTGAGACGCTTTGGACCCTGCAAAGCGCATTAAGTCTGTCACCATGCCAGCTTTAGTTAAACCACAAAATTAAAGAGTGTGTTATATCTCCTGATACTCTTACATCCGAGACGAGATTGAACATTGAGACCATTTTTTGCAAGGCTTTTTTTGGGAGGGGTGGACCAAATGCAAGAACAGTGCAGCTGAAAGCAATACAGTGAAAGTGATTTGGTCTACTGGCAGTGTGGCTAATATGACACTCATTTAGCTAATAGCAATGCCCTATCACAAATGGCGTTATTATGTCAGCCTGTTCCTCTGTCCCTCGCCACACAGAGCCGCAAACTGATATACGTGGCGATCTCCAGGCAATATGCTGCCGCATGTTGGCCGTCAAATCTCCCTCTGTGTATGATTATTCACCAGCCTCGAACAGGTGCAGCTATGCTCTGGCAAATATCAAGTGAGAAAGAGAGACTCGCGTTCCGCTGCCCTACCCCACTGCCCCTCCCTCGCTTTGCAGGCAGCCTGTCCAACGTAATAGAATCTGCTGACAGCAAATTGCTCACCTGCACATTTGAGGGGAAAAAGCACAGTTTCAAAATGTCCCCCATATGGCACAGACAGGTGTCGGTAAGTGGTCGACACTTGCACGAATGCCGGTGCAGATGCCACGGAGAAAAGTTTCTCTGGTTGAAATGAAGGAGAGAAAAAGTTTAGAACAATCGGATGTTTTTATGACTATGCGCATTTCAAATAAATACAAGTACATAAATATATTCTGCTACACATAAAAAGCCACAGAACATTTCTACCATTACTGGCAAGGGGGAAAAAGATTATAAATATGTTTACTGAACATATATTGCCCTTTTGTTATTGTCACACTTTATGGGGGAAGTTGTCACCAATGGAACTTGCCTATTAACCAGCCTATTAAAGTCTTTTTAGCCAAGTTTAAAACTACTATGAAATGTAAAACAGTTATGGCAAAATGTAAAGCTAATTTTATCCTTTACAATTTTGTAAAAAAAAAAAAAAGTTTTTATGAAGAGATTCTGTAATATTACAGAGTGACAACCTGACATTTCTGTAATACTGGAGGACACAACACCACCACCACCCTAATAATGAATAAATCAATTAAATTAAAATAAATAAATAAATAAATAAATAAATGTGTCTGGAAATAAAAATAAGCATTTGTGCATTTGGACATCTGGCTCAAAAGTCAAATCTACAGTAGTTAGTTAGTGAGCATATTCTTGCAACGACTTCATTGTGAGACAACTTGCCCCAGTTTTCTCTAGGGGAGAAAAACGCGAAAATGGGCACGCCATAACACAACATAAACACAAAACAAAGCCAATCATAACCGTTCTCTTCGTTTGTGTTGTCGCAGATCACTGTAGGTCGTATATCTAAGAACACATACCTGTCTGTGACGCTAACTTGTGGGATTTGTTTGTGATCCGACTCTACAGCAAATTTACACAACCAGTGTCAGCTCGTCCATATTTAAAAATTAATATACATGATAATCGTTACTTCAGTCCAATGAGTTTTCAATGTGGGCAGGGCCAGAAGCTGAAGGTTGAAGAAAAAGCATAATTTATTTGCACTTTCTCAGACCATTTACTTTTGGCATAAGACACTAAAAATTCATAAGTCAAATATTTAAATAGATGAAAATTATGATGCTATAATGGCGTTTTTTTTTTACATTACGGTACATTTTTTGTGCCTGTCTTCCCGTCTCATCCACTTCCAGCTATTTTTAGCTGCACAAAAAGCTTGTTTTGCTGCTTGATATTGCAAACTGGTGTGTCTTACCATATTATTTCAATGTATTATCTTAATTATGAACACACTGGTTTGTAGTGCAGTATTCTTCTCTTTATTGCCCTGTGGCGGATTATGAACCAGACGATTATGGACACATTACCAGAAAACTTACTTCCGCTTTGAAAAATAAGGTGGATATAGAGGGAAACTGTAAATATTGAAGATGTGTTTTGGAGATCGGATGTAAACAACAGCGTAGATTGGACAGTTAATGTACTTTATACTGTGCTATTTATACGGTCTAAACCATGGGGAAAAAAACAACAACAAAAAAAAAAAGTCATATAGAGAAGGACTTAGTGAGCAGCCAAGGGCGCAATATTTTGAAGTTAAGACAGTATGTGGCAAAGATACATACGACCAGTATTAATTAAGATTTTAGTCTAATATTTCACTTACCTGACCGCAAATTATAAGGGCAAACGCGAATGTTGTCAAGATTCTTGCCCTGGAAATCCTGGTTCAGTTTGGCCAACCACAAACACCTTTTGTCCCTCAGGCAGTTTTTCTTCTCCTTGATTTGTTATAACTTTTGGCAGTCTATAGTACTCCAAATGTTTTTCCCGGTCCAACTGATTAGTACAGCCCAAAACATGACAATAACTGACCATTTTCAGCAGCAATAATCAGCACAATATAAAAGTTTTGTTCGGGTCAGTAGCATTGTTAACGTTCAGTGCCGCCAATAAGGCCGATTGATGAGGTGTCGTGAAAATACTTTATATGAAAGAAACCTAGCAAAAAAAACCAAACAAACAAACATGAAAATGGCCCATGCCATGACAAAACACAAACAAAGTCAATCACAATGATTCTCTCCATTTGCGTTCTCACAATTCACTGCAAATCGTTAATCGAAGAACACATACCTGGCTGGCTGTGATGCTTACCTTGTGGGATTTGTTTGTTGAATCCATTTCTAAGTAAACAATCAGTGTCCGCTCCTCCATATTTGTTCTTTAATATACATGAGAATCGCTACTTCTAATGAGTTTTCGGTGTGGGCAGCCAACTGCCAAGAGGCGCTGCGTAAAAACCTGAAGGTGGAAGAGAAAGCATTATTTATCTGTCATTTCATTGCATTTTAAATTTGCACTTTCCTAGACTATTTTGAATTTGATTACTTTTGGGACAGGACTCCAAGTAGTAGTTGCCAACTACTTTGGATGGAAAGTAGCTAAAGCCTGCTCGCTAAATGTTGACTGATGACGTCGTATTTTCGATTCTCGGAAGTCACTGAAATTTATTGCAAAGCATTTAAAAAAAAAAAAAAATAGACCAAAAAAGTCACTAAAATGGGCTGAAAGTCACAAAAAAATTGCTGTCCAAGTTTCACTGATTAAAGGTTAGAAACGCCCAGTACATTCCAAAACCAGGACATTCAGTCCTGCTTCTGGGGAGCTACAATTTCTGTCGACTTTAGTTTCAGCTCTAATCAAACACACCTGAACCAACTAATCAAGGTCTTATAGTTCACTTGGAAATTACAGGCAGGTGTGCCAGAGCAGGGATGGAACTGAACTCTGCAGAATTGGAGATTTCCAGGAGCATGATTGAGCAGTCCTGTTCCAGAGCATATCATGAGAGTTATATAGTCCACGTCGTTTTTTAATGATCAGTCCATTCTGTGCAATCTTCCTTAAATTGAACTCTCCACTTGATTGACTTTAGTGCCCTTTTACATTAATTTCCATAGCAATTAAGATAGCGAGCGCAAACAGTGCTTAGCCATAAGCTCTCGCAGTCTAAATAAATAAAAACATCAGTCATTTGATGGTAGGACGGACTGACTTGGAGATAACTCTCTCTGGAAGCACATCAAGGAAATGTATACATCTCCCGCATCTTGACTGTGGAGGATGCACTGCTACACTCCTAATTACGTACTCCTCCATCCAACCTTAATTAGCTGTGCTTTGCACTGAACCCCAATCAATCAGTCACGTTTTATTAAAGTTTGGCAGGGTCTGGAACAGGCCTCATCATGGAAATGATAATTAAACTGCACAGAGACAACCAAACTTCCAATAAAATTGTTTGATGGACACTGATGTGAGTCAAACCCTCATTTTTGGGTAAAAAAATATTAATGGATAAAAACTGCTAATGTGCCTATGCGAATTTGCAGTCTGCCGTTTGACCATTCATATATTTTAACACTGGCGACAGGGTGGAAAATGACTATTTTGATGCTTTTAATTGCATTTAATTGGCTCGTGTAAACAGACTCTAATTACTCATTTGAAAGTGCGACCACTCGTAATGCAGATTTTCCTTCGCAAACCTTCTAGCAAACACCTAGCACTCCCAAATGACTAACGCATCAGACCAAAATAGAAAACAGATATATGACAAATTATTTTTCTTTCACCCGGAACAAAAATTATTGCTCAATGCCCATTTTGCTGGCCTGATGAGAGGCCTTTTCCCCGGGTTCCTCTCACAATCCTGTAATAAATCCCAGATCTCAGCTGCTGCCAAAAATGTCCTGGCAATCTGCATATTGTTACTGTCACACTACTGCACAGCCATATCCCTGCTTCATTATTTCACTTAGCCAAATCTCCCCCCACCAGTCAGCGCCAAAGTTATACGGACATTTTAATGAATTGTCAGCAGCTAATATTCATAAGATATTGAGCTTGCAGATCGCTTGTACAATAGGACCTAATTAACAACAGGTCCAATCTCTCGTGTAGATCCGTTGTCACCTCACCGCAGCTTTCATTGAGTGCTTGTGTGTGTGTGGAATGATTGATGGGCCGTCAAGTGCTGGACTCGAGGATTATTTGACTTCTAAATGGAATAGCCGGTGTACTTACCACTGCAAGGCTTGACCTCGGCCTTCCCAAAACTAATGAGAACACATTATAATATCACATGATAATGGAACATAAACTCTTACAGTATGTGAACTAAGTTAATCTATATATATATATATATATATATATATATATGGACATTTTTGTAGGCATGCATTCTTAAAAATATAATTTAAATATTTTGAAAAAAATATATATACATTTATTTTTAAAAAGCATTTAAAAATATATTAGGCTCTATATATTTCAAATCAAGAAAAAAATACATTCATAAATTTGAAACACTTCAATAAAAAGAAGCAACACACATACACACACACACACACACACACACACACACATATATATATATATATATATATATATATATAAAACACAGAAATACATTTTGAAGTTAAGAAGGCTAAAATGAAATATATTTACTATTTTAAAAGTCCTGAACCTTGCACCTTTTTGGAAATGACAAAGCCAATTAATGTTAGTTACATATCAGACAATTTTTGTGTACATGAGAAAAATATAAAAAAGACGAGCTGACACATCACATGAGACACTTTATTAAGCATTATAGTCACCTGAAATAAAGAGGGCATTTAATTGACTCATGTAAACAGACTGTAATTACTCATTTGAAAGTGTGACAACTCATAATGCAGATTTCCCTTCACAAACCTCACAGCAAACACCTAGTGAATGACTAATCCACCAGACCAAAATAGAAAACAGATATATAACAGATTATTTTTTCTTTCACCCTCATTCACAGAAAATTGCTTACTTCCATGTTTTATTTACCTTTATACGTTTGGCAGATGCTTTTATTTAATACAACTTTACATTTAATGTACACATGAAGAGTTTATTTGCAAAAACAGATAACAGATAATTCTGCATTCCAAGTAATATTTAAACTGCAGCTGGGTTGTTTTGATTAAATTATAATCACTCAAAAAATACAGCTAACTAACACAATAAAATACACTAAAAACATAATGATACAATAAAAATTTTAAATTTGAGTTATCCGTTTTTGAAAATAAACATTTTTGTCAGTCCTTGCTTTCCCTGGGAATCAGACCCATGACAATGCTAGCACCATACTCTACACTGTAGATAAACAAAACTCATCCTATGTAGGGTACAACGGGGCTAAAGGCGCACCAGGGAAAAAAAAAAAAAAGACCTTTGATATTGTTTTCCTATAAATCACTACATGGCACAAAAACGTGCTGTAGCACTTTCTAAAACATTCGCTTTTCAAGATGCACGTGTAAATTTGTCTGATCCTTGACGCGATTGCAGGCAACAGCGCAAACTTGATTCTGTGCTTACTTGATCTAATATTTGATGTTTTTTAAGATGTTGTAGATTTAAGTAGCAAATGAGAATTGCTAAAATGAATGCATATATTTTGAGACGAATGTCTTCTTAACGATTTTCAGTTTTGTTAGATAATTAAAGCAGCAGTTTTTAACTAGCAAAAGAATATGTAAAAGCATGATGGGGTAAAAAGTGCCTCTGCCTTTGGGCTAAAAAAGGCACAATAATTAACATGATAATTAATAGATGGTTGACTTTTCCATTTGTTGACATGACATAGTTAGATTCAGATGGTAAATATCATATATTACATTGGGTGTCCATCTTAGAGATAATCACCATGTTTAGAATGAAACCATCATATTTAAAAACATTTTGTTTCTGTACCTTAAAATATATTTTTTTATATTAACATATTTTAATGACAATATATTTTTTGAACAAAAAATAATTCTTTTATTTTTCATAATAAGCAGAAAATAGTACAAACTAAGTATTAACTTAGACATTATATATACGTAAAAAAAGCTTGCCCCTCTTGCTACCTCATACATTTACAAGATTTTAAAACAAAATAAATGACTTGTATGATTTATTGTCACAAAATCTGTTGCTCCATAAATGTTCAGTACAAACATATATATATATATATATATTTGCAATTATACATTTTAGGCACAGTGAACAGCGCATTTTTTCTTAAGGTGTGCATTTAGCACCATTGTACCCTACTATTTTACTTAAAAAACTTTTATACTTCTTGTTATTCTTTCCTTACATTTGCAAGGGCAAGATATAATCATTGCAGATGACATTGGATGTCTTCAGTTTCTGTTTTGTTCATATTTGTCCTCTGTGCCTGCTAGAATTTTAGCTAATTACCACAAATTATGTCATAAACAGATCGTTTAAGAATCCGTTTGTCATTCAATGGCATATTGAAGGATGTTAGTTACAGCCGTGATGGACTTGTTCAAGTCCATTATGTGAGATGATGCCTGAATATAGGTAGATGAGTATGAAAGCTAGGCCAGGGTTGTAGGGGAAGGTCACCCCATAAAAGGAGGAGTGCAGGCTTTAAATCACATCCCTCTTTGTTGGCTGTCTTTTATCCGACATCCTTGGAGGTCATCATGCGAATGCGGACGGCTATCTCATAACTAATGAATATCCATTCCAGTGTCCTCTCCTCCGACGAAGCACCTCCTCACAGCTGGCTCTGAATGGAAGGTCAAGCAGCATATCACTGAAGATAAGACTCTGCGATCACAGGTGGAAAACAGATAAAGAGAGAGAGTGGAGGATGGAACGGAATAAGAAAGAAAGATACCCTGGTTTTCGCCGCTAATAAGCCTAGGTAACGCTTTGATTTGATATGGGTCAGGGTCACATTGCACTCCTTTTGAGATGAAATAAAGATGGCAGAACTATTCATTTAAAAGGAAAAGAGAGAATAGCAGAGGTCTGATCACTCTTATCCGCAGCCCAGCTCAAACCAGAGTTGGAAAAATGAGATGTACTCTGACTTTTGCACTAATAGTCACCTGTGGATTTTAGGCCCAAATGAGAAATAGTGTGATTGTGGTTGCCTCAGAATTGGCTTCATGGTAAAATCCTCACATTACTGAATTAACCCCGGGATGTGCGATATTGTGTCTCCAGAAGGCAATTTGGCCCAATCCTGACTGCAATCAACCACAGAAATTTTATTCTTCGTACAAAATCGTTCAAAAAGGATACGATGTAATATCGGCTAGGGACATTTCAGATATCAGAGAGGTGAAAGGAATATATCCACTTAAGCAGAAGATATGCTGCCGGATGCTGTAATTTCACTAACCTCCCTTATGTTGTACTGCGAGCAAGTTTGGTTGCTAATTGTTTCCTGTTAATGAACCTACGGTTTAGAGTGGCAAGTCTGAGCAAGTCGGCAAACAACTGGTAGTGTGACTAATTTTTCCAAGCAGCAAAATAAAAACCCTTGGGAGAAGAAGGAGAAAATAGTAGTGAGACTTTGGAGAGATAAAAGGAACAACGCGTTGTGTGGTGGAACAATAAATGCTCTTTTTATCTATGCTGCCCGCCTTCCTCTTCTCTTGAGGCATTCATGTTTTTCCTCATCATTCTATCCTTTCCCGGTCATCCTAAAATGCTTTTTACGGCTCTAGACTGTGGCTAAAATGTTGGAAAATGTGCTAAAAATGAACGTTTTTGTGACATTCGTTACATACTTTTTCATTACAGTGTGACCACAGTGGCAGCGTTTTGAAGAATTAGGGTACGATAGGGCTAAAGGTGCCAACTTTTCAAGATGCATGTGCAAATTTGGCTGATCCTTGACATGATCGCAGACTTACTTGATCTAATATTTGATTTTTTTATTTTTTTTTATTTTGTAGATTTAAGTAGCAAATGAGAATCGCAAAAAGTTTTGAATATATTTTGAGACAAAGGTCTTCTAAATGATTTTCAGTTTTGTTTAAAGTGGTCATCAGATGCCCATTTTTCCGCAAGTTGATATGATTCTTTAGGGTCTTAATGAAAAGTTTATAATATACTTCCTTGGTTAAAAATTCTCAATGGTTATATAAAACAACACGCTTTTTACCTTGCCAAAATCAGCCTGTTCTGGTCGAGGCTGCTTTAAATGTTAATGAGCTCTACTCGCCCCGCCCCTCTCTTCTCTCTGCGGACTGACGAGCCTGTTTACTTTAGCCTCATTTAGCTGCGTTTAGCCACTAAACTTGCTAACTAGAATGTTATTAGGAAAGGTGATTGCAGAGATTCATAAAAAGAAAAAAAAAAACCTTAAACTCACTTCTGCTGTAGGTGAAGCTGGATCACGAATGATTTGTGCGACGTAGACGGATATATGTAGATCGGGAGATGCATATCATATAATAAAATATCATTTGTTGTTACAAATCGATATTAAATTATTATGCAATCTCCTTCAGAATCTTTACTTTTTAAAATAATTTTGTTATATATTCGTAACATATTTTGATAACAGTATATTTATTGAACAAAAATGTATTATTATATTTATCAAAATAAGCAGAAAATAGTATGGATGTTTTTTTCCCAACAAAATCTAAATGAAAATTCAAATGCCTAAAAAGATCAAATAATAAATCAAACTCTCAAAACAACTGCTCATATGAGAAATCAAATGCTCAAATGTGATTTAATTTTCTCATTCAGGGAAGCATTAACTGTATCAAAAATCAAATTAAAAATCATGTGTTTTTGATATTCAATTTTCATGATCAACCCAAATAGCACAAACGTTGCTAAAGTAATTGTTTTGAACAAGTATTAACTTAGACGTTATTAATATCTATATATATATATATATATATATATCTTTAGCTAAAGTATTTGTATCAATACTGTGAGCCTTTTACACCATAAAAATTATACATTTATAGGATTTTTAAACAAAATTGTATGATTCATTCTCACACAAAATCTGTGGCTCCATAAATGTTCAATACAAATATATATATATATATTTTTTTTTTTTTTCTGCAATCACAATTTGGGCGTAAGTACATATTTTCTTAAGGTGTGCCTTTAGCCCTGTTATACCGCTTACTAACCAGGGTTGCCAGGTCTGCGTAACAAAGGCAGCCCAGTTGCTACTCAAAAGTAGCCCAATTGTGTTCCGAGGAAAAAAAGTATTGTTAAAATTGTTCCAAAGTCAGTTGCTAGTAGGAATTTTCAGGGGGATTTTACTTTAAACCGCGGACTAAAAAAAAAAAACATTCCGCGGCAGCAGTTTGAAAAAACAACAACAACAAAAAAACTCTGGACTTGGCAACACTGTACTGATAGATCTTTAAAATCGGTTAAAAGATTCACTTAAAGGGGTCATCGGATGCAAAGGTCACTTTTTTTTTATGTTGTTTGAACATTAATGTGTGTTGGCAGTATATGTGCAAATCTACCCTATAATGATAAAAATCCATGCAGTGGTTTTTAATTAATCTGTAAAAATAACATTCCCTTTTTCAAATCAAACCATTCTAAGATGCCTGTCGGTGTGGCATCACCGATCTACATAAATGTGTCTTTGTTCACGCAAATTATTCGTGATCCAGCTTCACCTACAGCAGATGTGAGTATAAGGGTTTTTTTAATGAATCTCTGCAATCACCTTTCCTAATAACGTAAAGTTTAGCAGCTAAATGCGGCTAAAGTAAACAGGCTTGTCACTCCACAGAGAGAAGAGAGGGGCGGGGCAAGCAGAGCTCATTAACATTTAAAGCAGCCTCGACCATGAACAGGATGATTTTTGCAGAGCTGATTTTGGCAAAGTATATTAAAGACTTTTCATTAAGACCCTAAAGAATCATATCAACCTGTGGAAAATAGGTATCCGATGACCCCTTTAAAAGAAGCAAACTCTGATTTCACAAAAGTCAGTCTATCTATCTATCTATCTATTTGTGACATCATCAAAAGTTTACTCATTTTAAACTGAATGCAACTAGCAAAATATCCCAAACAGTTTTTAGTTAAATAATTATCTACTACAACATCAATTTATCACAACAAACAGCAGTTAAAAGCTAGCTAAATTGTGCCCAGAATGAAACATTAAGTAATTCCGTATTTGACATCTAAAAAATGTTTCATTTTAGGAGCCTTTTTTTTTTTTTTTTTTTGTCTGTACCCCTGACCTTAATTAAAGTCCCTTCCAAAGCCCACCACTCAAAACTCTCTCTCTCTCTTTGATCCTCACGTCTGTAAACACCTTGACAGTCTATTTCCCAATGCACAACAACGGAGAGACAAATCGCATTACTCACACTTTGCTTTGCCAGAGACTCCCACTGTCAGGTTGAGGCTAATGGAACTCGATTTGCAGGGGTCTGGCAAAAGCCACAGAATGACAGCCAACAGAGGGTCAAGATTGAGATGGAATGAGCATGTTTGTAAGAAAGAGATCAGAGGAGGATGTTGTTAGGGGAGGTGGATGGTAGGAGTTTTTTTTAATGCTCCAGTCCTGAGTGGATGATGGCAGGCAGCGAGTCTGTCTTTAGCTCTCTGCCTGTGGAGTGATTGATATGAAAAGAGCTACAGAAGCGCCATGGGGGCGGCTCCCCCTGCCCTCGCCCACACGACATGCACCGTTTCCCCTCTGCAGTCAGCCGGGCTGCCCCCTCCGGCCGACAGTGATGGAAAGCAAGGGCTGGTGCGGGGAGCGAGGGGATGATGGCGGGGCATTACAGCGCTGCCCCTCAGGACGGACCTCCCTCCACCCTCCATCACAGCAAGCTCTCTCTTCACCTCATCATTCCATCTATGCTCATATGTCCATCTATCTTATCATCCAAGGCTTTACGGAGTGATGTGCTTGTAATTATGAGGTGGAAGTGAGAGGTGGATGCTCTCTCTCTGTCAAAGCACTATCATTACCGTTATCATTAAGATGATTTACCATCATTATAGTGTTTTTAAACAACAGTCAGTTCCAGACTTCCAATTTGATTGGACGAGAGGAGATGTGACGATATTTAGTAAGTCTATAACACAACTTTTTAGAATTTTTGTTTCATTAAGTTTGTAGTGTTTGCAGAATTTAAAACAGCCTGCCAGTCTGTGCACTGCTCGAAAAAACATTGATTGTACAGCAGTCGATCCTGCTTTGGCTTCTTTTTGAAATATGTTCTGTGGAAGAGCGATACTAAATAATATGTAATAACATAAAATATTTATATTATTTATATTAAAATAATTAATAATACAAAATGTAAAAAAAAATGGAATCCCATTTTTGCCATAAAGGAGTTATGATTATGAGAGAAAAAGCCAAAATGATGGCATCAAAATTATATGAGATAAAAAGACATAAAATGAAAAGAGTCAAATTTCTTTTGTCATAAATATGGCTTATCTCCACTTCAATTTTTTGACTTTTTTCTAGAAGTCATAATTATGACTTTTCAATCTCATAATTATCTTAACTTATGTGTTAGAATGTATCTTAATCATGACTTAGTATCTCCTATTTTTTTTATTTTTTTATTTATTGTTTTTCTCATGATTCTGACTCTTGAAATGGTTTTCCACCCATTAAAGTAATCCAGTAATCCATTCTGCCATAAAAATAGTCATAATTATGAGATAAAAAGCCAAGTTTATCAGATAAAAAGGCACAATATGAAAAAAAGATTGACTTTTTTCAACTTTAACTTTTTGTCATTTCTACTTTTTTCCTACAAGTCATAATTATGACTTTTCAATCTCATAATTATAACTTTTTGTGTCAAAAGTTTGACTTCTTTTACAATTATGACTTAGTATCTAATATTTTTGACTTTTATCTCATAATTCTGACTTTTTATTGCAGGAATAGTTTTTCATCAATTAAAGCAATTTTTAATACTAAATAAAATGATGGAATCCCATTTCTGCCATAAAAAGTCAAAATTATGAGATAAAAAGCCAAAATGATGGCATCAGATTCAACATTTTAAAATAAAAAATGCACAATATGAAAAAAAAGATTCAAATTTCCCAAATCCACAACAAACGTTTTGTCATAACTATGACTTATCTCAACTTCAACTTTTTTGTCATTTCTACTTTTTTTTTTCTTTTTTTTCCCCCCTAGAAGTCATAATTATGACTTTTCAATCTCATAATTATCTCAACTTTTTGTGTCATAAGTTTGATTTATCTTGTAATTATGACTTAGTATCTAATATTTTTGACTTGTATCTCATAATTCTGGTTTTCCATCCATTAAAGTAATTATTAGTACTAAATAAAATGATGCCATAAAAAGCCAAAATGTTGGCATTAAAAGTCAACATTTTGAGAAAAAAAAAATCAAATTTCCCAATCCACAACAAACTTTTTCTCATAACTATGACTTATTTCATTCCTACTTTTTTCCCTAGAAATCATAATTATGAATTTTCAATCTCATAATTATTTCAACTTTTTGTGTCATAGGTTTGGCTTATCTGGGAAGTATGACTTTTTATGGCAGAAATGGTTTTCCATCCATTTAAGTAATTATTAATACAAAATAAATGGATGGAATCCCATTTCTGCCTTAAAAAAAAGATTCGTAATTATGAGATGAAAAGCTGAAATGATGGCATCAAAGTTCTGAGATAAAAAGTCATTAAATAAAAAAAAAAGAAAAAGAGTCAAATTTCCTAATCCTTTTGTCACAAATATGACTTACCTTAACTTACATTTTTTGTCATTTTTACCTTTTTCCTAGAAGTAATAATTATGACTTTTCAATCTCATAATTATCTCAACTTTTTGTGTCAGAAGTTTGACTTATCTTGTACTTGACATATCTTTGATTTTTGACTTTTAATTCTGAATGTTTTATGGCAGAAATGGCTTTCCATCCATTAAAGTAATTATTAATACAAAATAAAATGATGGAATCCCATTTCTGCCATAAAAATAGTCATAATTATGAGATAAAAAGCCCAAATGATGCCATCAAAAGTAAAAAATGATGAGATAAAATGAAAATAAGTCAAATTTCCCAACAAACCTTTTGTCATGATTTACCTCAACTTCAACTTTTTTCTACTTTTTTCCCATAGAAGTCATAATTATGACTTTTCAGTCTCATAATTATCTCAACTTTTTGTGTCAGAAGTTTAACTTTTATTAATTATGACTTAGTATCTCCTATTTTTGACTTTTATCTCATATTTCTGAAAAAATGAGTCAAATTTCCCAGTCCACAACAAACCTTTTGTCATACTATGACGCATCTCAACTTCAACTTTTAATCATAATTTCTTTTTTTGGCACTTAAGTCATAATTATGACTTTTTAATTTCAGAATTGTCCTTTTGTGTCTTAGTTTGACTTATCTTTACACTTTTATCTCATAACTCATAACTTTTAGTTGTGATTTGTACTTTTTATATCACAATTTTTTATTTTATGTATTATCACAGCATGCTTTTTTTTTTTTTTGGTGGAAATGGGCTTTCATAAAAATAAAGGTGAGAAAATAAAAAATAAAAGATGAGATAGAAAATAAAAGCTAAAAGAAATTCTATAAATGTATATTTGTACACATATAAAACTGGCAAACTTGTGACAATAGCTGCAAAGTGTGTACCCGGCTTTAGAGAATAAATGTTTTTCATACATATGACATATGCACAGAGAATGGCCAAACAAATCTTCAAATGCTCCTGTTCTCTATGTGTGGGATTCCTTCCATCAGCAAAGGCAACCTTGGAATAGCTGGAGACTGTAAGCACTGTTCCTAATCATCATACAGAGACGTGCACCAGTAGGCTAATCTCATTTTAACATTACATACAGCGCCTGCAGTTATGTGCCTTCCTCATGCTGCAAACTGCAAGCGAGAGAGGTGGAGTCAGCCTCAATGGAGAGATAGGGAATGCAAGAGAGAGGGGAGAAATAAATAGATGGTTCCGGCCTACAATATACACAAGGTTTGAGTGATTAGCATTAACATTTATGCACATGCCTCTCAAGTCAACAACTGACCTTCTGTCAGAGTCATTATGGCCACACACTGAGAAATGCAATAAGGCACAAACAGGTTGTCCTTTCCAAGAATATTCATAGCTTGGCATTTTATTAGGAAGAAAACAGGGTATATCTGGAAATTCCACACAGAAGTTCCCCAGTGTCTAGGTCATGAATTAAACTTATTACTTATTCCAATGCGCCAGCAGATGTATAAATAGATCTTCATATTTATCCTCCCTGTGACGCTCTCTCCCTCATTCAGGGACTGTGCTGTTTTTAATGTTTTTATCTCCTTTTCTCAGTATCTCAGTTTTTCTCTCTATCATCACATATTCGGCTGCTTTCAGACTGTCTGTCTGGCAGCAGGTGAGAGCTTATTTCAAAACCCCATCATTAGACACTTCATTTGCCTGCACGGAAGAGCCAATATTTACAGTTGGCGAAGGCGGCCACTGTGCTGTGGAGTAAAACCTCTGCTCTATCGGCCTAGAGGCTGATAACACTGACCCTCAGTCAAGCACTACCCTAAGGGAGCCACTCAGGGGCTCGGTAAATCTCCTCATGCACACAGCAGCAGTGGAAGGAAATAAAGAACTCTTCAATAAATAACCCTTGACAAAAAGCGCAGCAGAGTTTGAACTGCTATGAATTTTACTGAATGTATCATAGATTTGTTGATATATTTCTTATTAACTCCAGCAGTGCAAAGCTGTCATATTTGAAAACACTATTTAATTTCTTGTGGTTTTAAAATAATCCTATTTATAGTATGGTGGTTACACTTTAACAAGTGAAAACAGCTATAACAGAAAAAAAAAAAAAATCTGAATTTCTTCCATCTACAGACCACAAAAAAGTGTCTGCATCATGGATATCAAACCTGTGGTGAAATTTTAATGTACCATATTCGAATATACACCAATGTTTAGAGGTTTAGTAGGGATGAGACGATAAATCGATTCGTGGATCGATTCTGAGATCTCCCGATGCATTGCGATTCTCTTTGGAATCGATTCTGAGCTTAGATTTTAACAGCAGATGGCACTGTAATGTAGTTTTTATCCGCACACTCAAACGCTCACGAAGAAGAGTGCTGAAGAGCACTTGTGCGCAGGGCTGTTCGATTTCGAAAATTTTGGAATCGAGTCCGATTCCGATTCCGATTCCTCGTTCTGGAATCGATTGGATTCCAAGAATCGATTCCTCATTGCATTGATATTTTAAATTTTTTTTTTTTTTTTTTTTGATCGGAGCAACCTAATTTCGCCATCGCTGTAGGATATAAAAGTCTTAGAAATTAACCTTTTCATAATATGAAACTTTGTTTTTTTTAAATTATGATACATTTCTGTATTAAAATTATTTTTTATCTGCACTGCCCATTAATTTAGTCATAGCCCACAGCAGTGTCCATGAGTTCATTGCATGAACGAAACAAGATGTGTACAGTTCAGCTGAATGATGTTTACTTCAACTGTACGCGTTGCACAAAATTAACACTGAAACAAAACAACCAGCTTTCTTTCAGAATTATTACAGGCTGACAGAAAGGTTAAAATAGCATTTTATTTAAGATGGAAATAGGATCAAGACCCTCGATCACGTCCTGATCTATTCTGTTGTGCAGCGCTCATGTGGACAATATAAGCCAGTTTCACCGTAAAATAACTTCTGAATCATTTTTGAACTGGTTTATTAAAACGATCTACCCGAAATAACCTTCTCGTGGATTCGAATCAGATGACAGCAGCCGAGATATAACGCCTTCGTATGATGCAGCCGTTCGTTTGAGAAACGCCCATATATAAGCTTTGTTTGAACTGAAAACGGCTCTGAATGGGGAGTCGATTCCCCCTGACGGAATCGATTTTAACCTTTGTCATGTAATTTCACCTCGGCTCAGAACGCTTTTATGACGCGAAATTAATGTAAACACAGCCCACTGTGAACACCCTTGTAATTCGCTTTAACCTTTTCCAATTGTATGAATGATTATTTTAGGTTCAAGTGCGTGTAAGGATTTGGAAACAAGCACAGCAGGGCTGAGTCCCAGCCTCAGAAGAGACTTAATATAAACGTGTGATTTCTTTCCCAGCTGTTTACCTATAACCGACTGTTTTTGTAACTTGTGTGCTTTTAACATAAACCTGTGTTTATTTGACAGTTTAAGCACAAAAAGACATGAAATAGAACTTAGTTTAGTACTCACATGCCGTGTGACAGCTGCTTTCTGTGTGTGTGCTCAGAAAACTGGTTTAAAAATGGTTTAAAATGCACAATTTCAGCGCAATAGAGATGATAATCAAAACCTAAAAGATGTTTTTTTTTTAGCAGAGTATCTGAGATATAAACCGTAAAGGCGCAGCCGTGTTCTGAAAAAGGGGGCGGGGAGCAGCAGCTCATTTGCATTTAAAGAGACATGCACACATACAGCATATCTCTGCTTGACTTAAAATAGGCATTTTCAAAAAGATATACAGTAATAAATGATCTGTGGGGTATTGTGAGCTGAAACTTCACAGATATACATTCTGGGGACACCTGAGATTTATATTACATCTTGTAAAAAGGGGCATAATAGGTCTCCTTTAAAATGCTGTTAGCTCTGATTTTCAGTATATAAACAGGGGTAGATCTGTCACTTTGAGCCCAAAGGAAAAATTGGATTTGAGATTGAAGAGTTTCCACAAATCTCTGGGGTCCTAAGTGTTTTGCATGGTGTCACTGCACAGTATGGCTGTAGCATACGAGGAACAGTTTGTTAGGGTGAGTGTCTGTGTGTGTGTTTGGACTCTAGGCCCCATTGTGTTTACGTCGATCGATGAAACCCACGCTTGGCAGCGCCACTGGCACGTTAAGAAATCCAATGGGGTTAACAGGGCTTTATTCTCCCAAGGAACAAATGCCACACATTACGAACAAGCTGAAGAACCTTAGGAGAATTTGAACTCTGCCAGGTTTGCGAAGACTGATGAAAGCACAGCTTTTCAGCAGAGGAGATGTGCTGAATCAGGAAGTTCACTTCTAGTTGTTTGCAAGATGGTACAATGTGGTACATGTGTTCCCCAAAGAATGGACTTAAAAGAGGGAACACATTTTCAAAGCACTCTCCTTGATGAAATAAAAAGAAACCAAGTTAATCAAAGCTATATATATATATATATATATATAGCCACTAACAATTCATGAAGCACACAGTGTTTTACAGAACGTATTTTATTGTAAAGCTATAAGGAAGGAGTACTTACAAGATAGTATTTCTTTGATTTGCTCAGCAAAAATAAAAGACAACATTTTTTTTTTTCTCTTTTTTCTTCCTCATTGTGTTTAACATGCGGATATTGATAAGAACATAATGGAACGAATAAGGGCTAAAACTCTTCAAAGCCACTGTTTTGCAAATAACACAAAACTCAGGAAAAAATAAGACTCATAAAAAGAGACAGGAAAACTTTAAAATAGACTAGAAGCCAGTGAATGGTTACTGATGACGTTTTAGACACGGGCACACTAACTGTGTGCCGCAACCACTCTCATTCTAACATATTCTACTTTGAAAAATATTTTACAATTTCAATTTGTCTTTCAACGTTCTTTTTTTGTTCTCTTTTTTAAAAAGCCACATTATTAGCATGTACATAAAACTGTACAAAGAAAACAAGGCATCACAAGCGTTTCAATATAAATATAACCAACACTTAGGCTACAAACTTGTACTTCCTGTAATTATCTATTTAAACGGTGGCTGTTCTTCAATTACTTAGTGTAGAGTTTTTAATATCGAAATCATATGAAGGCAGACGCCCACAAACCGCTAAAGCGCTATCGGTTCATTTCAGAGCCAAAGTCATAGTAATGAAGCCGCTCAGCCACCGCTTCACAAAATAAATTACTGATTTTGTTTTTAATCTTTTTCGAGGGGTAGAATGATGCTGTTTACTCTCTACTTCTATTATGCGCAGAGATGCATGGTGAGCCTCATTATGCACGGTGACATTACAACACGATGACATGTTCGTTCATAACTCCTAATACCTGGACAAATGCAGCGGGTGGCTCTGCTCCAAAATGAGTCCATGTGTCAGACAAAGAACTGATTCTTAAGTCACATTGGATTTGATTGATTTCCATGTAATCAAATACACGATTCAGCACAAATGAAATAGAGCTTACAGTAGGATGAAATTGAACATCAGTCATGAACAGGCCCACACGGAATCTGCGCCGGCAGAAAGCTCCACAGATTTCCACACAACTGGAACACCCATTATTTAGAAAGCCATGCACATCCTCCACCCCTTGCATGTTGGTTTATTAAATATTTGGCTAATTTGATAGTGCTTTCAGCTTCCGATTAAGCTCTATTTAACCTGTTTCACCGTGTTCAAATCCTTTACACACAATTTTGTCCCCTCAAAAATGAATGCAAGAATGCAGATTCCATTTGGGCCTAATCACAAAGCAGACAAAATCCTAAAGAAAACCAAGATTCTGTGCTTTAGGTACAAAAAAGTGATTGTTTACAACATTTGCTCATCACTGTGCTGCAATGGATGACATCATGAACAAAATAAATAAATCACCATTGTCAGTTTTGCTATAAGACTGCTAATAAAAGTATGAAAGCAACAAATTTGTGTAACTTAAAGGAGAAGTCCACTTCCAGAATAAAGCTTTACAGATAATGTACTCACCCTCTTGTCATTCAAGGTGTTTATGTCTTTCTTTCTACCGTTGTAAAGAAATTGTGTTTTATGAGGAAAACATTTCAGCATTTTTCTCCATATAGTGGACTGCTATGGTGCCCCAAGTTTGAACTTCCAATTCCAATCCGATTCCAAATGCGGTTGTAAACGATCCCAGCCGAGGAAGAAGGGTCTTATCTAGAGAAAAGATTGGTTATTTTTATCTAAAAAATACAATTTATATACTTTTTAATGTCAAACGCTCGTCTTATCTTACTCTGCCTGAACAGTTTTTTCCGGTTCATGTTAGGGTATGTCGAAAAACTCCCATCTCATGTTCTCCCTCAACTTCAAAATCATCCTATATTGCTGTTTTTACCTTTTTGTTAAGGGTGTTTGATCTTCTTTGCATGTTCATTTCGCAAAGACTGGGTCAGTCCATCTGCAGCGATGTAGCATGATTTTGAAATGATTTTTGAAGTTGAGGGGGGAGAAAATATGATTGGAGTTTTTCGACATAGCCTAACTGTCTTGAGCCAGAATACACAGAGTTCAGGAAGAGCAAGACAAGACGAGCATTTGAGATTGTATTTTTTAATGAAAATAACCGTTTCGCTAGATAAAACCCTTCTTCCTTGGCTGGGATCGTTTACAACCGCATTTGGGATTGTTTGAAGCCGCATTTAAACTGCATTTTGGAAGTTCAAACTCTGGGCACCATAGCAGTCCATTATATGGAAATTTCTTTATGACTGAAGAAAGAAAGACACAAACATCTTGAATGACAACGGGGTGAGTACATTATCTGTAAATATTTGTTCTGGAAGTGGACTTCCCCTTTAAATGATAAAACTTAAAACTAATGAGAGATTGTGTTTGGTACTGTATGAAAACAGTAGTTCAAAGTTCAGAATAACAATGTCTTCAATTTTCTTAAACAATGACCTAAATCATAAATATATATTTAAAACTAAAAAAAGAAAATTAGCCACAGATTCATTCAGACTTCAATTAACACTGGTCTCTCGAGTTAAAAAACTACCTAAAAAAGACCGGATCCCACATGAAAGTAAAATATATTGCTCTCTGACTAACAAACTAACAGCTACAACTGCAGGATGATAAGACATGGACTGTCTTTCCCCTTATATAATGCTTTTCTTGCTTGTTTTCCACCCTCCGCCCAGTGTATAAGACATGTTATTTATTTTCCATCAGATTCTCTGCACCACTGTCCAATGTTTTACACAGCAAGAGCCGTTTTATTCAATGAGATGCCACAACACAATTTGGCCGTTGAAAATCCTAGCAAAAATGGAAAATTACCGTGTAGAGCTTGAACATTTCTTGCTTTAAAGGCAGTGAGCGGATCCCTCCGTGTATCTACACAGTTACACAGGTGTGCGAAGACGCGCACACGTTCACTCACGCGCTCCGAGTGATTTGACCTATCAGTATCTGTGACAGTTGCTCTCCGGGGATAAACTCCAGGTTTTCCCAGTGGGAGCGAGAGACTGTCTACCTGTCATGCAGTGTTTGGGCTTCGTGCAGCCTGGGCAGCTTCTGTTTGTCATTGCAGAAAACACCTCTAAGGTCAATAGTCACTGGGATGATTAAAAGAACAGGAAGTTAAACGTGTACAATGAAGCAAACAAACCAGTGTGAGAGTGTCAACGTTCTCAAATCAACACTTAGACCGAGTGAGGTCTTTTAGTATCTCCTCCGGTCTGCCCCAAGGCTGCGACAAGCTCGACAATGTTTGTCCAAAGGGGCGTCGCAGGGCAGAATCCAAAGACCCTGTCAAATTGTAAATACGTCTTATTTACTTAGTTTTTTAAGCATTTGGTTTGCTCGTGTTCAAATAAGGGTTAGCCGCGAACTTACACACACAAAAGGAAGTGTCACACCAAACGTCCATCACCTGAGTCACCAGCTTTCAGGGTCACTTTTTTTTTAAAAAAGGAGATTTTATTAAACATTAAACCCAGAGCATAGAGCTCTGTGAACGTTGAGTCAACACCTACAGAGTTAATGGCGAGGCAAAGAGTTGTTTTAAGTGGTGTGACATGATGTAAATTATAGTGCACTTATTGTGTGTAGCTCGGGCCTCCAATACTCATTATAGCTTTTGCTGACCTGCATCCCAACTGATGCAATCCTTGTTCCCGTCAGCCGCTATTAATAATGGCCCTAAATGAACTTCCTGTAAACTCATTCTGAAAGACCTCGCTTTCAGTTGTGGATATTAGCGCTTCCTCCGTTTGCGGTAATAGGTTAGCAAGATTTAGACGTTTCTACGCTCGCTGCAGGAGTCCTGTTATGTCATACGTTCAAAGCACACTTTAAACAGAATCTCAGATGTTTTAGAATATACTGGATTTGTTGAATACAACTTTAATGCGGTCAAACACGAGAGAAATGTTCTGCTGTCACGATTTTTGAACCCGTCTACTTCTTGCGAGCGTTCATTTTGACAGGGTCAGACCCACCACAGAGCAGAGCCAAAATCTCTGACAAAACCACACATCTACACAACAGAGTTTGACACGTCCGAAAACGAGTAGGCTATTGCACAGCACATGGACAGTTTGTTTTTTTGTTCTGTTTTGTTTTTGTTTGTTTTTTTTTGTTTTGTTTTTTTGTGAAAGTTGTTGCTCCTCCCTACGGATGGGATGGGTTGGGTTGAACAAAGCTCTTCCAGAGGGCAACTCACCTAAAGCCTCAGCTACTTGTAGACAGTCTTCAGAAGAAGTACGAGAAAAGTCACCAGGTGAGCTTCCTCTGGGAACTGATGAAGCCCGTTAAATTTGTCCGAAATGACAAATGGCATCATGCAAACCTGCTTTAATCCATTTGTTTCCCTCGGATTTTGCCCCAAATTCCGTGTTCGCTCGAGTCCCAAGTAGTTTGACGGCAGAGGCTCATACTGTGGATTATCTTTAGCATTCCATGGTCCAAAACTGTTGTCCTTCTTTTACTGACACAAAGGCAAATCCTCTGAGCAACATCCCTTCTAGTATCATCAACAGAACGAAGCTGTGGCTTCGAGGGTCTGTACAGCTAAATAATAAATCAAACTGTTCCGTCAGACATGTAGTATTTACACCACTGTACATTAAGAAAAGAGTTTCCTATGAAAAAAGACAAATATAAGAAACAGTTACCCTTCAGTGCTTAAAGAAAGGTGAATGTTTTCTTTTCAGTAAAGTATACGTGTTAAGAATGTATGTTCCTCTTGGATTGCCAGTATTTGGTTTGCCAGTTCTTCTGGCTTGAGTTCTTAGTAGAGTAACACACACAGAAGAAAAAAAAAAAGTACTATTTGGATGTGTATATGTTTTTAGGTAAGCATAACTACAGTCTGTTCATAAGTAATATATATATATAATACTAAAAAATAAACAAACAAATTCAGCAAACAAACAGGAATATAACCTTGACGTTAAATTATCACAAAGTTCACTTAAAAATTGTCCTTACATTCTTTCATTAGAAGTTTACATGGGGATTGTGTACTTCATTTCATATTCACAAAATGGGTTTCCCTCTCTCTTTTTTTTTTTCTGATTATTCTCTTCATATCTATTCGGCTTCCAGAGCCTCTAACAATGCGCAGGCTTGTATAAACCCAGAGGGTTTTAAAGAAGGTCTCTAGCTGTTTTGTTTCAGCCATTAGGCTTATGGCTGAGGGGATTGGAGATGCACGCCGAGACGTCTGAGTAAATCGGGGTCTGGTGGTGTAATAAAATTAGCAGGTGTTTTGACAACGAGGCCTTTTATCCTCTCACAGGCATTGCTGATCACAAGTAAATTGGATCAAATGTGGAATCGAACCTAGGCGAACGACAGGTGAATCACAGGTAGATTTCTCTTTTGGAGCCTTGGCTGGAGGGCGTAGTGGCAGGGGCATAATCGGCTGTCTGACTCAGGGGGATCTCTTCCCGGGGGCAGTCCTTGCCGGAGTCGCCGCCTGTGGAATAGGCACTAGTGTAGGGAGGCAAAAAGCGAATGCTGGCCACTTTGTTGCTTCCGCCTCCGCTCCGCTCTTCTCCATGAGGCTTAGAGCTGCTGTCAGCCATCAGGCGCTCCTGACCCTCCCTCTCCTGGTAAGGCACAAAGGTGGAGAGCTTGGGCCCACTCTTGGCACTCTTGGTGCGGTTGGGTGAGGGCTGTCCGGGCATCCAGCAGGAATCCGAGTGGCCGTATTCTGTACACTCACGTGTGCATTTTCCCGTCATGGCCACGTCAGGTAGAGGCCTCAGATCTAAAAGAAAAGAGAATATAATGATGAGGTCATTTTAATAATGAATTAAAATGACTATTTGTTCAGAAGGTGCATTTGCTTTTTTTTTAGGGACAATAAAAAGCCAACCCAGTAATTGACCATAACTATATAAAATAATAATGCTAAATAATAATATAATATAATATAATATAATATAATACTACATTATATTTAGGGACAATAAATTGCAATTCAATAACTTACCTTAGCTATATATTAAACAATAATATAATATAATATAATATAATATTTAGGGATGATAAAGTGCAATTCAATAACTGACTTTAACTATATATTAATATAATATAATATAATATAATATATAATTTTAGGGACAATTAAATGCAATCCAGTAATTGACCTTACCTTTATATCAAACACTAATGCAAAATAATATTATATTATATTATATTATATTATATTATATTATATATTTCAGTCATTAAAATTAAAATTCAAGAGTCATTTGTTCATGACTGCATGATTTTATTTTATTTTAATTAATTAATTAATTAATTCATTCATTCATTCATTCAAGTTTTTTATGGTGATCCCATTATCCTGTACAATAAGAGTTCATTTAGTTCTTCTTTGATTCTCATTTGGTATTATTATTATATTCTGTACTTTCATTTATTTATATGTTTTTAATTACTTGGTTCCCTTTAAAGGACATTGACTAAACCTGTTCAAATGATAAATTAAACAAATTGCAGAACACTTTAAATGTAACCCTGCTATTGAAAAGCATGAATGAGTATTGACATCACAATTTTATTGTGAAGCTTCACTTTCGCAGTCAATCAAAGCTGCGCAAACAACTCTCCAGCCTATTCTCGCCCTTGTTCACTGTAGCCAATCAGTGTAATGGATGCTAATGTTCACTATAAAAGGTTGTTGAAGCTGGATGGCATCACAAGAAGTGAAAATAACGGTCTGAACCGCAAAGGTCAAACTCTCTGGAAAATATAAATGCAAAAGCTGAGCCTAACCTTTCCTCTGAAAGTGACATTAGATTAGTTTGATAGTGTGCATGTGAAAAGGGGGCAGGCGGAATGGCAAGTTCTCAAGGGGGAAACATTTATTTCCCTAAATGTCTGAGCTCTATGAAAGGCCTGCGATTCAACATTATTTTGTCACTGGTATTTGACCATCATAGAACACACTGTAAGAAATCATTCCATTACACATTCTACTTTTTTAGATAGATAGATAGATAGATAGATAGATATAAACTAAGAAATAAAAATAGACACTGAGAGCCAAACTATATTTGCTGCCTTTTTCCTCTTATATTTCTCTTTTAATATCACTCAGGGAGGAATATTCAAAGTTGAGGCTCTGAAAGACCAATAGAGACCTTCATCTCTGGCACACAGCACCTGAATCTCTCTCTTTCTCTCTCCTTTTCTTATCTCCTTCCTTCGAGTTGGAGTTAACCTCAAGAGTGTTCCCGCTGAGCCTGAAGGCTGAAGAACCGGCCCTGCACCACTGCTCCTATCACCAATCACTCCCAATCCTGCTCTCTAGCACTTTTTTTTTCCAGCTAATTAGATTCCGCTGGCCCCTTGTCACCATAATAGAATGGAAATTATTTCCAGATGAGTATCTGACATTTGGTGCTGTCTAAAGTAAAGAGGAAAGATGTGTTAAGACTGGGCTCCTTGCATTTTTTTTCTGCTCTTCTCTTCTATGATGGAGGACTCGCACAAGAGATTTGCTTCGTGTCATTTTCATTCAACTGTCGTGCCCCTGGGGTGTGATGTGGATGGAAATATACATACAGGGTTCAAGCTGTTTTCTCATGAATTCCATGTCCAATTGTGCAGCTGTCAAAATGTCCATTTGACCATTTCATTGTAGGTAAGAATGCCTATTTGACATGCAGGTGGAGGATTTTCATATGAAAGAATCATAATGATTTGATCAAAATGACAGTAATGAATAAGAATAAGCTTTTCACGTGTATTAGGGGATGAAAAAAATCAAAACTATTATTCGGTATCCACCTCACTAAGCCCCTGCCATCAATCAGAGGCAATTATTTCCTAATTATCTTCTATTTTATGCAGTTGATGTGTATTCAGAGTAGACATAGCGTTATAAATTGAACATAGATATCTACTGAGAGAAAGCAAAAGCAACAATAAACATAAAATAATTCCATATCATATATATAAATGCATAAATAATTTTATACATACTGCTGTTCAAATGTCTGGGATCAGTACGATTTTTAATGTTTTTTAAAGAATTCTCTTATGCTCATCAAAGATGCATATACTTCAAAAATACATGTTGTGAAATATTAGTATGGTTCAAAATAATGGGTTTCTATTTTAATATATTTTATTTTAATTTATTTTATTTCTATTTTAATATATTTTTTAATATATTTTTAATATATTATATTAATTAATTCCTGTGATGCAAAGCTGAATTTTCATCAGCCATTACTCCGGTTTTCAGTGTCAGAAATCATTCTAATATGCTGTTTTTTACTTTTATTATCAATGTCAGAAACAGTTGTGCTGCTTAATATTATTGCTTATTCTTATATTGTTACAAAATATTTCTATTTTTAATAAATGCTGTTTTTTTTACTTTTTATTTATTAATATCTATCTATCTATCTATCTATCTATCTATATATATATATATATATATATATATATATATATATAATTTATTTGTGTATTCATATAAAAATAAAATAAATGTCTTTTTACATTTTATTATATTAATAATAATAATAATAATAATAATTTTTATTGCTAAAAATATTGCAATATAAATATATTCACTATTAGATTTATTAATCAATTATTAAAAAAAAAAAAAAACTGTAGTAGTAGCAGTAGTAGTAGTAGTAGTAGTAGTAATAATAATAATAATAATTATTATTATTTTAATTTAAGTGTATTCATATAAAATCAAATTAAATTAAATTAAATAGTCTCCAATCCATGTAGGAAATGTAGTCATTGTAAGAGAGCAGTGTTGTAGTCAATAGCTCATTGTTCATTTACCCCAGGGCCCTCTAAGCGAATCCCTAATATATGCAGGCTCTTCACTTCATTCTATAACAGTTTTAGCCAATTGATTTTCAGCTTTGGCTATGCCTTAAAGCCACCCAGGGGAGCTCAACCGCTCAGGCCACAACACACAGGTTGCCCTGGGTGACAGGTGTGGAGGATAGCAATGGGAAAACCAGTCTTTATTTGACAGTTAACACCAACACTCCAACTTTCCCACAATCCCTTGTGTGTGAGAGCAGGCTGATCGTGAGCATGGATGGAAGCAGACAGGCAGAGTTGATGGAAACCCCCACCACCTCGCCTCTGCTCTACGCTTCCCAACCCTTCGTTCCGTTGTCATTCCCTGGGATGTCCTCTCCCCCTGACCCCCCGTCTGCTTGTGTGCAAACCTCGCTAAGACTAATTAAACTCTGGCAGATTAGGACTTTGCCTTGTCACTCTTTATTCGTGCTTAAACAAGTTATTACTTTTAGGAAAATTAAATTAGCCAGCTATTAATTAATCGACACGCTGCTTTTGAGAGGATAGAAGAAGGAGGGAAAATAAAGTAAAACGTGAAGTAAGGGCTTGAAATGGAACGAAAACTAAATTAAATTACGTATTGCTAATATATTGTCACATTCAGTATATTAGGAATTTTCATAGGTACTGTATTATTGATGTATCGTCAAGTGCAATAGCAGCAACATAACATGCAATCAAAGTGCCTACTGTACATGTATAGTGCAATTACATTGTGTAAAAGGAAAAAAAAAAAAAAAAGTCCATAAGCAGTGCAGTTTCTCCTGGCTGGGCTATCAGCAGCTCTGAATAACATGCGGTTGGACACAGCAGGAGGACAAGGAGAAGGCATTTCACTGTGTAATGGCAGAAAGCAGAGAAGATAGCCAGTAGCCACAACACTAAAGAGTTACATTAGTGAGCAACCACAAGAGCAACACAATAAGTTGCACACAGCATATACATTTTTGCTGTGAAAACCTACTCTTCTTATGTAGGTTTGATCTTATTATGCAAATTCAGGATTCAGTCGTGTAGCACAAATAAATCATGGCTATCGAGACGAGTTACTATTCGAATGATCTTAAATCAAACAAAGAATCAAACAGTCTTACAGCTTTACCCTGTTAAACTGGAATTTAACATTTAACACAGAGCAAGACTGATCCAATAGATATTCATTTGGGAATCTAATGACTGGGTCAGGCGTGCAAGTCCTGCTCCACATTCAAACATTCCCACTTAGCTGGTGGTTTGCTTGTGGCGTCAATGTATTGATGAAGGTTTAAATTTAGACTTGTTCCACTGCCAGTTTCAATACATGCTGTACTACATAACAAAAAAGATACTAAGTGAATTAATGCGAGCCACACACACTTATTTTAATCATCTAAAATGTTCTACAACTTATATTCCAAAGTGTACACAACGCAATTAACATCAAGCATGCAAAATGTCCAAAGAAGGTAATTTCAGTTGTTTTATATAAATTCAATTAGGTTTGGTGTTAATAATAAATGCGGTCCCACGTTATATTAGGTGGCATTAACTATTATGCACTTACATTATAAAATAAGTGCAATGTACTTAGTGTGTTCATACTGTATGACAAAACACATTTGCTGCTTTTGAGGTGGGATACGGGTAAAGTTAGTGACAGGTTTGGTGGTATGGGTAGGTTTAATGGTGGGTTAAAGAGTAAAAGATGGGTCAACAGTGTAATTATAAATGTAATTACAAAAAAATAATTACAGATGTAATTACATGCAGGATTTTTTTAAAATACAAGTACAATGTAAAAATATGTATGTGCACAATAAGTGCATTGTATTAAAAGATTAATGTGAATTAAATGTAAGTACATAGTAGTTAAGGCCACCCAATATAAAGTGGGACCATAAAGGCTGTCCAAACATTTATTTTGCCATTATTTGTAATAATCCAGCAAGATTTTTGTTTGCACAAGGAGTCTGACAACAGCCAGTGCTCCACACAGAGCTCCACATCTGATCTCATCATCAGTCTGTCTGGAATGACGTGAAGAAAGAGAGAGAGAGAGAGAGAGAGAAAAAAACTTCAAAAAACTCCAGAAGAACTGTGGCAACATTTCCAAGATGCTTCAAGAAACCTACCTGCAAAGCTACACAAGTTTTAACTTGTGTAAGAATGCTGTAAAATGAGGAAGCTGTCAAAATTAATGTCATAAATAGATTTTATTTATCAAGTAACTTCTATTAACTAAATTAAATCAACATTTTGACCATCCTTGGTGTTTAAAGCAGCTTTTGCCCTAGGTGCACTTGTGCATAGTTTTTCAGGTAGCGTTGCAAGGAAGGTTTCTTGAAGCATCTTGGAGACATTGCTACAGTTCTTCTAGATTTGCTCTAGAATTATTTTGTTCTGTTTCTTCAGAACAAATGATGATGATGATGATGAGATCAGATCTCTGTGGAGCACTGTTGCCCGACTCCTTGTGCAAACAAAAATTTCACTGGATTATTACAATTAATGGCAAAGTGAATGTTTGAAAATGTAAACTGATATTACTGACACACAAAAGGTAGAAATAACTGACAAAACCATTTTTTGTACAGTACTGTATATGTTCTTGTTCTGTTTTGAAATGCTGTTAAAGGGGTGCTATTATGCTTTTTCACCTTTTGAACATGTGGTCTGTATCTTTGGGCATAAAAAAGATCTACAAAGTTACAAATCTCAAAGTCCACTCCAAAAGGAGATATTTCGTTTTTAAAAAATCCCTTTTCAAGAACTACAACGAACAGCTCCTTTGGACTACAACGTTTGTTTTCCGCATGCAATGATGTCACAATACATTAGAATGGTACATTAGAATATCATTCAAAGAAATCCCGCCCAAGGAAATTCTAATTGTTGGAGGGAGGGTAGGGACGAGATGGGGGAAAACCACTTCAACAAGCCGCAGCGCGGCGGGTATAAACACAAGGATTGACTATAGTGACCGCTTTAGAGCAATAACGCGCCGCAGACGTGTGCAGTAACACAGGGGGTCAAAACACATGCCGAAGCCGTGATCTACTCCAGTTGCGCGACGGAGCCGTAACGCGCCACAGACGTGTGCAGTGTGTGGTAGGAGGTTTATTTATCATACAGTGTAGATAGCTTCAATTATAACGTGAGTGTTTTTTAAAATGCATAAATTTGCACTAGAATAGGTTAGGCTAGTCAGTGATGATGTTCTTTGATAATGTTAGGCTGCTTTTAGCCTAATGCTGGAGCTGGTTTCAGGCAATGAAACTAAGTATGTAAATAATTAAATACATCTGCACCGTAATATTATGTATTGGAAATCTCGCAGGCTGATGACAGGACCCAACACTACTGTAGCGTATTATTTACTCACCCTCCATGCATCCTAGGCAACTGTAGTTATATTAAAATGTATCCTGGCACTCCCAAGCTCCCAATCACACCCCAAGGCCTCCTGTAGCGAATCAATGCGTTTTTGTAAGAAAAATATCCATATTTAAAACGTAAGAATCACTTTAATCTAGCTTGCGCTAACAGTTGTACACGGAACTTGCTTCTTTGACAAGGGGCGTGGCAGTACTGAAATATCCTCTAAGCTGTTCGCCAATCGCAACACAGTGGAACAGCTAACCAATCACAGAAGGCGGGCCTTCATTAAACCCGGAACTAATCGAGCCTTATGTGCCAGGCTGGGAGAGATGTATTGTAATAATGTAAATTATGTTAAAAATAATGTGTTTTTGAACCACCAAGCATGAAAACATGTTCTAGTACACCCCCCAAACAAAATCAAGACTTTGTAAAAAAGCGTAATAGGACCCCTTTAAATTTAAGTTATTTTTTTGTGGAGTGAAGGGAACTAAAATATTTGTTTAGAGTGCTTATAATGTATGGAAATGTTTAATCTTACTAGCCACTATTTTACAGTACACTATTTCTGCAAATAATAATAAAATGTGACTTAAAATGTGACACCAATGTATGCTTTGCTTTTGTTCTCTCAGCAACCCAAATTTGATTTTCTGTGGATTATAATCAGACATGACATATTTTCTGGAAAAACAATATACAAATGATGTCTGATGACCATGTTAAATTAAAATCTTTGGCCATATGAGTTACTGCATATGAAAGTGATAGTTCATCGAAAAATGTAAATTCTGTCATTGCTTATTGATTTCTTTTTTTTTCTTCTGTGGATCACATGAGAAGACATATTGAAAAACTCTCTTTTTTGTCCATACAATTAAAGTTGATGGGGATAATGTTGTTTTTGATAGCACTGACTATTACTATATGGACAAAAATAGTTATTCCTTCAAAATACCTCCTTTTGTGTTTCAAAGAAAAAAGTAATACAGGTTTGGAACAACATGAGGGTGAATAAATGGTGACAGAATTTAAAAATATAAGTTTTACACTGTACAATTTATTTGTATACACTGTTAAAAATAAAGGTACTTTAAAAGGTTCTTCACAGTGATGCCATAGAAGAACCATTTTTGGTTCCACAAAGAACCATTCAGTCAAAGTTTCTTTAAAGAACCATCTCTTTTTACCTTTTTATAATCTGAAGAACCATGTCCGCAACAAAGAACCTTTTGTGAAACAGAAAGATATTAATGTTCTTTATGACATTTTGAAGCACCAGGAGTGTATATCAATATTGTGGTGTCCATTAGTTTTGTAACATATACAGTAGACTCACACTACACTGCATGTCAATACAGTCAAAGCTACATAATGGCCAAAGCCTGCCAAGCATATATGCAACCTTCAATAATGTGACCATAAACATCTTTCGAAAGCGAATCAGGTTACAGAGTTCATTCTTAGAAACAAATTCCACTTATATCATTTGACTGCAGGTGGACTGAGGGATTTCAAACCTTAAATTCTACTCTATTTCATAGACATGGTCCCTTTCACATGACACTGTGTTCATTTCCACCACTCTCCCTGGCACAAACGAGCTGTTTAAAGCTCTGCGACATTTTTTTGTGCTTACGTTCCATAACGGTCTCCGCCAGAACGGCGCATCCCTTTGCCAAAGCTTCACTTACGGCCTAAATGAGTTCTGAGCAGAGTCAGAGAGTGCCATCATTTGGACCGTGTCCCATTGGCCTACATCTGTTAAACATGGAACTTATCTGATCCGCAAAAATCAATGTCCTCGCCCGCTGACCAAATTTGCTCTCCCGACTCTGCCAGCCGAGGGAAGGGGGGAGCGGCGTGTGTCATTTTGCAAAACCTCGACATGTTGGCACGCTGTGTTTTAGTATGCATCAGCTGCATAGAATCTCCTCCTGGCTTAGGAAGATAAGCACATGGAGAAAGGCTGTAGCCCGCGGCTAAATCAACTAGGGTAAGCTGCATAACATCTTCCACTCATGAATGTTTTAAAGTTGAGTTCATCTGTGCACAAGCTGAATCATTGAAGATGAAGCAAGGGTGTAGCGTTTGATTGTGCTGAAGGCCTAAACAACTGCCTGTGAAGAAGAAAAGCGAGCACAAAAGCCTTCTGTAGGCTATATACAGACAAATGGATAGATGAAAAAGGAGCAAACTCAACTGATCAATGTCCATAGGCCATCACAGCACCCTAAGTCTTCATAAAAATTGCACCGAACTTACATCAGTGTTGATTCAAGAATGCTTCGGTACATAGTCCATTCTTGGACTCGGCTTCACGATGAGCAGCGATTCGCCATACAAAATCGTGCTTTCGGCTAGAATAAGACTTAATCACTATACAGGAATTCAGCCTGATTGGACAAGCCTAATGAAATTAGCCAGTCCGCTGACAAGTGCAACCAGACTTCAGTTTAATTTTGGAGGATATTTTGGAGTGATAGTTGATTTTTGTAACAAGAGTATTTCAGTGAACCATGCTCTATTCCAAGTTTCATTGTGCCATAGAAAATGAATAACTGTAATTATGCCTTATGTCTAAATTACTTTTGACAGAGGGGGAGAGGAACACAGCTATAAATATAAAAGTCTGCCATTAGCACAGCCTCCCACACTTTTCATTGTCTTTTCCTGCCCTCTTTCTCACCACTGTTTCCTTCTTGCTCACATATGTAAATAAATAATGTTAAACTATATGCCAAACAAACTATTCAAATGTTTGAGGTAACATCTTGTTTTGTAATTAAATAAAAAGAATGCATTAAATCGATCAAAATACATTTATAATGTTATTTCTGCTTAAAATAAATGAGGTTTATTAAAGAATCCTGAAAAATTTATTACTGTCTCCACAGAAATATTAAGCGGCATTACTGTTTTTTAACATTTAAAAAAATAAGGAATGTTTCTTAAACACCAAATCAGCATATTACTATGATTTTTGAAGGACCATGAGACCAGTGTTGCCAAGTCCGTGGTTTTCCCACGGAATTGGGCTACTTTCATACTGTTGCCGCGAGTTGTTTGTCATGTCTGTGGGTTGAAGCGACCCCAATAATGTAATATTTAGCCTCTGGAATGCTAATTTTACCAGAGGACTACTTTTGATTAGGCTACTTTTGGGCTAGTTTTGAGTAGTATTTGGGCGGGTTTTGTTGTGAAAACCTGGCAAACATGCATGAGACAACTGAGACTAGAATAATTTCTGCTGAAAATGCAGGGGGGGAATTAAATAAATAAATACAAAAATACATAAATGCATCAAAATTGCAATAATATTTCACAATATTACTATGTTTATGATCAAATGCAGTTTAAGTGAGCATAAGTGAGCATTTTTTTTAAATAAAAATATTAATGACCACACTTTTAAACGATAGTGTAGTTAGACATGCAATGGTTGATGAGCTGAAATAAAACGTAAAAATGTGACTAAAAGTAGAGCTGTCAATCATGCAAAATTGAATTAAACACATATGCTAATACATGAATCAAATTAATCACTATTAATCATTCCACTCTCAATGTAGACTCGTGAACTGAACAAACATGAACAGTAAGAAAATACCATATCACTAATTTACACAGGGGTCATAGCATTATTATTTTTAATCGTGATGTAATTAATCGTCCTAATTAATTACACTAAAATGACAGGCTTACTAAAAAGAAGAAAAATCTTTCTGTGAGACCTCTGCAAAAATTAGATCTCACTAGAAACATACTCACAGGCAAATGTCATGCTGCACAAAATCATTTTCATTATTAATGAAGAAGAACTGAGGGACACAGAAGAAAGAGGGGAAGAATGAGAGAGAATTTCTTTTTTAAAGAAATAGTCTTTCTTCTCCCTCCAGAAATCAGTGGAGGGAAACTTCAATCACGCTACAAAAGTGAATAAATGTATGGCTGGAGTGAGCTGCCCTCAGGCTTGCGTTTTCTCCCGTCTCAATAAGCTTTTAGGACCACAGTCGAAAGCGAACCGCATAACGGAGATGAGCTGAATTTTTGAGGACAGCAGCCGGCTTTAATTTAGGAGAAACAAACGCGCACATCCACACGCTCGCATACTGGGGGGAAAGATATTCTGCCTTATCTGCCATCATTAGAGACCTTTGATTTCTCTTTGAAAAGAACAGCAATATTTATGGTTTGGGGTGATTCATATTATAACATGGAGAAAAGGCAGAATGTGGGATGAATATGGATATCCTCTATCCAGCATTTTCCTTCCAACCAAACAAAACGATCAAGCTTATTCCCAGTAAATATCCTTGTCTGACTGGGAGAGAAAGTGGGTGAGAGAGAAAATCATTCCAAAATTCACAATATTAGAACAAAAAAGACCAAGAATAGCCACCAAAAACAAGGGGAAAAACAAAACAACAAAAAAAGAGCAACTGAATAACAGAATATTTTAATAGACATCTCAACTGAATAGTAATGGCCCTGGTTATCTTTTGAAAGCAAAGAGGCAGGAGTTTCGAGACAATGAAGTCATTTCTGCAGATGTGTTTTTCCCTGCCGGTTACACTTTAAAGACCATACAGAGATGTGTTTGCACATTTCCTTCATTATACAGCCAACTCGCTCGCTAACACACTGCGAGTCTCAGGCCTGTGTCCATACCATACCCAAAGTGCAATGCATTTATTTTTGTGCCCATATTAACAGGTTACAGTATTCACGTCGCCTGCTTAAGCAGAGCAATTCTTTGTAAAAGAAGCATGCGTACATACAAGTATAGATTCTCTAGGGACCCTATTTTAAACACACGTATTGAGCTGAACTCAGCAGAAATTACAGTGAAAACCAATTTATCTACACAATCTTTTACAATAAAGGCTTTCACTGAGTAAAAACAAAATACTGGAGCCAACTACTCACCCATTGTTTTAAGAAAGTATATCTGTCGGGCTTAATGCCAGTATACACAGTGGCAGATAAAAAAAACAACAACAACACCACCTTGTTGTTCTTTTGTTTCTTTCATGAATTTAATATATTAAATATTTAAATATTTAAATATAATATTTAATATTTAAGCCTCACCTGTGCTTCGGTATTTGTGTAGTAAACAAAACCGCGTCTCCGCCATTCATTCATACAGAGCCAAACGAAACATGGAGGATTCATATTTAAACCATTGTTTTAATATTCACAGACATTAGTCCATATCACGATTCGAATTAAGAGACCTACTTTTGATTTATTCATCCAAAAATTGGCGAATTTTGTGGCATTCCGTGCTATAGAGTAAATCTGTTTTTATGAATGGACTCCGCGATCCTGTCCGCGTTTTTGCGGAGGAGAAATTGTAGACGCGCGTCCACGTAGAGACAGAAATGACATGCCGTTGTGTGAATAAGATAAATAACATAAGACTGTTTTGTTTGTTTAATAAAAGAATGGTATAGACCTGTTCTATAGCAGGGATAACCTTAAATGACTTCTGTTGTGATCTGGCGCTATACAGAAAATAAAGTTTACTTGCCTTTAAGGGGGTGGGGGATGCTGCTGGGCATAATATAATGGCAGGGGAAACACTGATATTAAAAGTTGCTTATTTTTACATACCAGCACACATCCATACAGACTGACTCAAGTAGCTGCTGTTGAGTGTCATATTGCTGAGTGCGTTTTTGCAACGCTGTCTTTCTTTCCGTCGGCCAAATGCCTCAAAGGAAAAAGGGTCATGTATGAGGTCAAAGGAGGGGTCATTCAGAATGACAAAATGTCAAGGCACTTCCCTGAGCCCTGTTACCCTTGCTACCAAAACAAAAAAAAAAAAATAAGCATATGTGTGTGTGTGTGTGTGTTTAAAAGTGTGTGTAAAAGAGTCCTGAAACCACAGGCAGCTTTAGGCGCACTTACAAAGAGTGTTGGTGTGTGAATATGAGATTAGATCACCAGAAGGGTGACGTGTTTGTGATGGTGTGTTTGTTTGTGTGTGTGATTGTAACCTGCAAGCAAACATATGGCTGTCGGACATCTTGTTTTGAGAGAGACCATATGCTAGTTTTGGACATGATGAGCCTTTTTCCTCTCTTTTTCTGCAGCACAGCACATATTATACAGCCTCTCATACACACACGTTCACAGGATTACTATTCTACAGTATCTAGGGAGCCAACATCTATCCCTCCTCCAGAGAGAGTAAGCTACTCTTATCTTAGCAGGTCAGGGATGCACAGGCTGCGATATATCCCAGACATTCACCTTATATTGATCTGCCAACCCAGCATCCTCCTCTTTCTTCACCTTTCCCAGTGGAACACTCAAAAGCTCCAGAACACAGATGAGGAATCCTTGCATGGTAACTGTAGTTTCCACTGAAATACAGTAGCTGCTACAGCAAATGAAACAATGCAATAAAACAAATAGAAATGTAATAAAATAGCTTCTTACATGGAGAACACACAAAGTCTGATACAGTGGTAAAAACAACAGTTGTAACTGATATTTTTGGAACATATTAGCCTGTAGTTACCATACAGTGCACACAACTTGCACACAAACTCTTGTCTTAAGGACTGACTATCCATACTGTCATTCTGTAAGTGGTGAAACCGAATCTGTTTGCTTGGCATAGTCAACATGCAGTATATCTACATTGGTCGCTATGGTAGTAATGTAAGCGTCAGCACAATGCTGAGAGACTTTCTCATGAAACAACTGAGAGTAGCTGTCACTGACAGGCTGTCAGTATGGAAACAGGACAGAAAGCTGAAAGTTTTTCCTGTGCTCACATATATAATGACAACTTGCTGTGGTGCTGAACTCACAGTGTGGATGAGAGAAACTCTGCAACAGAAACATTTTACATCATTCATGCATATACTGTGTCCCAAACTGCTGACTTGCTTGTTCATTCCTACACAGTAAATATCACATATGAGGAAAGAATGAGGGATAATGAGTGTATTTGAGTATATCTCCAGACAATAACTTGCATGTTACATAGGCAGCATGTTCTGGGTGGCAAGAAATCCATTCAGAACCATTTAATAAATAAATGAGCAAACAAAACAAAAATATGGATGTAGTTTTGTAACAAATCACACTTTTTTTTTCTCCCCTCAACAAAACAAAAATCAAAACAAAACAACACACAGTAGTGGCATTCCGTTTCTGCACAATACAGCTTTTTTGAGCAAATCAGTTGAATGAATGATTAAATGACTTACTGTTAAAGACATTAATTTAATTCATTCCTGAATGGATTTGAGGTTTTGAATGAATCATTTAAATGAATGAGTCATTCAGTATGTTTACATGGACAACAATATTCCGATTTTAACACGATTAAGACAGTACTCTGATTAAGAATCTACTATGTAAACAGAGATTTTAGATTACCTTAATCCGGCTAAAGTCATACTCGAAGTAAACACAAATCGATTTAATTCATGTGGAGTATTCCTATTTTAGTCACATTATCCAAGTGCAGTACAGACATGTACACACCTTAATCACACTACCGTCATGTAGTACTTTTCACCGCATTTTGCGACAGGATACTCACACGGCAGTGATCATCTGTTTACACAGATAGCATGACAAATAATTAACTGCACTTAAAGCTTTAATTAAAATTGAAAAACCTAAAACTGTATATGACACCATAACAAATACGAATTATATGTTGATATGTGAAATTCTAGAGGGAAAGTCAGATTGCGTCGCGTGGGGACGTAATGACGTGTGCTATTAATCGGTCTATGTCCTATAACATGTAAAATGGTAACATGAAAGGAATATTCTAAAATCAACTCATGTAAACACCTTAATCATAATATTGTCTTATTCAGAACAAGATAAATAATTAGATTACTGATGTCCATGTAAACGTAGTCATTGAATCACTTATAACGACACTTTTCACCTGCAGAAAGAGTCACTGAAAAATCCCTGCTGCCTAGGGCTGTGCCGATACTGTAAATCAATGCATTGCGATTCATGGATTGACTCCGAATGCATTGTGATTCTCTCTGGAATCGATTCTGAGCTTTGTTTTTAACAGCAGATGGCGCTCTAATTTATAGTTTTTAACGGCTGAAAAATGTTTGTGCGTAACGCTGGACTTCCATGCTTTTATAACGCGAGATTAATATAAACACAGCCCACTGTGAACACCATTGTAATTAGCTTCAACCTTTTTGAACTGTATGAATGATGGCTTTAGGTTCAAGCGTGTGTAAGGAATTAGAAGCAGGCAGAGTAGGAGAGTGTTGGGTATGATAAGCCTTTTTCTTAACTTCAAGATAAGAAAAAAATAGGGAAAGGAGTACAATTAAATTATGTAAAGTAATTTTAGGATGTTTCCTATAATTTTAAATGATAAGAATGTATCTATGGCAAAGGGTTCTAAAAATATGGCTTCTTATAAAAAAGTGTTCCTGTGGCTCAATTTGCCCCAGGTTAGGGGTAAGTTGACCCCAGTCAGGGAGTAAGATGCACCATCTGGGTGAAAACGGACCATCTGATTCAAACCCACGTGAAATTTAAAAGATAATTTACGTCTTTTAAAAACTAACTTAATCAAATTTCATTTTACAAATAGTCATATTTCTTTTCTTAAAGCTAACTTAAAATAAAACTAATCAAATGAAGTTTACCTTTTGCATTTCTGAAACAATGTGTTGAACACCAAAGTTTTAACCTTCCCAAAAACAGACTAAACAGAGAGTTTGATGAGTAAAATTAAATAAAAACTAAACTAGAATAAATGAATAAATATCACAAAAACTAAATAAGATTCTTGGCATGGTACCTTTTTTTGCAATGTCAAACCGGCCATTAGGGACTACAGGTGGAAAGATATATTTGATTAGAATTTGATGAAAAGCATCTTTTGGTTCTCAGAGAAGGGTCTGGTGCACTTGTTCACTGTCCCTATTAAATTAACTACAAATAATATCTATCTATCTATCTATCTATTTATATATATATATATATATATGCTAAATTAAACCAGTTGTGTAATATCACATTAAAAATCCAGTTTATACTTTAGATGTTTAACTTAACCTCAGTGCCTTATGGTGGGGTACATTAAAGTGGTGGCTCAACTTACCCCACAGCATTTGGCTCACTTTTCCCCATAGCTGGCATTTTGCAAAAAAAAAAAAAAAATAAACACTAGCTAGCTTACCAATTCAGGCTAATATTTAGCTAAATGGTTTGCATGGTTTTATATGTTGATAAATCAACTATATGCATCATAAATGTTTTTAGATCTGGATAAATTTGTTTTGATGTACTGTTATGCTAAAATTTTACTTTGACAAGCCAAAAACAGTTTTTAGAGTAAATGGGTGCCTTCCACTTCTCCCACGTGTTTCTCCCTTTCACAGTCTGGCAGAAATAATGTGTAATTCTACAATACATGGTTGCATTAGAGTAAAAGTGTACGGTTGCCAAGATACAGGGGGTGGGTCAACTTACCCACTGGCTCAACTTACCCCACTCTCCTCTACGGCTGTTTCTAAAGCAAGCAGTGCCATCTGCTGTTCAAAACTAAGTTCAGAATTGATTCGAGAAAGAATCGCAATGCATCAGAAAATCTCAGAATTGATCTGAGAGAGAATTTCTCAATTCGTGATGCATTGATTTATTTTCCCATCCCTGCAGTACACAGACTAAAAAGTTTGTCTGGAATAAACACAGATGACCAAAGTGTTAAAAATACCAGTGCTCTTCACCAGTCAGATTTGAGGACTAGAAAATATAGTGTAACGAGGAGAGATAAAATGTGACAAGTAATGTTTTGTTAGAAGAGGCCCTTGACCTTACAAACATTGTCTGAAACCCAAGGGCACGAAACATAAAACAATAACTGACATTATGTTCTCAGTAAATCTACATCCAGCGCTGAGAGAGAAGGAGTAACGAGCTATTCTCTCATTAATTTAATCGTCAGGAAGCTGGGCTGGGATGCTTTATTCTGTTGTTGTTTAGGGAAACATTAAAACAGTCGGCTTCACATCCTGCCTATAAGAGTGCAGTCGTGCGGATAAGTTTTGACCTTTTTGAACGATTCTTCCCCTCAATGGGACACGTTCAGCTTTCAGAACTGCAATATGATTGTTTTGTTTGCTGCACTGTTGTGTGATGTCTCTGTTGTTATCCCTCTCTTGTTGTTGTTCTTACTCTCTCTCTCTCTCTCTCATTCCCTCTTTCTCTCTCTCTGTCATTGTAGCATCATTTCATGCTCCAAATTCCAAATTTACCATCATTATCTGAGAAAATGGAAAGACAAAAAAGCAGCGTTGCTTTCATTTAGCATTTTCTCTCTCCACACTGAACATGAAAACAGAACTGAGTTCTGCATTTGATCTGCGTGGTGATTAGCTCCTGAAGACGCAAACTTCAGGAGATAAGTCAGATCTACCATCATTTCACATACTGTTCACGTAGTAAAATGGCTTGCTGTATTAAACAGAGTTAATACAAGCTAAATCTAATAACGCCTCGGGCAAGTATCTCTCAAGTTAGACTGCCTGTGTTTCTTTTTCTATCTTGTGAGAGGCTGAAACGAGATAAGATAACTGAAAAATATACTAAAATACTTCCAAAAGAAATCACAACACATGTCTTTTTTAGTAGAGTAAAAACTGAGCTGAGTCAAAATTGAACTAAAATGAACCACAGATTATCTTAAATGCCTGACTTATTGTTTTTTCAATAAATAATGCGCTCTCTCTCTCTCGCTTACTCTTCTCATAGGGACACATTAGTTATAAATCAATGTGCAGCATTGCTTACAATTCAACTTATCTTCCTTATTCTCTTTTTCTCATGCCTCTAGGGATGCGATGGAGCCACTGGCTGGTTGGAGAGAGAGGAAATAGATTTGTGTCAGTATGTTATTGTTCTGGGTCAAACCCCACATTGGTCTAAATCATTGGTTATTGCTTCAAGACCCAGATTTTACATCGAGAATCAAGTGCTGACCCAACACACTTACAAAATAGCTTCTTGTACAAACAGCATAAATAGTTAAAATGTTTGAAAAATAATCAAGAGGACCCCCATTTATGAAAATTAACCATGGGGTTACTATAAGTACAACAAAAAAACATGGTTAATATAATTAAACCACGGTAACTACAAATTAACCATGGTTTTGCTGCACTAACCCTCCTATTTGTACCCTGCTAAAATAAAAAACAAAACAAAACAATAGAAACCATCATAAAATTTGTAATGGTTTTACTGGTTATAATGGGAATTGTACTCGTTTTAATGAAATCTGCAATGATGCCTATTGTTCTCTACTGGTAATTGGTCGCCTTCTATTGGTGGCTTGTTAAAACCACTAAATCTCAATGGAATATGTCCCAAAACACACTACAAAAAACATTTTTTAATGGTTTTAATGGTTAAATGGTCTATAATGTTTGTAATGGTATTTATGGTGGAAACCATTAGAATTTCTGTGATGGTTTCTATTATTATTATTTATTTATTTATTTCAGCAGAGTATTAAGTAGTGGTTTTACAAATAATAATCAATACAGCAAAAAAAACCATGGCTACTACACTTTTACTATAATAAAACCAAATGTGATTTTTGGTGTAAGGGCCAAACAATATGAACTATTACTAAAATAAAACAGTGGAAGTGTGATTTGCTAGCCTGACACAGAACAAACAACAGGCTAATATTAGCTACAGTTAAGGTTCAAAAGTTTACATACTCCTTCAGAATCTGAAAAATGTTAATTATTTTACCAACATAAGAGAGAAATAAAAATAAAGGAATAAAATGTTTTATTTAATACTGACCTGAATAATATTTCACATGAAAGTCCACAACAGAAAATACTAGTTGAATTTCTAAAAATGACTTGACACTTGATTCTTAATACTGTGTTGTTACCTGAATGATCCACAGCTGTGTTTTAGTTTTCTGTTTAGTGATAGTTGTTAATGAGTCCCTTGTGTGTTCTGAACAGATAAACTGACTACTGTTCTTCAGAAAAATCCTTCAAGTCCCAAAAATCCTTTTTCAACATTTCAACATTTTTCAACATTTTTGTATATTTAAAACCATTCCAGCAATGACAGTGATGTGATCTATGATTTTGAGATCCATCTTTTCACACTGAGGACAACTGAGGGATTCATATGCAAGGTTTAAGCGCTCACTAATGCCTCAAAGGGAAACGCAATGCATTAACAGCCGGGGGGTGAAAACTTTTGAACAGAATGAAGATGTACATTTTACTTATTTTGCCTTATCTTTTTTTTTTCCATTTAGCATTGCCCTTCAAAAGCTACAGAAGATACATGTTTTCTGGAAGACAAAATAAGTTACATTTACCCTATTAATTTTAAATTTTAAAAGTTTTCACCCCCCAGATCTTTGCGTTTTCTTCTAAAGCATCGGTGAGCATTTGAACCTTCTGTAATAGTTGCATACAAGTCCCTCAGTTGTCCTCAGTGTGAAAAAAATTGATCTAAAAATCATAGTCATTGTTGGGTTCAAATACACAAAAATGCTGAAAAATCTGAAGGATTTTTCTGAAAAACAGCAGCGAGTTTAACTGTTCAGGACAAACAAGGGACTCATGAACAACTATCACTAAACACACAACAGCTGTGGATTATTCACATAATAACACAGTATTAAGAATCAAGAATCATGTAAACTTTTGAACAGTTTCTTTTTTAAATATAAATTCAACTACTATTTTTTTTTTTTTTTGTGGACTCTATGTAAACATCTTTTATGTGAAATATCATTCAGGTCAGTACTAAATAAAAAATAACAAGCATTTTGTATGATCCCTTTTTGTTGGTAAAATAATTAACATTTTGCAAATACTGAAAGGTGTATGTGAATTTTTGACTTCAACTGTATATTACTATTAGCCATGTTACTAAAAAGGCATTTTGTCATTTCTTTTAGTGTTATAAGCCTAATTATTAGTTTTTATCCTATTAGTGCATGATTACATTGATTTTATTAGCATTTAGCATATTATCCCTCCCGTTTGTGACCTAATTGGAACACGTGCAACATATATTTTTCAACTGGTTAAGAGACAAATTACTTGCCTAAAATATAGTTTGCAAAAGCAGGCTAGATTAAAACTTAATTTACAGCTAGTGAATCAATCAGCACTACCTTCTAGAGTTCGGACGCCCACCTGAATTCACAGAATCTGAAAACCGGTGTCTCTTCAAAGGAAAACAACGCGAGGCAGTCAAGGCGGAGGGCCCAAGAATCCCCACATGCTCTGTATCTCTTCTGTTTTTTGTCTTTTTCTTTCTTCTCCTCCACCAAGAAAAGGTGCACACTGAATCAAGGGCTTTCAATATTTAAGGTGAAATATAGGAAGTGTGTATTGCGTGGGTGTGTGTGCTGCCGAACTTGTTTGATTCATTATTAAACACAATCCATTTTTCTCTCTGCTACTGATAGTGGGCAAAGCTCCCAGCTTTAATTCCCTTGCATTGCAGATTAGAAGCTGAATAACAATAGAAACGAGAGAGAGGGGGTGCAAGAAAGTCAGTGCACAATACCATTATTACTTTTCTCTTTTTCCCTACTTCTCTTCCACTCTATATCTCACCTGACAGGAAGTACGATGCTAATGTTTGCTGCTGAAAGACGGGGAACATCCTATCATCTCGACACGACGCGTGATGCTTTCGGGGTCTCCCTAGCAGACTGTCGAGGACGAGTTGTTATGATTTCCTCAACTTGGCTTTGGGGTCTTATGAGGTAACACGGTAAGGTAGGAATGAAATAGGAATGGTTGGAAGAGAGAGAGAGAAAAAAAAACAGTAGATGATATGATGAAACAACATCCTCTCTGGACTTGCTGATTACAAAGTGATTTTGGGGAGAAAATATCTGAGATGGGCTCTCAAAGCCACAGAAGCTCTAACAAGCAAATACACACAAGTCTCAGACACGCTATTTGCAGCACTGCACCTGGCCAAGTGACACTTCGCCTGCACGTAGGAAAACAAGAAACAAACAAAAATACTAGCTTTGTGTCTGACTGCTATCCCTGCTTTATAAACCTTAAGGAAAGTGCTTTGATTTTAAATGGAAATTAATGCCATTTTCCTCTTGAGGAAACCCCTGGAGTCAAATATAGTAGCTCACTCCACTGCTGATAAAGGCCAGAATGAGCATAAATATGCATTTTATAACACCTTAAAGGGGCCATATCATATAAAAGCCTTAACACTGGTAGTTTTTATGTACACAAGTTAAAAAAACTGAATTAAAACTACTGATAAAAAGAAATGTTTCTTGAGCACCTTTCTTGAGACTGAAGATTGAAGCAATGATGCTGAAAAATTTAGCTTTTCCATTACAGAAATAAAAGACATTTTAAACAAATTGTTAATTGCAATAATATTTAACAACATTACGGTATTTTTGATCAAATAAATGCAACGTTGGTGTTTTAAAACCATAAAAATCTTACTTGGATAAAAGTAACATTAAATAATAATTCTTGGAAACTAAACTTTTTTTTTTAAATGCTTTCATTATTGTAAAAATAATAAGACTAACAATCATAAACCAGCCTGATATGTACAATTACATGATTTTTTAAAAATACATAATTTCTGATGAAATATGAAACATAATCAATTATGAGATGTGATGAGTGAAAAAAAAAGGTAATTGCAAAGATATTTGACAACTTTACTGTTTTTACTGTATTTTTGATCAAATAAATGCAACATTGGTCTTTCTAAAACAAAAATCTTACTCTGACAAAAATAACATTAAAACTTTCTTGGAAATTAAAAAAATGCTCTCATCATTGTAAAATAAGACTAACAATCATAAACCAGCCCAATATGTGCAGTAAAAAAAAAAAAAATTAAGAATAAATTCTGATGAAATATGAAACATAATAAATTTTGAGATGTGATGAGTGAAAAAAATGAAAGTTAACTGCAATACTATTTGATAATATTACAGTTTTTACTGTATTTTTGATCAAATAAATGCAACATCGGTCTTTCAAAAACATAAAAATCTTACTTGGACAAAAATAACATTAAAGCTCTCTTTGAAATTAACATTATTTAATGCTTTCATCATTGTAAAATAAGACTCACAATCAAACCAGCCAAACATGTGCTATGAAATGATTTTTTTTTAACATAAATTCTGATGCAATATGAGACTTTCTTGGAAAGTAACCTTTTTTTTTTTAGTGCTCTCATCATTGCAAAATAAGACTGTAAAATTCAGATGAAAGTATATCACTTGAACAGAACATTTAGTGTGTATTGTGTGTAACTTGTATTTAATTCAGGATACATACAATTCTCTAAAACTGAAATTAGGTTTTAAGACAAACGTGATTTATTCCTACAATGTATAACAATCATTTCACTCATTGTCATTTCCATCACAGATTGTTATCAAACACAACTAATGATTTCAAATGTGATGGAAATTAGAATTCTTCTACAATGCATGTGTCTACTGTTACAGTTAGAAAAGAGCTAAAAAGTGTGTTCTAAGAAAATCCACAGAGTGTGCCTATAGCTGAAGAAGATGAAATAGTTAAATGAACAATTGAAAGCTGATGATGGCAGAAAGAGTAGTTTCAGGGGGTGAAAAGAGGCCAGAGAAGAGGCACAGACAATACATGAGAGTGGTCTGAAGGACATGTCATTGTGACCGTAGTGGAAGTGTGTGAAACAGCAACACAACATACTCATATCTGTGTGTGTTTTGTGTGTTAGAGCTCTGAAGGCCGATGTGTGCATCTGACCGCTGTGCTGCTAATTAACCAGGACAATACTTCTACTGGCTGCACACTGTGTGGTCTCTTCACGGTACGCATCTTTACACACGTAACACACACACACATACATACACACCCACTGCGGGAAATCGCCCACAGAGAGATCCACCACAGAGGAGCAAAGTGTCCCCTGATAGCACTGCTAGCACTCTCTCACACACATAAACTACACACACACACACACACACACACACACACACACACACACACACACACACACACACACACACTTAAAAACTTGACTTCAAAGGGTAACAATAACACCTGTGACGCCACTGGATATTCATTTTAGAAGCTGAAATAGCTGATAACTTAATATAAGCGCATATCTGAAATACATGTCAAGATTTTAATCTGATTATATTATGGCTGTTAGCTTCAAAGATATCAATATGCTATGGTACTACATAATACAAAAAAAACTTTCATAAACACAACTTGCTGAAAAAACTAAACCAAAATTTAGAAATATTATCTTATGCTCAGGGGTATATACACTTTTTTGACAAAAATGTTCCAACTAGAGTCCAACTAGCAAATTATTCATTGGCAGTGTGCCTATAAACACAGGCTACTAGCTATTTAAAGCTGAAATCTGTAATGTTTTATGGTAAAATATTTTATTCAATCTCATTTGTAGAGGTGGAAATAATATGTAACCCAAAAAGCGAAAACAAAGTATATTACACATACACACACAGGTATAGGAGGCAAAGTCCTCAAAGTTTTGTTTTTTTTTTTAAATCTTTTTTTTAATTAAAGCCAAGTATGAATCTCATCAAGTTAGTGTTTTTAAGCATTTTGCATTTAATAAAATAATAATTCAATGCAGTAACAATTTAAACAATATATTTTATTTGTGAACTTATATTCAGCTATTCTTTTTAATAGTTGACTTTTAACTATTTCTATTTTTTTTTTATTTTTTTTTGGATCATCAGCCATCAAAGTAAATGGTAAATATTGGTCACACACAGAGATTTACTTTAAATTTCACCAAGCTGACTAAAAACTCCCACAGATCATGTTTTCATGCCATTTTAAGTCTTATTTTGATGTATCATAGTGGTTACACCTAAGTGTGAGAGTTGTTTAATTACTTTTATAAGTAAATAGTCTTTCCATTAACACCATTATATGATTCATTCATACTGATTTGCGAATGCAAAACACACACAGACACAAGAGGCGGGATTTATCACATGAACCAATCACAGCCGAACAAAACTAGTCATATCCAATCATATCGCGATGGAGGCATTGCCTCCTCTCATGTGACTTTCCCCCATTCATTCTCAATTACCGAACTCACCGCATGCTGTTTTACTTTTGTACTACTGTACAAATAGGTGCCATTAATAAAATTATTATTTCATAACTCAGAAATAAAGTTTTAGTTAGACAAAACTGAGCTAATGCTGACACAGCAGTATTGGCTTAACCAATCACATGAATGTAGGGCGGGACTATCTTTTTGGGTAACCAATGGCAGATGTGGCAGTGTTCAACTACTTTTATAAAGCACAGCTTTTTTCTGACTGAAAAACTGCATGTGTCAAACCATTTCATGGGTTCTTTAAGGTACAGCTTGACAGGAGAGAAAAGAATAAAAGCCTTTGTTTCAACACTCTTCAGCTGAAAGTAGTACAACTTTCAGCTCAAATTGAATTTGTTCTTTGACATTTAGAAATGAGCAAGACTTTGGCACACAGATTCTGACCTGAGATCCGAACGTAGAGGTGTCCGGTGACTGGTGTTTGCAGGGCTTTTCTTTACAAGCGTGCGCCCACGTCCTCTGTGCTCTAGAATAACAAGTGCCCACGGGTATCAGTGGCACACTCATGCCAGTTCAGGCCACGGCAGGGCAGGGCGGCCTAACTGGGGCAGAAACACATTCGCCCTGTGGCACACCAGAAACCCCATCCAAAGAAAACACGCCCACACACAAAATCCTATGCCCTCATCCAAAAGCACTAGGGTTGTAAGAAATAAACTGGTTGTGAGTGCATGCGTGTGTGTTTGTGTCCAGGCCTTCATTGTAAATTCAGCTGCACACCGACGCTAAGCACCAGCACCAAACGAGGCTGTGTTAGCCGCCGCGCCGCTATAACAGGGCAGCTCAGTAATAGTCTCCCCTCTGACCCACATGAGGCTAGAACAACATAACACAGGAGGAGAGACAAACAACAGCTAATCCTCTGCGCACACAACAGCACTGCAATGGAGCCCATTAATAAGAGAGGATTAGCCACCGCTAACGCTAACGAGCGTCCTCGCCACAGGAGCAGATTTCCTCTTTATCAGATATCTGCTTATCTCTGCCTGTCCCTCACTCTCTCCTCTACCTGTCTGTCTATCACGCATAGCGCTGTAAATTACAGGCACTGAGGAAAAAGGTTTGCTGAGACCGAAAACAATTAGGGGGATATGGAGAGCGGTGGGAGACGACAAGACAGAAGTGAAAGAAAACAAATTGAGACGAACTCTGACAAACAAGGTGGAACAAAACAACTGGCATCCTGTACAAAACACAGTGCTATTTTCACCTAAATGTGACATTTATACCTCCCATTATGACTTTAAATCTAACATTTGTTATTTAGTTTCTCATAATTACAACTTGATATTTAACAATGTGACTTTTTTCCTCATAAGTGCAACATTATACTGCACATTATGACTTTATATCTTGCATTTGTTACTCATAATTGCAACTTTATACCAGAAATTATGTCTTTATAGTGTATCTCACAATTGGGATTTTTTTTCCTTGTATAATCACAACTTTATTTGGCACTTTGTGACTTTGTATCTTACATTTGTTACTTACTTAGTTACTTATAATTGTGACTTTATACCTCACAATGTAACTTTGTTTATTGTAATTATGACTTTATATCTCATGATGTGGCTTTAAATTGTAATTTTAAACAGCACATTATGCCTGTATGTCTTACAATGTGTGTGTGTGTGTGTGTTTTCATACTCAAGACTTTATGTCAAACACTTTGTGTTACAGCTTAAAATTGTGACTTCATATCTTACTTCTTATTTTAAACTTAAAGTCCTGCTTTAATGGAAGCAGAGACAGATAATTTCTGTTAAATAAATAAATACATAAATAAATACGTAAATGTGAACTAAAAGTAGCACAGTATATTTGTAGCAATAGCCAAAAATACACTGTATGTGTCAAAATGATCTATTTTTCTTTTATGCCAAAAAACATTAGGACATTAAATAAAGAACATGTTCCATTAAGATATTTCGTAAATTTCCTACTGTAAATATATTAAAACTTAATTTTTGATTTGTAATATGCATTGCTAACAACTTCATTTAGACAACTTTGAAGGCAATTTTCTCAATATTTAGGTTTTTTTGCACCCTCAGTTTCCAGATTTTCAAATAGTTGTATCTCGGTCAAATACTGTCCTATTCTAACAAACCATACATCAATGGAAAGCTTATTTATTCATGATGTATAAATCTCAATTTTGAAAAATTGACCTTAATGACTGGTTTTGTGGTCCAGGGTCACAAATATTAAACACATGCATGATGAATTGTCCACAATAAGACACATGAATAGGGTGAACAAGGTCTACTTTGTATGGAAGCCCATTCCTGCCACTGAATAAAAAATTTAAAAAGGCAAACGCAACTTTTTATGTGACTTTTTTCTGACTTTGAAGTGAGTTTGTATCATGCAAGTCTGACTTTATAACTCAAAATTATGAAGTGAGAACTGTGAGACATACGTTTGCAATTTTGAGAAAATATCAGTTTATTTTTCACCTTAAAATTGGACTTTATAACTCGCAATTGTGAGTTTATATCTGAATTGCGAGAAAAAAAAGTCAGAATTGCAAGTTTATATGCTGAAATTCTGACTTTATAACTTGCAGTTGTGGGTTTATATAAAAAGCTGAAATACTTTTTTTTTTTTTTTTTATTCTTTTTATTCAGTGGTGAAAATAGGCTTCCATAACTTTGAGACAAACTGGTTTCCATGAAAAGACAACGAAATATGTGAAGTGAATCAAACTAAAGCTGGACTGGAATATACACATTCAAAATGAAATGGATTGACAAAGAAACAGCCAATTCCAGTCATTTCCTTCATTCAAGATTGCCAATTTGGATCATTCAATGTAATCTTTGCTTTGAGTACAATATAGATTCCATGGTATATGAATATGCTAATCAAACAATTCCATAGTATTTCCACCTGACACAATGCTACTACAAAAATAAGTCAAATTTGCATGCACAAAAGGATGGTACAAGACAAAAGAGGGATGCATGATAGTCTGTGGAGTGTGAGAGATGGAAGGTAATTTGGAAAACAGTGAGGATGGAGGTGGAGAGAGTGGATTATGCTGTGAGCTGGCGCTGTCAGGCTTGGCTAGGCTGGCACAGAAGCGCAGCACTATAATAAGCACCCTCTGTTTGCCCAGCGCTAGGCCAGCATTGTGCCAGTTCGAGTGGACGGGCCAAAACCGACCCACAAAACACTAAAGACCTCGCTAATGGGATTCTCTTTACAGTCAGGCATGTCCTTAGCCAGCTCGAGCAGGGCACTGGGATGTAGTTGTGCGAGGACCCCGGGGGGATATAGAGATCTGAGAATAGCGTGGCCATGTCCGTACAGCCGAAACTAGAACACATCTGCGCTAGAGGTGTTGGAAACGCGCTGAGCGTGTGAGTTTGCCTGTACTGATTGATTGTGTGGTAACAGGTAAATGCCCTGTTTAGCCAAACACTGCCTCACACCATCTGTCTGAGCATATACACAGCCTGTTCACGTAGCTAGTGCCCTTAAGACAAGCATACAAATGCAGACGCACATATACACACATGCCGCAAAGACTTAATGTTCAGTCAAGCTTACTTATTCAGACAAAATGATTGTGTGTGTATGTCTGGAGGTCTTTCGCCACAGGGCACACCTGGTATGTCAAACAGCATTTCAGAGGCAAAAAGTCAAATCCTGCTGCTGTTTTACTGCCTTCACTGCAGGCTGATTGAATCTAAAACATCTGATTTATCACTCCGACATTATTCATACTCACACTTATGCTTTAAGTAAAGTTAAAGGACAACTCCACTTCCAGAACAACAATTCACAAATACTCAAATACTCACCCCCTTGTCATCCAAGATGTTCAAGTCTTTCTGTCTTCAGTCGTGAAGAAATTATGGTTTTTGAGGAAAGCATTTCAGGATTTTTCTCCATGTAATGGACTTCATTGGTGCCCCGATTTTGAACTTCCAAAATGTAGTTTAAATGCAGCTTCAAAGGGCTCTAAACGATCCCAGCTGAGGAAGAAGGCTGTTTAATTCATTGTTTACCTCAGTCTTTAATCTAAGATTAGCCCACCTCACCTCTTATCTGACAAGTTTTCGGGTTTGAGTCGTTCGTTCATCACGTGACAGCCCCATAAGATGAATGAAAGACTCGAAAAACCCGAAGACTTGAAACAGGTGAACTAATTTCATTACAGAACCTAATAGGATGTTGCGCATACGTGACTGAATGAACCACTCCCCGAGACGACTCGTCTCTTCCTCACTCGTTCACTCATAATGAACGAATCGTTCAAGAAGGACCCATCACTAATTCGTAGCATCGTGGATGCGCATCCCAGAGCCTGTGCTACACAAGCTTTTGTGCTTAAAAAGCATACAAATCTTTATTTTTCGAAAAAAATGACAGATCATTTTGCTAGATAAGACCCTTGTACCTCGGCTGGGATAGTTCAGAGCCCTCTGAAGCTGCATTTAAACTACATTTTGGAAGTTCAAAATCGGGGCACCAATCAAGTCCATTATATGGAGAAAAATCCTGAAATGCTTTCCTCAAAAACCATAATTTCTTTACAACTGAAGACAGAAAGACATGAACATCTTGGATAACAAGGGGGTGAGTAAATTATTTGTAAATTGTTGTTCTGGACGTGGACTTCTCCTTTAAACCTGAATAGGACTGAAGGGTATCAGGAAGGGGAAAATGGCAAAATGATCTGTTTTTATATTTGCAGATGTTACATTTTTATATTTTTCGATGTGACATTTATTTAGAATTGGAACTTTGTGACAATTAATTCTAGTCATGACATTTAGCAAAACTAACTGTTTTGTGGCATATTTTAGATTTTTAAACAGTATTATTTTACATATTTGCATGTTTAAAACACCATTATTTTGAATCTAAATATTTACAGTTATTTTCACTGTATGTCTAAAACTCAAATTTACAAATTTAAAATTATAAAATACATCATAAAACAATCAATTTTCACATCTAGAATTAGTCATCATGTCTAGAATTCAAAACTATAAAATGTTGCAAAATGTTGTGACCCTGGACCACAAAACCAGTCATATGGGTCAATTTTTTTAAACTGAGATTTAAACTATTTCTGCTTTCTATTATATTTCTTATTATATTTTTCGGAATAAATAAGCCATCCATTGATGTATGGTTTGTTAGGATATGGCAATATTTGGTAAGATACAACCATTTGAAAATCTGGAATCTGAGGGTGCAAAAAATAAATTTTGCCCCATACAATGTATTGTTGGCTATTGTTACAAATATGCCCGTGCTACGTGCTTGTTTTGTGGTTCAGGGTTACAATTTATGTCATATTTAGAATTCAGATTTGCAAAGTGTACACCTTTCTGCCATTACATTAGCTCCATAGATTTTTATTTTATGCTAAGACCAATCAAACACATTTTTTTTCAAAATGAAAGAAAAAAAAAAGTGAGAAGCTGGATCAGATCCATTTTATCTTCTCTGGAGGAGCTGTACCTCTGGTGGACAATGTTATTTATCACAGTGTTAATTAGGCCTGCAAGTTATGTTTTAATTAAATTCAGTGGCGCCTTCCATTTAAAATGTCTTCAGTTGCTCGCTGACATCACCGCTATCTCTCACAGCCCACTCGTACACACACGCTCGTATATGCGCGATGTGCTGTGCAAGGTGTGAGTGGAAAAACAAAAAGCATGTCTTTCATCCTGTCATCAATCTCTGCCCGAATTAGAACGTGAAAATAGAGTTGCAGTTTCCCTGGGATGTGTTTTGTGATTACTGCTACTACGCCCACTCAAGCAAAACACACACACACACACGCTTGCACCTTCACCCTCCACTCCTAATGATCCACTCAATATTATTTTGGACCCTAAATACCACTCAGATAGAGGGCTAGCTGTAACAATAGCTCTGTTGATTTTTTCCTGCTGAATAGAAATGTCACATTCTGTCGTCTCTCTCCTTGACCACCTTGGGTACTGATATGCAAATACCGAGTGTTGTTCTTTTCTCTGAGAAACGAAATAAGATTGTTGATCGCTGCAGACTGTGAAGGGAAAAAGAAAACATAAGAGCTGCCTACTTCAAAAACAAATTTACAGTGCACGTAAATAACAGTTCATATGTGTTTGTGCATTATGCAGTTTGTCTTTTATCAGCTCTTGGCTTCTTTTGTAGTTGGCATATTTGACATACTCAGTTTTGTGACTGGTAAAACGCTGAAAACAAACCTTACCCTGTGTGTGTGTGTGTGTGTGTGTGTGTATATATTTTATGAAAGACATATACTTTATTTATAAATACCATGATATATGAATAACCCCTTGCAGAATCTGCGAAAATGTGAATATTATTAACAAAATAAGAGAAATCATACAAAATGCATGTTATTTTTTATTTAGTAAGGTCCTGAGTAAGATATTTCACATAAAAAATGTTTACATAAAATCCACAAGACAAAAAAATAACTGAAATTATTAAAATAACCTCCTCCAAAAGTTTGGGAACCCTTGGTTCTTAATACTGTGGGGTGGTTACCTGGATGATCTACAACTGTTTTGTTTTGTTTTGTGATGGTTGTTCATGAGTTCCTTGTTTGTTCTGAACAGTTAAACTGAGCACTGTTCTTCAGAAATATCCTCCAGGTTCTGCAGATTCTTCCAGCATCTTTTGCATATGTGAACCCTTTCAAGCAGTGACTGTATCATTTTGAGATCTATTTTTTCCACACTGTGGACAACTGAGGGACTCAAACACAACGATTAAAAAAGGTTCAAACATTCACTGATGCTCCAGAAGGAAACACGATGCATTAAGAGCAGGGGGTGAAAACTTTTGAACAGGACAAAGATGTCCAAATTTTTCTTGTTTTGTTGGAATATAATTTTTTTCCTTTTAGTACTGCCTTTAGGAAGCAACAGAAGATACTTGCATGTTTTCTGGAAGCCAAATGAAGTACAATTTACCTTTATCTTCGAATTCAAAAAGTTTTCACCCCCATGCAAAAGTTATCAAATATGGTATCAAATAAGGTATCAAATATGCAAAATATGCTGGAAAACTAAAGAATTTGCAGGACATTTTTCTGAAGAACAGTGCTCAGTTTAACTGTTCAGAACAAACAAGGGACTCATGAACAACCAACACTAAACAGAAAAACAGTCATTGATCATCCAGGTAACCACACACACTATTAAGAGCCAAGGGTTCCCAAACTTTTTTAAGGGGGTTATTTTAATAATTGCAGCTATTTTCTTTGTCTTGTGGACTATATGTAAACATCTTTTATGTAAGTATCTTGCTCAGGACAGTGCTAAATAAAAAATAGCATGCATTTTGTATGATCTGTTATTTTGTTAAAATTATTCACATTTTCACAGATTCTGCAAGCATGCCACTGTACCATGGTATCAGCATCTAATGTCATCACAGTACTGTAAGACAAGTAGTCAAATGTCAATCCAAAAACAGCTAGCCTCATGCATTTCAACTGCTCATCTGTCAGTAAAACTACAGACACAGCAAGCGAATGTTGATAAGTCCATTTATTGTACTAAAAATGGCTGAATACAAAGTACATTCACAAGAACAGCACTTTCTGCTAGACTGTCTGCAGAGCCGACAGAATCTCTATTACTGGCTTAATGTAAGTAAATGACTCATGACATTAATCTAGCTTTCCCATCTACTGCTTTTGTAATCATTGTCTCAGACACACAGAGAAGTAAAATCCCATATGTGATCATAAAATAAGTTTTCACATTACGGACGTACTGTCAGGTGTACCATATATTTATATATTTATATATATTTGATAAATATCATTCAAAGCTAGTTACATATTTACACACGTTCCCCAAGCAGACACTCGGGAATGTCAATGTCTACAATATTCACATCAATACGTGTTCTCAGTTCAAAGGCAAACGTGTATTTGGTGTCTGTGTTAGATTGTGGCACAGTCATTGGTGTGAGGCGAAGACGTCATTGCCTTCAGAGCGAGAGAGAGAGAGAGAAAGAGAGACTGGAATGGAGTTTATGTTACAGTCACCCAATCTAATTAACAAACTCGACTGGCTGACACTTTATGGCACTGAGCTCCATTTGGGTTTGTGAGTGCACACATCTGAAGAAGCCAAAATGGAGATAATGTTCTCATCTAAGCGTAATTTTTGCTCTCGCTTCTTTTTACACAGGGTCTTTTGGAGGGGAGACAAGAATGAGAAATAGGAATAAAATGAAGAGAAGTGCAAAGTCTTCATTTGATTTTGTCTTTTCCCTTTCTCATAAAACATCCCCTCGTTTTTTTACGGAGTGAGATGGGAAAGCGTTACGGGAGAAAAATACTGTTGCTGTATTTGATAAGAGGTCAGAGTGCATCATAGAAGAGCTATTAAGCCCTCTTAGGTGATTTTTCAATGAATGTGAATGGGTCTGGCTGTGGCAGAGAAAAGGAAAAAAGAGAGGAGAGGATATTGAACAGGAGAGAGAAGGACAGAGGAAAGACATACCTACCAAACCCCGGGTGATTGCAATGATAGTAAGACTCCAAAGGGGTTCAAAGGGAACAGGAGAAGAAAGGAGGAGGGCAAGTCCATACAAAAGAGTTCATAGCAAAGGGAAGAAATGCACAGCAGAGGAGAGGCAAAAACGGAGATATCACAAATCCATTAGTCCAAATTCCTTGCAGTGTCCTTAGATGAGAGATATCCGCTCCCAAAAAGCTACGGAGGAAAAAAAAACGTCAGGGTGGGGGTGACAAACATCAGAGGACAGACGCCCGTTTTCAGTCTGCTTTTCCTTGCCGACTTTGTCCGTTTGGTTTTTCTCATTGTTTATGTGCGAAAAAAAAGGTAGTTATATATATTTCAGAGATGAAGAGATATGTGTTATGGCAATCTGTGACAAGAGGCAAGCTCTCCCGCAGAGCAAAAAGAAAAACATTTTGGAAAAAGAAGAACGTTTAAGGCAGTCTTTTTTGGCCGGCCCCCTTCTCTTGGTCAACGCCCGTTACAGCACCTACAAGAGGATAGATACGACTTACTACTCACGTAGTGGAACGCAATACATTCCATGCAAAATATTTTTTAGAAAAATCAATATAGAAATATTAATAGTGCAATTACAACATATCTTTGGACGAATATGTGTAAACAACAAAGGGTGGTGAGAAGAGCAAGGGGGCAAGACCAAAAACCTGCTCTGTCCATTTCAAATCTGGAGCTCTATTTTAAGTTAATTACATTGATTTTTGATATGAACATTTTTCTATTGCAAGCCATTTATGTCATGAGCATGTACAAAACTTTTTAGAGGGTATGTTGTCTTTGCAAAGTTCATTCGGAGACTGATTTGAACAAACCTGCCCCCCTTAGTCCACACTTGTACCACAGCGCTGCACAGATGGCCGTGCTCTCGGTTGTTTTTTCTCTCTCCGTTCTGTTGTCCATTGCAATATATAGAATCCTAGCACAAAATAACAAAAGTAAAAAGTCCCCAGAAAGTTTCTAGACAATCCGCATTACTCATCGCTAAGACACAATGTTGAAATAGACTCGTTTATTGCACGAAATATAGCAAGTGCAACTACGATATTTTCCCACTACAGTTCCTGCTGGCCCACGCTGCTTTTACAGCCAATGACTGATCCAGAGGTCTCGCACAATGTTAGGACACAGACTCCTCACGCAGTAGGCACAGCTTGCCTACCGGGTGCAGATCAGCAGGAGAAATGCAACTGACATTTCATCTCATCAGTAGGCAATGAGGCACTGCACAGTAACAGTTTCAGCCACTGCTTCACTGTACCCTGCTGACACAAACACCAGCTGCTGCAATCTGTCCAGAGACCAGTGTGTGCCTTACGAATCCTGCATGTCACTAATACAGACACAGACTTTTTATCACTGCATTAAAGGCGACGCGCTGGCTTTGTATTCAGGGCTGCCTGCTGCTGACCCATCGTTTCTGAGGCGCAGGTGTAAGGTGTGGAAGTTACGTAAGGCACAGTCTTTTTCATTGATTTTGTGAGATTTATTTTGGATTATTTCAACTCATCTTAAAGGGATAGTTCACCCAAACATTTACACAACCTAATGTTACAGGTGTCCATCTATCTATCTATCTATCTATCTATCTATCTACACTGTAAAACAAACAATTTGTTGAGTCTACGTAAAATAATTTGTTAGTTTAGTCAAATCAAATAAGTTTAGTCAACTTGAAATGTTAAGTTGTACTATATTTGATCTGACTAAACAAAAATTTTGGTTTGTTAAACTTAAAAGCTGGGCTTGTTACCCAGCTGCCTTAAAATTTTAACTTGAATCAAAAAAAAAAAAAACTTGTTGAGTCTACGTAAAATAATAAATAATTTGTTACCCTGCTGCCTTAAAATTTTAAGTTTAGTCAACTTGAAATGTTAAGTTGTACTAAGTTACAACTTAGATAATTGACCTGACTAAAACTTTGGTTTGGTAAGCTTAAAAGCTGAGCTTGTTAACCAGCTGCTTTAAAATTTTAAGCTGAATCAACACAAATACCTAAGTTGTCACTTAGTGCAAATTAACATTTCAAGTTGACTTAACTTTTTTGAGTTGACTGAACTTAAAATTGTAAGGCAGTCGGGTAACAAATTTTGTTGACTCAACAAATTGTTTTTATTCTATCTATCTATCTATCTATCTAAACACACACACACAAGAAACTGTATCATGAACATGATCATAGCTCCGTTATAATGAAGTCAAGATGTGTTTTTATAGGTGCACATGCACGTATATAAACAGTCAGTGGTTTATGGCTTCACGTGCACCCAACAGGGCTTTTAGTGGCCTTGCTCAAGCTGTTTTCTCAGATCTAATCACTGAGACAAGAGCCCTTCCCTAATCCTGGTCCTCACCTCTGCCACCTCGACATCTGTCGAAGTGTGTATATGCAGGCCCGTGAGTGTGTCGGGCAGCATCTGGGCCTAATGAGGCTCACAGCCTGCCACTGCACCCATTTAGCACCTTCCCATGAGCACCTGCGTCAGAGGTTACCTCCTGACGTGATGTACCCTTTTTGTTCTTGCTATGAGAGCCCTTCCACCTCTCTCAAACCAGTGATTTTCACTGCTACGATGAGGTTTGGAACTATAGATAGAGCCACAGAGTTATGTGGGCTTATACTCCAGTCATCAGAGATACTACTTCCCAGCAGGCACCAGATGTCAATATAACGTCAGGTTGACGTTGGACCCCAACGTCAGACAGACGTTGCATTTAGGTTGAGAATGAAAATCGGGTTGACCATATTTGCCGTCAATTTGATGTTGACCTAATGTTGGATTTTAGTTACAAAACCTAAAAACAACAAAATATCAATGTCAGCTGACATCAGTATTAGAAATATAATTATTAAAGATTGAATTGACACTGAATTTTGGTCACCCGATATCGCAACTCAAATTTAACCAAATATCAACGTCTTATGACGTTGTGTGCCTGATGGGTTAAGTCTGACTGACAACGATTAGTAACTTTCAGTAGAAAGGTACAAAATAAAGTGTTCAAATAAACAACAGGAAAAAAGACAAGAAGAAAGAAAAAATAATAGGTACACTAGCATATACAGTTAAACAAAATTTTTGGTTTTCAGACCTTGCTCACCAAGGCTGCATTTATTTGAACAAAAATACACCAGTAACATTGTGAAATATTATTACAATGTAAAATAATCTATTTGAGAATAAAGGTAAATCACAGGTAATTTATTTATGAATTTTCAGCCATTACTCTAGTCTTTAGTGTCATATGATCCTTCCGAAATCATAATATGCTGATTTGGTGCTGAAGAAACATTTTTATTATTATCAATGTTGAAAACAGTTGTGCTGCTTAATATTTTATCTGGAAACTGTGATAATAATATTGGAATGTATTTACAGTACCACTTAAAAGTAAGTAAAAGTCAGCAAGATTTTTTTTTAAATACTTTAATAAAAAATCTTGCTGAGCTGTAAATATCTTAATTATGATATTAGACATAGCCATAACCAGGGTTTGAAAATCAGTGAGGTTTGAGGTTAAGAATTGTGCTATAATAACCGCTACAAATACAACTTATTATATACACTGTTCTAATGTTGATAATATTTCTGACAGATAATTTCAACATGATGTTTTTTGCATTTGCCTTACTGAATATGGTGTCCTGTCAGCAATAGCCTGTCTGCGGGCTTTTTTGATTACTGTAAGTGCCGGCTTTGAAAAAAAATAAAAAATGAAAAATAAATAAAAAGTAAACCGAAATAAGTTAAAATCTTCTGCAAATAAGATAAAGATATTACTAACCCTAAACAGCAACTTCCCACTTTATTGACTTGTGTCAAATTAAAGTCCAAAGACGCTTATAATAGTTGGATCTGACAACACGACTGCACCCGCACCCTCACTCACAGCTCTCTCAACTCTCGTTCTCTCCACCAGCGTTGCAGCGAACATTTTCATACCACACATTCTAAACATTCTTACTTATACATATAGACACTCATATGAGGAGTTTCAAAATGCAGATTAGCTTTTTTTATCATGAAAAAGAAGGTTCAGACCTCAGTGGCCTCATAGCTGGCTACGGCCATGATATTAGATTAAAAAAATCTAGAGCACAACATCCACAATATAAAAATGTCTCACTATACTACTGCAATCAACATCACTTAAATAAATAAATAAATAAATAAATATGAAATATTATATAAGATCCATTGTGTTTTCATATTGTCATTTTTGCTATCCACACATTTGTCGCCACCTGTAGTTAAAAAAAAAATAGGCATGCTAGGGAAACTTCGGATGATAAATTTTCATCAGAGATAAGACAGATAAAAATGTTTGAATTGTGACAGATGTTTTCTTTTGTAGATTGTTCTAAAGCAAATCTAAAACACAAACTGTTCACATCAGTTGCATCAGTGGGGGTCAGATTGTATCTTTCATTCTGTTTAAACTGCAGCTCTTAAGAATGTTACCGGCCAGCTGCATGGTAAGTTTCATTTACTTGTTTTTTTTTTTTTGACTTGCACATGGCAGATGTTAAATTTCGACCCTGGCAACACCGCACACTGTGGTATAAGTCTTGTCCTCAGGCTATCAGAATTCCAGTGTGCTTTCAAGCCATTCCCCAAAATCAACAAAAAACAATGAATTTGCTCAGTTGGACAAAATTACCATCTATTTATCTACTATCTATTATTGAAACTATTGCAGTGATATAAACAACAGTTAACCATCTGCTTACAGTGATCCTAGTACACCCCAGCCAGCTGGTTTAATAAATCACACATCCTAATACATTTTATGGTGAAACCAAATTAAAATTAACAACTCTTCAAAAGCCTCAAATCATGGAAGATTAGATGCCTCCAACCTCGTTCTGATTATTAACAATGACGACTCATGGGGCTAATCAACACAGCACTTCTCCAAAAAAAATATATCGAGGAACCTTTAACGGCAAAAAGAGTAAAGAGTGTGTTACGCCACAGGCAGATGGCCACAGTAAGTGGGAGTGTGACTGCTGTCAGCCTGAGCGAGATGCATTTCTCTGTTGTTAGCACTTTAAATAATTGTGCTGAGGCTAGTGATTATTTGCATAAACACCATTTAAACATAGCTCAAGAGCTCTAATCCCACACCAAACAGCGTGAAAAGAGAGATAGGGAATACGTTGAGACTCAGAGGGAGTGAAGAGATTGCAGTGTGATTTGCTTATTTTCAGCCATTCAAATAAGCATGCTGCACAATAAAGCAAAACAAATAAAGGGGATAAATTCTCTCCTATATTTTCATTTACTTCGTTTTTTCTATCCATTTTTGTTGCCTAGCCAGCAAGCCAATAACTCTGCCCGAGTAAAACAACTAAGCTGTCTGTCAAAAATTGTAATAATGACAATTTCGGATGCGGGTCGCCTTTCATTCTCCCTCCTGCTATCTGTTTTTCAGGAGAATAAATGTTGCACTGGCGTCTGCCCGGCAAATGTGATCATACTCGCACTGTTTGTTGATGTCTTTATTTATCTCTTCCTCCATTTGTCTACTTTCTTAAAGCCATTATTCATGTCGTCCAACAATCATAACCGTGCCGCTCATCAGACAGCTGTAAATAAAACCGTCTCTGTCTAACTAGGTGCGAACAAAGTGCGGGCCTCGCACCATTTCCATATCCTCCGTTTCTTATCAACAGCTGAATGACTAACTGTGATTTATGGCTGTGGAAGTGTGATGGCAACAGATTTTATGAGACGACGATGAACTGATTTGAGTCTATAGACAATCTACTGTCTGAAAAACGTTCGGTTTGACAGCAGCGCGACTCTATTTGTTTGCTTTATGACTGGAGTTGGCTCCAGGATTTGCTTTAGTGGCCTTGCGATGCTTCAGACAGTCAGCAGCCACTTGGCCTGGCAAAGATTTCAGAAACTCTGAACTTCATAAAGAAGCTGAGAGACATTCAAGGTCCTTCTTTTGTCCAGGCGTATGGCACTTCAGTAAATTTTTTCCATACTGTGAAACATACGGCTCTGTGAGAGATATGTTACGGGTAGTGCGGGGGAGGTTTGAGGGTCGACCGCATGAGCACCATTTGTTATTATCTGCACACAGTGAGAAGACGCAGCGTGGATGCACGTTACACACGTGCGTGTGCCACAGGCCCAGCATGGCACATTTAAGCGTAGTGAGGATACCTTGTACCAGTGGGAGACAATATGTGTGTGTCAAAGCTAATATGTGTGTGTCTGGACTTGCCTGCCAGAACCCAGTGAGGGTGCCAGGGAAAGGGGATGCACCCTCGGCATCTCACAGGGCACAGCAGCTGTCGTGACGACCTATCCGTCAGTCAGAAGCAGTATTCGGACAAGATCAGTTTTTTAAAAAGTAATTTAAGTTACAAGCATCAGAGGAAATCAGCGATTTTATGTACTGCTTTAGAAGGGATTAAATGTGTAGTAACTAATGTTACGCCACGGCTTTGTATGAAAGCCCATTTCCGCCATGGTATTAAAAAAACTACTTCTTATTTCACAATTCTGAACTCATTTCTTGCCATTCAGAGATTTATCTCACAATTTTTGGTTAACATCTCACTTTTTTTCCACCCTCAGAATTGTGAGTTTATAACACAAATTGGACTTTATTTCTCTCAATTCTGAGAGAAAATTATCATGTTATTGGAAAGAAAGGGGACAGCATAATTATGTTATATGGCTTTTGTACAACAGTTTCCTTCCAGGGTTCCCTTTAAATAATTATCTAAAATACATATATAAAAAACCTTTTTATGTATATATATTTTTTTTTTTACATAAAAAAACATGTTATATATTTTATTGGCTTAAAATGTTTCCAAGAATGTTTAAATTAAGAGAAATAAGCAATTTTAACTAGGGTCCCATTCCTTGTCATTTCGGCGCCTACCTATGATGTCATACACCCTTGATTTCTAGTTTTATTGTGTACAAAACATGGAACCACCAATGATACTTTAATATGTTATACTTTTTATAAGACCCTTACAAAAATTAACCATGGTTTTACTACAAATAAAACATAGATACTATAGTTAAAAAACATAGATACTATAGTTAAACCATGGTAACCACAAATTTACCATGGTCTTGCTACACTAACCATAGTAACACAAATGGTAATGAATGCTCCAAAAAAAACATGGTTACTACATTTTCACTATAATAAAACCATGGTTAATTTTCGTAAGGAGACAGGTGACGAATACACAGAGTAGCATTATGACAGAACTTTCAACACAATCAGATGTCTCAAGTATGATAAAACAGCGCTGCCCCACATACGCATGACCAAAAGGAGCGGAAGCGGTCGACTGTGGCATAATAAAAGCTCTGCTGCTTTTGAGCTGTGCGTCGCGCTCGTCTCTCATCAGCAATCACATCAGAGGCCTCGTTTTGCTTCATACTACAGTGACATTAATAAATCTTTAATACATTGGCTCATCCATAAACATGTGTCCAGTTGGATTGTATCGGCTGTGGGGATGAAAATGACAACTCCCTTGATCCCAACGCCTTTGTTTCTTTGTTTGTTTTAACTATGCGCCCTCTAGTGCCTTTAAAATACTGATATGTACCATTTCAGGGTAAATAAGGTAGAAATCAGTGACATGTTTGTTTAATTGTATGACAGCAACATTGAAACCCACAGCTACAACTTTGCTCAGAAATGTGCATTCAAGTACACAGGATTAAAAAAAAAAAAAACAGGATTCATACTTCATAGTGAGGCTTTTTCTCTTCAGCCGAACAAGCATAGTCTATTTATTCAACTCATCCTGTATTAATATGACTATAAACCTTTCAAGGTAAAATAAAATCACTCTAAACCCTAGTGCATATTTTTTCAATAGCATCATAAAGTTGTGTGTGTACTGTAAGTGTGTGTGTGTGGGACTGGTTGGGATGGCGCACGGATAGTTCATCCATGAGCGCCCAGCTGTAACCGCCATGATGTCAGAGGATCTATCCAGCCTAGAGACAAAAGTACTGTGAGTGACTGTTTAGAGATCCAGGCGGCATTGACAATGACTCGGTGAAGGGAGGGGGAAAGATTCTGTAACTGTCGAAGCGCCGGATCTGAAAGAGACGTGTCTGACTTCTTAGACTTCTCAGACCGCTGGAGTGTTTCATGCATTCCTCTTTCATTCCTTCTGCACTTCCTGCCTTGGATTTTCTCAGACGACAGCTCACTCATCAGACTCTGTAAAGAAGTGGCTGATACAATAAAAGCAAGGTTGTCTAATCGCGTGGCCAACTTCGTCTCCATGCCAACGTATGACTATTAATCCTCTTAGCTAGCACTGGGCCTCTTCATCGCTCATGTTTTTATGTCTACCTCCCTCTCATCCTTTTGCCATCCTGCGTTTTTCTTCCCTACGGATTAAGCATTTATGGGACAGGGGTTGTTTAAGCTTTATGTTGAGCCAAATGTCAAAACTTTTTTACAGTTCTCTCTGGAAAACTTGATTTTAAATGGCCAATTTCAGTGTTCTGTAAGTAAAATATTTTGCTAAGCGTTGTCTGAGGAAAATGATTCCTACACAACATAATGTTGTACATATACCTCCACAGTCTAGAACTCTTTGCAGTGGCTCTCTGGAGAACGGTCAACTGTCATTTCTGGCTTCTGTAAAAAATACTAAATATACTTTTTTTAAATAGTTGAAAACACATCAGCACAGGAAAAAAAAAAGAACAATCAATAAAGAATTCACAAGGCCGAGGTTTTAGTGATCACACAAATCTGCGAAGTGGATGCTAAGTGACTGTTTCCTTCCAGCGACTGGTTTCTACTCGTCAGATCACAGTCTTTAAAAACATTCTTTGATCACCAGAGACGAGAGAGAAGTAAGAGGGAGGCAGCTAATTGCTTGTTGACGGAGATAAAATCCATGTTTTTCACATGAACTGGCATCGGTCATTAAACTGACATGCTTCGTTAACAACTGTGCATTCTGTTGCTTCTCGTTGCAACAAATGTTTACAGTGAAGACCACTGTCAGATACAGACTACACACCTGGTTAGACCTCAATTAGATCTTGAGAGCTTTGATCTATTTATTTATTTCATTTCCTACGGTTTGAGCTAGTTACTTGGATGTGTAATGGGATTGTTATATAAAACAAGTCCATATATTTTTTTGCATGAAAGAATGCCATAAACATGCATACTACGAGGGTTTTACTCATAGATAAATAAATAAATAAATAAAATGTAGTAGTAGTATTGTAAATTACAATGATTAGTATGAAATTCTTGACAGTTCAATAGTATTATTGTAACATTTCTTTACTGATAGATATTGTGATTATACGATTAAATTACAATAAATTACAGTGATTATTATTAAATTATTTACAGTTCAATAGTATCATAGTGGTATTTCTTCATTGATTATAAATAAATTTGCATTGTTATTAGTCTTATTATAAATTACAATGATTATTATGAAATAATATTTACAGTTCAATAGTATTGTTGTGACATTTCTTTACTGATAGATAGATAGATAGATAGATAGACAAATAATATTGTAATTATAAATTACAATGATTATTATAAAAGTATTTACAGTTCAATAGTATTAGTGATATTTCTTTATTGGTTATAAATAAAAAAAAAATAAATACTAGTATTATTATTAGTATTAATATTATTATAAATTACAATGATTAGTATGAAATTATTTACAGTTAAATAGTATTATAGTGATATATATATATATATATATATATATATATATATATATAAGAAAGAAATATTAGTATTACTATTATTAGAATTGTTGTTGTTATTATTATTATTAATTATAATGCTTGTTATGAAATTGTTTACAGTTCAGTAGTATTGTTTTGATATTTCCTTACTGAAAAAAAAAAACATATTATTATTAGTAGTAGTAGTAGTAATAGTAATAGTAGTAGTAGTATTTACAATAATCATTAAGAAATTCTTTACAGTTTAATATTATTATTGCAATAATAATAAAAAAATAGATGGATAGATACACTGTCAGAAAAAAAGGTACAGTTCCATCGCTGGGGCGGTACCCTAAGGTACAAAGTAAAAATCTACAAATATGTACTTTTAAAGTACAAATATGTACCTTCAAGGTACCAACATGTACTTTTAAAGTACTAAAATATACCTTTAAGGTACTAATATGTACTGTTTAGGGGTACCTTTTGCACCTTAGGGTACCACCCCAGCTGCATAAGTACCTTTTTTCCTGGGGGTGTAGATAGATAGATAGATAGATAGATAGATAGATAGATGGAAAGTTACCAGCCTTTGGCAGGTGCGCCAAAATGTTGTTCTACTACACACCAACATGTATTCAGAGCAAACTCAGATTTGCTCTATTCCTCCAGATGAGTGGATGTGCTCTAGTGACAGCAGCTGACCCGTGATGTGTATTTCCTCCCCCTAAGGAGTGTTAGTGTGGCTATATACACGCGCGCATGCACTGTGCAGCCTCTGAGCACTATGGGACCTCTCTACAATCACTGGCTTCTTTCCACAGAGTGAGCACGACTCCCTGTGCCCAGGGCAAGATCAGACCCCACTGTTTCTCCAAGTGTGTGAGCGTGTGTGTGTGTATGCGTGTGTGTGTGTATAAAGTGGGAAAAAGAGGGAGACAGATGATAAAGACACCCCTCTGTTTTTAAATCTGCTGTACGCTTGTGTATAAATGTTACTCACTCATCCTTTGTGTGTAGTAACCACTTTGTTTCTCTGAAGCTTTATCTTTGTTTTGCAAAAAAGCCTATTATAACAGCAGATTTGTATTGGGTCAGCAGCGTGCAATCATTCTCTGGGAAAACAAATGGAGATGAAAAGAAAGAATTGATCTTTTTTCTGACCTCTAAAAGAGAGGAGGGCTCTGGCTATTTAGCAGGTCAGTGTCCAATAAATTATGCTGGATTCCACTGTGAAGTTCAACTCGTATGCAAAAGAGAGAGAGGGAAATATAGAAGCGGAGGGAGAGAAAGAGAATAGTGCGAGACGGGCCCGACGCGTCAGTGGGAATTACTGTAGGTAGCCAGACACAGCCCAGCATGGCCTCTACTGACCACTGAGAAGAGGCCAACACAATGCCTCACAGACAGACGGGGTTTAGTCATGGGCCTGATTAGAAAGAAGTTAAGGGGGAGTTCATATTGCCTCCCTGTGGACTGTACACCTCAGAAGTTTTACATTAAAAAAGCGTTATAGTAACCCATTCTTGTACACATTTAGTATTAAATGTGGGGGATAGCTCACCCAAAAATTAAAATTGTGTCATTCAGTATCATGATGTTCCAAACCCGTAAGACCTTCGGAACACAAAGAAAGATTTTTATTTTTTTTTTTTTAATCCGAGAGCTTTCTGACCCTGCATATACAGCAAAAGTAAATTAAGGTTGAACCACTGATGTCACATGGACTATTTTAATGATGTACTTGCTACCTTTCTATGCCTTGAATGTGGTGGTTGTGTTGCTGTCTATGCAGGCTCAGAAAGCTCTCGGATTTCATCAAAAATATCTTAATTTGTGTTCTGAAGATGAACAAAGGTCGTACAGGTTTGGAACGACATGAAGGTGAGTAATTAATGACAGATTTTTTTCATTTTTGAGTGAACTAACCCCTTAAAGGTTCACTCAGTCAGCTTGTATTTGTCTCAGTAATCTTGGTATATACTGACACCTACTGTCATGGATGAATGAAGTTTTGTGATTCAACGTCATAATGAAAACGTCATCTAATCTCTTTTCTCTTCTCTGCAGGTCTAAAAAGGTCTAAAAACAAGGAAATACTGAGTGCACTGATTGCCCATCATATAATACTGTATAAGACAAAGTCACATCTTAATCTCTGAGAGGGTCTGAGGTTATGGTTTTGTCTGAATTTCAAATTACCTGTCAGGTGAGCTACACACTGACAAAGACATCCAGTTATAGCTGAAGTGTGAACACAGAAACAGTAGCTTCAGTTGCTGCAGAAATAGACAGGAAGTGGTGAATCCATTCATCTGTCTGAAGAGAGCAAACATGAATGACTTCATAGCAAATGTGAGATTTTACACCGTTTTTACTCAGTATTCTAGTCTCAGCGGCCCAATTAGCACCAAGAAAACATAAAACGACATACGTAAGACCACAACTATTTCTGCCACCAGCCAGAGGTGACAGAATAGCAAAAAAGAGAGGAGAGCAGAGAAGAAAAACCACCAGAAAATTCAGTGAGAATGAAGAGGTGGTCAAAGACTAACGCGGTGTCGTCATGCATCTGCAGAGCAGACGGGCATTGTTTCTAATGAGAGACATCTGGGTATTTGTGTTGCATCATGTTGCACCACTCACTCCCTGATGTTAACATGGTGTAAAAGTTAAATGTTCATTAAAAATTTGTGAGAGAAAGAGGCAAACATGTTTTGTAGCAAGTTTGACATTGTCTAAAGTTGTAGATTTTCTGTCTCATTGGGATGTTGAAGAGGACAGGAGAAACTGCAGGGCTCTTGCCCATTCTGACCTGTCTGTATCATGCAGCCACAGGCAGTGCTGTAATGGTGAAGCATGAAGCCTTCCAGTATGACCTCTCATACGGCCTTCAGTGACAGCTTTGAATGACAACATGAGTGACTGTTCGACATGCTGCGCTCGAGAGAGAATGTCTTCAGGGCACGATGTGCTGGACTTGTATGAAAATGTAAACATACTTGCTTGCTGAGCAAAATACAAATGCATGAGGGTCTCATGACGTCAAACTAAGTCGAAGGACGGACAAGGATGCTAAAAGAAAGGGAAAATGAATGAAACAAAATAAACAACCTTACATAACTAGGCACTTAAAACAACTCTCCTTATCTCTCTCAGTCCAACCTCAGGATTTGGGCCCGGGTCGGGCTCTAAGCCCCCCGTATGCTGCCAGGACTTCAGAAGTCTTAGCCCTGAATCTGCGCAGCTAGACTGAGATCAGAAGGTCTAAAAGTCTTGCATTTAGAACGAAAGCCAAAAATGAATCACAAAACATTCTGTACAATTGACAAATTTTATCAGGTCTCTAAACGCACGGCTTCCACTTTCACGCTTCGGTGCACCTTTTTATTTACTCATTCGTATTCATCTATATGATTACTTATTTATTCGTTTGAAAGGGGTTAGAGTCTTTCAATCGGTCTCAATCTGTTGCCTGCGTAATCCTAATCTTCCGTTCAATAATCAGTGGTCCTTCTGGTAGATACAGGGGTGGCTATGCTCTGCCTTTGATGGGATTATGTAGCGCTCGCAGCAGGATCCAGACACACAGGAGCGGGCAAACAAAAGATGAGCCCAGTAAGTCCCCTTATCCGCTCATTCTCTAAGTGGATTTGATGGGCGGCCATCGCACCGTCGTTCCTTTTTCTCCATATGCTTCACTTCAATAAAGGAGAACGACGGCGGCTTGCCGCAGGTGCAATCGACCTTCTAAACATTGTTCCGTATCTGTGACTTCATCCAGCCAGACTGACTGGTTTAGTGAGACAGAGTCGTAGTCACATGTAAGAGCTCTTACACGTTGCCAGTAGCCGGGGGCACGTAGAAGATCTTTAATCTGTTTGTTTATGATTTAGCTTGTTTATTTCTTACCTAAATCCACAAAGGTGTGCCAAGACATACACCCTAATTCCAAAGCCTGAATCTGTTTTGACTTAACTTTGAACAAAGACATCTGAATGCACAGTAATAACTTAGTGTCAGCATTTGCATTAAAGATAATTACTTAATAGGTGACATATTTCGCTTGTTGTTTTGCACCTGTCTTGTGTAAAGACCTGTGTCGAACAATGTACACTGCTGTTTCAACAATGTTTGCTTGCTTTAGCTATAGCAAGTGAAAACATGCTGCATTCAATACATTCTCATGGAACCATTTCATACTTTGATGACTTGGTGGCTAAAAAAATCATAAGTCTCCATACGAATCACATTGTACGCATGTATGTAAAGGAATTATATTCCCCTCTATCATGTACTTTGACCACACACATGCTAAAAGCCATTTGATTGGTTGTTCAGATTGAATTTGCATAAAAAACACTGGACAAACAAACAAAAAAAACTATTTTTTGTTAATACAAACAGTAAGTAACAGGAAGTATCTCTTCCAAAAACTGCATATACAAAAGTCACATGATCAACATATAATGTGTAGAACTAACATGACTACTAAGTTATCCACATATGTGACCCTGGACCACAAAACCAGTCTTGAGTAGCACATATATATTTGTAGCAATAGCCAAAAATACACTGTATAGGTCAAAATTATCGATTTTTCTTTTATGACAAAAATCATTAGGATATTAAGTAAAGATCATATTCTATGAAGATATTTTGTACATTTTCTACCATAAATATATCAAACTTAATTTCTGATTAGTAATATGCATTGCTAAGAACTTAAGTTGGACAACTTTAAAGGCAAGTTTCTCAGTTGTTTTTTTTTTTTTTGTTTTTTTTTTTTTTGCACCGTCAGATTTCAGATTTTCAAATAGTTGTATCACGGACAAATATTGTCCTATTCCAACAAACCATACCTCAGTGGAAAGCTTATTTATCAGCTTTTGAATGATGTTTAAATCTCAATTTCAAAAACGTGACTCTTATGACTGGTTTTGTGGTCCAGGGTCACATACTATGTTTGCCAGAGCAGATGGTACTGTATTCCTTTTTTGTTATAACATTTTATAACCTGGATGTTTTTAAAAATTAACTTACATAGACTTTAGATTGGTTAATACATAATGTAGTACATGAGCACTGCAGAGTTGGAACTCGCAGGTAACAGTGTAAGTACGGTACAAACAACCGTAATCAGTGTTAAGTTAAGATGAGCATTAGACAGTACAGTGTCTGACAATAAGCTAATAGTAAGCTTAAAGATCATGCTGGAGAAGAACCGGATCTTCACCTTTTAAAGTGACACAGCAACTCAAGCGTTGTATTCGATTACGGCTATGCATTTTTCCATGTTACTGTATAAGTGTGCGTGTGTGTTCACATTAGCATCCTAAAATATTTAACTATTAATAAATATTTCACATTCGCTAGGCAGAGTAAGACCACACACTCTCCTTCTCCATCTCTCTCTTTCTCTCTCTCTCTCTCTCTCTCTCTCACAGACACACACACACACACACACATATTAACAAACACTTCCACAAAAAAACCCATACAGCATTCAGAAGAAGGGACACAGTGAGCTAAATCGCCCAAGGTGAAAAATGGCTTAGAAAACAGCACTCATCCTGAGGAAAGAAACAGAAATCAATAGCCACAGATGGTCTTACATCAGAATCAAATATCCCACTTCTTAAGATTCTGTCTCAACCTTTCTCTCTCAACCCTTAAAGTGCCCTAAGCTACAGAGCTGAGACAGAGAGGACGGGACACACACACAGACACACACTTTCTCTAAGGCTACTTTCGCAAAAATTTGTTGCAATGCTAGACAAACGCAAAACTAGTTTCACTAGTTTGGTGAACAACTTGCGTATAAATAACAAGGCCAAAGGTCAACAGTAGATTCAGAGCACAACATGCTCTTTTAAAGGTGACATATTATAGAAATCTGACCTTTTCCATATTTAAGTGCTATAATCGGGTCCCCGGTGCATCTACCAACCCAGAAAATGTGAAAAAAAAAGCCTGTCTCTGCAAGCATGTGAAAATATCTATGAGGTGTTTTGAGCTAAAACTTCACAGACACATTCTGGGGACACCTGAGACTTATCCCCTACCAAAAAGAAGTATACTTCAAGTTTATTTTATTAAGTATACTTAAGTAAAGTTCAAGTCTATTTTTAAGTATACTTTATATAGTAAGTATACAAATATCAGCATACTAGTAGTATAATTTTCAGTGCACTACTTTAATACTCCTTGGGACTAAATTGGCCCACTTTCTAGTATATAAAAGTATACTTTAAGTATAACAGTAGTAAACTTTGAGTACACAACTAGTTTATATCTATGTTTTCAGTTTGTACTGCAAGTATACTAAAAGTGAACTAATAGGTATACTGATAATTTACTAATTAAATACTTTTTTATGCATTTTAGTACACTTTGAAGTATAGTCTCAGTGAACTACTAGATTAGTAGTTTTATACTGCAGGTATACTCGTAAGTTTTCTTTAAGTGAACTTTACATCATACTTTAAGCATTCTACTATGTCCCTATTTAGGTATTAATTTGTATATATTTTGTTGTATGAATATCTGAACATACAAAACATTATGAATAACTTAATCTAATATGTAGACAACATTGTCTTTGTTTGTAAAGCATTTAACAAGATTAACATATCCAGGCAGAAGATGTAAGTGGTTGAAAGTATCTAGGCCTCAAAACTAGATACACAACCCTCAAGAACGGTGGCAATCAGCAAATATTAAAAAGATGAGATCTTTATGTCACAGTACAACAAATAACTAACAATAATGACAAAACAACAACAACAAAAAAGTTTTAATGAAGTCAGCAAACAGCAAAACAATAATCCTATAACAGTAACTGGATAATTTATTCATGCTGCAATGCATGCTGGGAACTTACAAAGCCTTAAAATTTCAACAATATGAAATTCTTTGCTCAGACAACTGTATTTGACTAGTTAGGACAACAATTGCGTAATTTTGTTGGTCTGACAAGGGCTTTTAGTTTTTTAAGAAAGTGGCATTTTTTAGTATTTGAGACAAAATGTTTTGTAAAATGCAAAATATGTATTTGCATTTTTTACAGTGTGGAAGCATCTGTTTCGGTTTCTTCTTCACTTGTGTTTTGAAAAGTCTGTACAGAAGATGTGTAATAGCATCTCATGTGTAACAATGAAAACACTGATTCTCAGAGCACAAGTATAGTTCAAATATATTTAGACTTTTTGTAAGTATAAGTCAAGTATACTTAAATGTCATTTTAAGTATATTTCTGAGAAGTATATAAAGCACATATCTGAGAAGTACATAAGAAGTAGACTGAAAGTATACTTACCTATTTTTAGTTTAAAAGAAGTATACTAATAGCACACTTGAATAAACTTCTTTTTCCTAAGGGATATTACATATTGCAATATATTACATATATTAAAACAGTGTATGGAAAATGATGCTTAATCAACTTTGCTTGATTCTTATTGGTTGAGGACTCAGGAAAGGCTGAGCAAGCCTTCAACCTCATGATTTGTTAGTATCATCTCTTTCACTTAACATCTAATTAATGCATTGAAAACAGCAGGCACTAAATTGCAGCTCCCACACACACACGTACAAAAGCACCCACACATATAACTGGGACACGAAATCTAACTTAGCAATTTATAATCTGTTAACTCTCCGTAAGCCTGTCTGTGTTTCGGGTTAAACCTTGAACTGCTGCTTCTGCTACTGTAAGTCAGTGACACAAAAACCCACAACCCAGAAGTCAACCCTACCTTCGGAAATGCTAAAACCTCAGCGAAAAATACACTTGGTGTGTAGCGTGGGTGTGCGTGGGAGTGTGTGTGTCTATCTCAAGGAATAAGTGCTGGGAGATATTCCAGGAAGTTTTTCTGCTCAGCTGGCACAGTTGCTCAATAAAAGCTCCTGTGTGCATAAGCCGCTTGTACAGTCGAGCGTATTTTAATGAGCTCTATCCCACTCTCCCTGACTGTTGCATGCTGGGATTACCTTTCGGGGTCACGTCCATCCTAATCCCATCAGCGCAACATGGCTCAAAAACCAACAAGCTACTGCTGACCTCCACAGGTAGACCTTATGCTGCAATCCCCCAACAATGCCCCTCTCCTATTTGTCACCTTCATTTGGGATATATTTTAGCATTTTAAAAGAAACTGGAAGGACATAACTCAGTGTTCCTAACCTGAGAAGCCCGGTTCTGATTGTTTTGATGGAGATCGACCTTACTGAAGCTTTTCAAGCAGCTTGCGATCCTATAGTGCATTGCAGCAGGTGAAAGTAGCACACATGCATGCATTATAGATGTAAACTGGGATTGCCTGATACAAGACAGAGGAGAACGAGAGAGTGAAGGGGTGAGCTATGATGGATTGCCAAGAGGAAGCACTGGTTCAAAAGCCTTACCGTAAAGTCTAGATGAAGATAACAGGAAGGAAAGAAATACACGGATATGTGATTTTCATTTCTCTTGCTTGTTTGCGCACAAGTGCTTTTTAAGATGCATAGATTAAAGTGTGATTAAAATAATGTTTAACAGTTTCCCGGTAAGGCAACCTGAAAACACAGCTCTATGCGCACATACAAACAAACACACACTCACACACATAACCATCACTCACAATTCCACACAGACAGTGCTTTGACAGACAGTTGGTCCAATGTGTACTGTCATACACCCACCTATCAGTCCATTCCTCTCTTGGTCCTTCAGTTTCACACATTGTTAAAAAAATAAAATAAAAACAAAGCTCATGATGATTCAGACCTATTAAAATGAACACACATCCATTCATCATCTAGTATATGTCTCAGAACTAACAGAGAATGCATATTTGAGCTTGTTTATCTGTTTTATGCACTATATGAAACTACTGATTCATCCATTCAGTCTGATATATGTCCAGTTATTCACTAAAAAGCCAGAAGTGCATTTATGAGCATGTTAAAGGAGAACTTTACTTCCAGAACAAAAATTTACAGATAATTTACTCACCCCCTTGTCATCCAAGATGTTCATGTCTTTCTTTCTTCAGTCGATAAGAAATTATGTTTCTTAAGGAAAACAATTCAGGAATTGTCTCCATATAGTGGAGTTCAATGGTGATCCCAAGTTTGAGCTTCCAAAATGCAGTTTAAATGCAGCTTGAAATGGCTCTAATCTAGCAAAACGACTGGTCATTTTCAAAACAAATTGACATTTTGTATACTTTTTAACCACAAACGCTCATCTTGTCTAGGTCTGCGTGAACTCTGTTTTTTTTCCAAGTCAATATGGTCAAGACAGTTAGGGTATGTCGAAAAACTCCCATCTTGTTTTCGTCCCCAACTGCAGAATCCCAGTGTTTACAAAGTGAACATGCAAAAAACATCAAACGTTCATTAACCGATCGTTTCGCTAGATAAGACCCTTCTTCCTCGGCTGGGATCGTTTAGAGCCAAATGTATTTAATCTGCCTTTTGGAAATTCAAATTTGGAGACACCACTGAAGTCCACTACATGAAGAGAAATTATGGAATGTTTTTTAAGAAAGAAAAGAAAGAAAGACACTGAAGAAAAAAAGACACGAACATCTTGAATGACATAGGGGTGAGAAAATTATCTGTAAATTTTTGTTCTGGAAGCAGATGACATATCCATGACAATAAAGTATGAACCTATTGAAATGGCTGTCCATCAATCTGTCCATTCATCCTTCTGTCTGTGTCTGTCCATTCAATCCATTCAGCCTCCTCTTAAACTAAAAAGTAATCAATGCATTTTTGAATGTGTTAATCTCAGTTTCACGCACTGTAAAAAGCAAAAAAAAAAACTGTTTCCATGACAGTGTGAAACTAATTTACATTTCCATTCAAATTTTGACCCATCTTTCCTGTCCAATCGTCCATCTAATCTAAAATATCTCAACAGTAGCTGAAAACTGAGTAGTATGTTGTGTTAATTAAAATGCCACTAATTCATCTTTCCATACATCCATTCATCAACTCTGAAATATCTCATCAGTATCATACAGAGTGGTGCATTTTTAAGTGTGCTTATCTCAGATGATGTTTTTTTTTCCTCTTTCAGTGTTTAACATCCACTAGCTGTTGATGCTAAGTTTAAACTTGTTTTATCTGCCAGATACACTGTCTTCTTATCTCAAAGTGCAAACCTATTACCTTTCATCACAGCGATGCTTGCTCTCAACGTGCAGTTCCCTGTTTTACAGTTACTTTCCACACATACACACCGACAAGCACTAATCAATGTAGAAAGAGGAAAAAGAGGAAAACAGCACAAAGCCAAGCTGAGTAGGCTAATAATGCTGCCACTCCAATCCGAACTGTAAATCAACATTAAATCAATGCTTAATCAATGTGTTCCTCCCCCTTATTATCATCCTCTCAGTGAATTACTAAACACGAGCTTCAGATAAATGCTGACCCTATGAGTCTTCCCTCTCCCTTTGCTCGCAACAGAGAATCTCTGGTTTAACATGAAAGGGATTTTTACTATTGAACTTGCTGAACTAGTGGATTATGAGAAGGTTTAACCCAATTAATATGCAACTAAGTGTCTAAGTTAATACCAGAGGTAAAACTAAGCCCAGTTTGACCTGAAGATAAAACTAAACATGTTATCGTCTTGACACAATTGTCTAAGGAATATGCCTGATTGACCACCTCTGTCTAATACATATGCTTCAAAAGTTCAATCAGTAATATATATATATATATATATATATATATATATATATATATATTTTTTTTTTTAATGAACTAATATTTTTATTTAGCACGTAGGCACTCAATTGATCAAAAGTGACAACAGAGATGTATAATATTACAAACTATTTATATTTCAAATAAAAATAATGTTCTTTTGAACTTTTTGTTCATCAAATAATTTTTGAAAAATGATACTAATAAGAAATGTTTCTTGCACAGAAAATCAGCATATTAGAATTTTTTATAATGAATGTGACACTAAAAACTGGAGTAATGCAGCTTTTCCATCTCAGAAATTTATTCAAATGTAAAATATATTTAAAAAGAGACCTGCTCTTTTCAATTCTAATTCTAATTTTACATATTAATATTATTATTTATTTATTTATTTACTTTTTTCTTGATCAAGAAGCCTTGGTGAGCACAAGACACGTCTGTAAAATAAATAAATAAATAAATACATATCCTATGGACCTTAAAAATAGTCAATAAAAATACCATTTTCTAAAACTGAATTTGACACTGAGAAATATTACTTAACTACTCACCATGCAAGTCAGTCAACAGAATATCGGGCGAAAACGTTATCAAGTTGAGTTTGGTGCTGTACCTATTTATGCAAATTACACTGAGTGAATAACAAGTCAGGACGGAACTCATTTTTCCTCCTCTCTCTCCTCTGCTTCTGTCATAATTTCTCCCGCAGATAGATTTTTTCGTCTTCCTCTTGATTTCATTACTTCACATCCTGTTTGTATTATTATTCCTTTGTCTTTCTTTTATTATTTCCTGTCTCAATCAGCGATCACTCTTTATTCCTCAGCTCACCCATTCTCTCTCTTTTTGTCATCAGAACTTGTGAAACAGTGAAACTACAGAAAACAAGAAACAGCAAATACTTTGAAACTATTTTTTTACACTACAAGCTACTGACAATTTAAAGTGACACTATAGTCAAGCTGCTCTTTTGAAAAAAAAAAAGTGTTTTCGCTTCAAGCTACTAAAAAGCAGCAGCTAACTACACAGAAGAAATTGTTAAATAACTCTACATAATTAAACCTCAGACAAAAACAATGAAGGTTTTTGAATTGAGCAATTAGACTTTCTTTTAAAGCTTAATGAATAAACTCATTAAACTCCATTAAACACCATTATTTACAACAGTGAGTCGAAAGCAGAACAGCAACATTTCAGAAGTCCTTTGCTGTAAAAATAGGATCTAAAATGCAGCACGCAGACTTAAATCAGTGAATCATTTTGTGAATCTGTTCATTAACATGAACGTTCATAATGAAACAATTCACTAGAATGAGTTTATAAAAAAAAAGAACATAGAAAAGAAACACAGTTAACTATGTTGTAGGAATGTAGTCAAAATAATTAGTAGTTTTAGTTAATTACTTCCCAACACTGGTGCATAAACTGATGCTGTTCGTCTCCTTTTTGAATAAAAAAAAAAAGAAACAAGAGTCCAAAAAAAAAAAAGAGAAAAAGCTGGCATTGGTTCATTATTATCTGCGATGAGCCAGGACAGGAGTAATATCCCTGCTAGAGAGAATTCATAGGTCTTCATGTCGACTGAAAGATGAGAAACAGAAAAGCATGAAAACTGAGGGTGTTGCTGTGGAACACATTCTCAGTCCTATGCAAGAAATTGATTCTGGCCCCAGCAGTCACAAGGACCTTGCGTGAGAAGTGTGCTGGTTGCTAGCGTCTGTATGTATTTTGGCAGTGGGCTGGTCAAACAGTCAACTTCGGACATGATAAAGCCAGATCTCTGTAGTAATAATAACAACAGGCTGCATCAATAATGCGATAAGAAAGGATCGCTTACAAATACAAATGCTAGAAAGCGAGCACATGCATGAGGGGAGACACATGCACACAAACATGCCATGGAAAACAGTGCATGGGGAATAAACTTTTGGCACCAATCAGAGCTCTATTTCAGTTGCATTTGCGACTGAAAACTACTGCATGTGACTATGAAAAAATATTTAGGAGCACCATGTGCGAGTGACCCAATCAGCATATTTGTGTTTGTGCTGAGGGGAGCTTCAAAAGGTTTCTATGTGTTTTTGCAACATTGAGTAATGCATCATAGACATATCTCACGAATCCTTTCATAAACAAAATGTAGAGATTAAGAGATTCACTGTGCAGTGTAGAGAACTTTGTTGATTATAATGGAGCTTTGTGAGATTGCGATGAACTAAGATGAGTGACAGCTTTAAATGATTTTTAAGGGAGTTTGTAAATTAGATTTTGATTTAATACAACAGTTAAATTAACAAGAAGTTAATATTAAGTGACTTACATTTTCTGACTATAACAATATTGCCTGATTTTGCTCTATTTCGTCATCAAAACTAGACTGAAACAAGTCACAACCAAGCCGCTGCACATCTCCATTCAAACAGAGAGGTGTTTTGTTTATGAATGAACAGTCAATAATTCAATTCCCCATTCATAAAGAGAGTCACCTGCTTTATTCCTGAATGAATCAGCCGTTCAAACGAATCAAATGAATGACATGATTCAGTAATTAAATCAGTGACTTGCTGCCACCTACTGGCAGATTTAGTTTCATTTTTAAAGTATCTTTTTAGTTCTTTAAATCATTTAATATTTTTGTATTCAAAATTTTATATTTAAAACATTAATCTTAACATGAGTTTTTGAATTTAATTGCACTCATGCCACCTCTGAGCCTCATTAAACATGAAAATACACCTAAAAACCACTTTTGTGTTCTTCTGTGCCACCTCTCTAGTGCAAATTATTTTTCATTTCTACTTGTTCTTATTCTGTTGTTTTAATTAGAAATTTTAAAAAGCTTAACAAATATGATTTTTTTTTTTTTTAATTGACATAAAAGATGACATACTTTTAACCCTGTGATGCATCATGGCCATCACCTGTGATCACTTTAAGAAGTCAAATATCACCTCGTAAAGGTTCTACTGAAATTTTTGACTGTGCTCCTAAATGTTTTTAAGTTTGGAGCACAAGTGCTCCTAAAGAGAAAAGTAAGTGTAAAGCCCTGCCAATGTTCTTCTTTCAAGTCAATTACAGTAGATATATATTCACCCGCCCATTCACAGGCTCTTTTAGTTACAGTAACAAATGCCTGATGTGCAAGAGTGCACATATAGCTTTATAACATTACAGTTGAACCACAGATGTCACATGGACTATTTTATCGATGCCCTTTCTACTTTTCTGGGCCTTGAACGTGTCGAGTGCATTGCAGTCTAAGCAGGGTGAAAAAGCTCTTAAATTTCATTAAAAATATCTTAACTTGTGTTCTGAAGATGAGCAAAGGTCTTACAGGTTTGGAACGACATGAGGGTGAGTAATAAATGACAGAATTTTAATTTTTGGGTAAACTATCCCTTAAATGGTTGATGATTGCCACTTTTTTAGATAATATATCACAGCTTTATTTATTTAATATTTTAAGATTTTCATACTTGAATCTTGTAGTGCAACGTGAAGTCTGAATGAGTCTGATTGCCAGAAAATACTTTCACTGATTTAATGTATACCTTTAATGAAATGCAAATCACTTCGGATAAAAGGATCATTTATGCCTAATGCATAAATGTAAATGAATGTACATGAATAAAAAAAAGTTTTAATATGACTCTACATTCAGCATATAAAAATCAACCGCTGTGACATAATGTGGCTGCAATTAAAAATCCCTGGTTTCCATTCCTGTCTCTCTTAACGTCCAAATGTGGCTTTCATAACTAAACAGTACAATGTGCTCAGACAAAACATCCTGAAAATATTCAAAGATTACACACGCGGAAAAATATGCATCCCAGGCTTACCCAACTATGCCTATTTTGGCACTGTTTGCATCACTACTTTTGCTTTTCCGATGACAATTAGCACTGAAAATTGGCCTCCCGTTTAGAGACTTACAAACGTCATCCCACGTTTAATCAACTGCCTCATTCATTTCCGATTGTATAACACAGACAGCATGAGTCCAGAAGCTAGCTAATTTAACTACTAATCCATTGATTAACACAGAGTTGTATTAACTGTAATGTAAATGATAGGGCCAGGCTTTTTACGACGCAGCATAGAGGGGAAACACCTCAAGTCTGCTTCGAGATGAAGTGAGAGGGTGTAATTCGATTAAAGGAAACACACTTCTGCACGTGTTAAGTCTTTCTACTGGAGACTTAAAGCAGTATTCAATTACCTGCTCAATCAAGCCCAATTTACTGCTAGAGTGGAAGGAAAACATACAGACTGTAGTAGGACTGAACCTCACTTTTCTCACACAGTGAACAGAGAGGATGTGTGTGTGTGTTAGAGAGAGAGAGACAGAGTCAGGCTTCACACCAAGACTCAGTATTGATCTTGAATCTATAGGTCCTGGGTGAGGTGAGGTGACATCGGTTCAAAACGTAAGAGCTCTTCATATCTGGAAACAGCTTACTGCCTACTGAGACACCATGGTATTAAGTATAGACAGCATGAGGCATTATATGAGTACACCTATCATTACTGGTGTATGTGTGAGACACTCGGTTAGGTAAGTGGGCAGCGGAGCTGCAGGCACACCCCCACAGCTCTGCCAAACCCCTTCATCCACCAGGGCCCCGTTTCCATGACAACGCTAGCTGAGAGCCCCGGCAGGACAGGAGATAAACAAGAAGCCATATCCCTACCACTGGGACGGGAGGTTTGCGCGCTTGTGCGTGTCAGCCTAGTCCTCTGAGATCCACCTAGCTGGCTTCATCCTCTGAAGTTGATGGACAACAGCAACAATATCCTTTAGATTAGAAGCAGCCGTTAGTCCCTCGAGAAACAGCAGGCCTGGCAACGGTGGCATGCGCGGCAGGGGCTAACTCCCTAAGCTCCTCTCCGAACTGGCAATGGTCGTGGTGGGTAATTCCCCACGCTGGCCACGGACTAGGCAACAGCGGCTAACTCAGTGGACTAGACACAAAGGTGGCGATCACAGTAGACGCTAACTCTCTGAGCAAGATGTAAAGCTGGCGAAAGTGGCAGCTGCTAAGTCCCTCTGCGCTAGTGGAGACTAGCATGGAGCCCTAGGGATTGCGAATATAAAGCAGCAAACTGGCCATGTGGGGTGAACTGTTACAAACACAAACTCTGTCAAAATTTAAGCTGTGCACACTAAGAGCTTGCTAAGCGTCCATCCATTTCCAAGTCTGTGAAATGTGAAATGTTCCTTGGAATTTGATTCCAATGCTATGGATGAAGACATAAATGTATAGAAATATAAACACAAGACACATTTGTTGAACATTAAGTCACAGTTTCACAGCTGTGAGGAATGAAGTGGGAGTTATGAGATATAAAGTCACGAATGTTGAGATATAAAGTCATAATTGTGATAAATGCAATCAAAATGTTAAATATAAAACTGTATTGCAAGATAATAATAATTGTGATAAATACTGAATGTAATTGTATAAGTATACAATTGCACTGTGAAATAAGTTATAATTGTGAGACTGCAAAATATAAAGGAATAATTATTAGATATGAAGTCATATTGTGAAATATAAAGTTGTAATTTTAAGTCATATTGTGAAATATGTAGTCACAATCATAAGAAAAGGAGTCATAAAATGTATATAAAGTCAATTATTAAAAATGCAGTCAAAATGTTTAATATGAAACTGGATTGCAAGGTATAGTCATAATTGTGATAAATACTTATGTAATTGCATACATATACAAGTGTCTTGTAAAATATAAAGTTATAATGGTGATATACTGTATATATATATATATATATATATATATCTCATAAATTTGAGATATGAAGTAATCCTGCATAATGTAAAGGCATAGTTGTGAGACATAAAGTCATATCTTGATTGATTTTAATACATGTAGCCATATTGTGAAATATATAATCACAATTGTAAGATTTTAAGTCATATTTTGAGATATAAAGTCTCAGACTGTGAGACATAAAAACATTGTAAAACATAATGTCACAATTGTGAGATATAAAGTCATATTGTAAAATATAAAGTCACAATTATGATATTTAAAATTATATTATAAATTATAAAGTCACAATTATGAGACATGAAGACATTTTGAGATTTTAAGTCTCAAATAGTCAAATAGTCATATTGTAAAATAAAAAGTCATAATTGTGAGATGGAGTTGTGGCGACAAAGTCACAATATATAATACTGCATACAATATATAAAGTGACAATAGTGAGGAATCAAATCATATTGTGAGATATAAAGTCACAATTATACGATATAAAATCACATTTTAAATTTAGAACTATAGTCACAACTATAAGATACGAAGTCATATTTTGAGACAAAGTCACAACTGTGAGATATGAAGTCATATTTTGAGATATAATGTCTCAAATTGTGAGATATAACATCATATTGTAAAATATTAAGCCATAGTTGTGACATGGAGTCATGTGAAGACATATAAAGCCAATTGTGAGATATAAAGTCACAATTGTGAGGTATAACATCACATTTTTTCTTTAAATATTAAGAAATGTAATTTTGTTATTTTCAGTGGCAAAAAAACTTACAACAAAGAACTAGCGCAAATTAAAATTGGGCCTACTGAGATGCTTCAGTTAACAACAACAACATTTTTATGAGTTATTATTGATGAAGATTTGAGTTGGAGAGGACATATAGACTATGTTTGTGGCAAAATTAATAAGTCAATTGGTATAATAAGGAGGATTAGCCATCTTGTTACTACAAAATGTCTCCGTACCCTATATTATAGCTTAATTTATCCGTATTTGTCATATTCTAACATGGTGTGGGGGAGCACATTTCCAACAAAGCTACATAGAATTCTAATTTTCCAGAAACGGTTTGTCAGGATAGTGGCTCGTTCTGGTTCACACACATCTTCAGCTTTGCTATTTAAGAAATTGCAGATTTTATCAATTTTTGACATTAATATCTTCCAAATATGTGTTTTTATGTACAAATTATTTTCATCGGAAGGAAAGATTCCTGGCCAGTTTACGTTATACTTTAAAGCTAACTCAGCTGTCCATGCTCATAATACTAGGCAGGTAATGGATCTCCATCCTCCAAACTTCACCACATGTAGAGGCCAATTTTCAATAAGATTTAAAGGTACACAGATATGGAATAGATTTTCTCATGTGGCGAGACAATGCACCTCAATAGAGAGCTTTAAAAGAGTTTTAAGAGGTTTGCTGATGAACTAGCTTGTGCAATTAGTTGATTCTATATTTTTCAGTGTATTTTCATTTTACTGTGAAATGCTTGTTGTTTTATCACTAGTATTGTCGTGACATATTTTTTGTTTGTTGTATGAGTTGTATTATATTGTGTTTTGCATTTTTTGGCTATGTTTTATCTTTCCTTGGTGGAGGCTTTAGATAAGCCATACTGGCTTTTTGCCTTCTCCGGCACTGAATATGTATTAGTATGTCCTTGGTGTTGTATTTCTTTTTTGTGCAAAATTAAAAAATATATATATATATATATATATATAAAATATAAAGTCACAACTGTGAGATACAGTATGAAGTCATATTTTGAGATATAATGTATCAAATTGTGAGATATAAAGTCATAATGTAAAACATAAAGTCATAACATAATTGTGAGATATAGTCACAACTGTGAGATATGGAGTCATACTGTGAAATATAAAGTCACAACTGAAAGAAAAAAAAAATTACAATTACCTTTCAATTTTTTTTTTTTTTTTACTCTTGAGGTGGAAACCAGCTTCCATAAATAACCTCAGCATGTGCGAGAGAGCGGAAGAAACCACTGTATTCTTTCACTGTGAGAATCTCTCAGATCCTGCGAAGCGAATAAATAATTCATACCTCATATTTGGTTAATCAAACAAATTAGATAAAAGGACTTCTCTTTTCCAATTCAAACACCGGGGAAGAGGAACATTTAAAATTTCTTTGTCTATGTGAGAGAGGACAGTACATTTGCCACACCATTATAATCCATATACACAGCTTATCCGGTTACATCCAGAGACCTTCACACACTCATCTCAAATTCCTTCACTCGGACCGCCGGAACTCAAAACCCGAAGAGCCTTTTAAAGGTCCAGTCCCATATATTGGAGCCACAGCGCTTCTGGTTACTTAAGCTAGGCCGCAGATACGTGATACTACGATTTCCCTGATCAAATACGATTACGGCGGTTATTCTCTCAGTGGGGAACCTGCCATCGGCTTTTAAACCGGAATGACAGAGCAGCGCGGAAGCAGGGAGAAAAGGAAGCAAATGTGGTTGCAGGTCTGCGGAAGAGAGAAAGAGTATATGGGGAAAGCGAGAGTGAGACATAAAGACCACGCTAAAATCAATGCATGCAGAGAATGGAGAAATAATTAAGGTAGGAAAGAAGAGAACGAGAGAAAGAACGAGTGAATTTAATCCATCCTTACATGACTCCACATCACATTTGCTAATTAGATGAGTTACATCTTAATGTCAGTAGCCATTAAACACAATGGCAGTGTTCCCAGAATCCTTTGCTCTTAACAAACCCCCTATCTAGTTATCTGCGATAGTGAATTGTATAGCCTCAGTGTTTTGTCAGTGTCGATAAAGACATAGCATGGGATGTTAGTGATGTCCTGCTCACTGACTCAGAGGTGTGTGTGTGTGTGTGTGTTTGGCAGGCCCTTTGTAGGCTGTGTGCTCAATTACACGCTGACATAACGGGGATGTACAATTACAGCGTGACACTGCGTTCACTGTACTGCACCTGTCAGACAGCCTGGCAAGGGACGACCCAGGGATCCTTAGATGATGAAGAGGCAGGGGTGGCCACACACACACACACACACACAGCTTGTACATACTCCAGCACTTTTATACTTCCACATTCACGGTCCCATTTTCCACGGCCACCTCTCTCCCTCTCTCTCTCTCTCCCCCTGTCGTTCTCTCGTTGCAGTAGAACTGCAGTGCTCAGCACTCTAGTCATTGTTGTGATTCAGTAGTGGAGCTCCTGTCTGCCAGCTCTGCTCCAATTTACAACAGCGGCCCACAATGCACTGCTCTGGGCGAAGCAAGAAAGCAACCACACCTCTCTCTCTCTCTCCTCTCAGGACTCAATCTCTCGCTCACCACTGTAGAACAGCAGACCACCGTCAAATAAGCACAAATAAACAACCTGCACTCCTGAAATAAACCCCTCCATGAATCTTCTCTCGCTGTCTGCTTTCTCTCCTCCCTCTCTATATCTGTCTCTCACCCATGAGCAGCACACAGCTCTACAGAAGGTTACACCCAGCATTAAAAGGTTGAAGTGTGTTTGGTTTCTGCAGCACTAGCTCCAAATGGAATTGATAAAATAATGACTTTTAGTTTTTAAAATATTTGTTTATTTATTTATTTTGCCTCTGGCTTACACAATTGATTAAGCTAATGCTGCTAAGTGTGCAGTGAAACTAAACAAAGCAATATTAGAAGACTTTTCAGTTTAAACTGGGAAAAAGTGACTTTTAAAAATGTTTAAATCTAGGGATACACAGCTGCGTTTTTTTGTTTAACTGAAACTAGTGATAGTTGTTCATGAGTCCCTTGTTTGTCCTGAACATTTAATATGCTGTTCTTTAGAAAAATCCTTCAGGTCTCACAAATTCTTTGGTTTTCCAGCATTTTTGTGCATTTGAACCCTTTCCAATAATGACTGTATGATTTTGAGATCCATCTTTTCACACTGAGGACAACTGAGGGACTAATGCAACTATTACAGAAGGTTCAAACGCTCACTGATGCTCCAAAAGGAAAAAAACCATGCATTAAAAGTCGGGGGTGAAAACTTTTGAACAGAATAGAGATGTGTACATTTTTCTTATTTTGCCCAAATATTATATTATTTAGTACTGCCCTTCAGAGGCTACAGAAGATAGTTACATGTTTCCCAGAAAACAAAATCTGTTAAATTTACCCTGATCTTCAAATTCAAAACATTTTCACCCCCCGCCTCTTAATGCATGGTTTTTCCTTCTGGAGCATCAGTGAGCATTTGAACCTTCTGTAATAGTTGCATATGAGTCCCTCAGGATCGATCAGGAAAGATGGATCTCAAAATCATACAGACGTTGGAAAGGGTTCAAATACACAAAAATGCTGGAAAGAATTTGTGGGACCTGAAGGTTTTTTCTGAAGAACATCAGACAGTTTAACTGTTCAGGACAAACAAGGGACTCAGGAACAACTATCACTAAAAAAATTATTATAATAATAATAATTCAGGTAAGAACACAGTATTAAGAATCAAGAGGATGTAAACTTTTGAACCGGGTCATTTTTATTAATTCAGCTATTATTTTCTCTTGTGGACTATATGTGAACATCTTTTATGTGAAATGTGTTGTTCAGGTCAGTATGTCATTGTGTATACAAAATAACATACATCTTGTATGATCCCTCTTATTTTGGTAAAAATAAATAAATAAATAAATAAATAAAATTTTAAGTGATTTTAAAAGGGGGACGTAAACTTGTATCCCAACTTTATAAAGACACACACATACAGTACATATTTTGAAAATGTTTACATGTATTTACATATTCATAAGTTACATATAAAAACATTTGGTTGTAGGACAACTTTGATAAAATGTTTTGATCCACTTCAAATGTTGACTACTGTATATTGGCTAACCTCGACTTGCACTGTATAAACAAAAAATAAATAGGTAAACACTAAGATTATCTTCAAAATATCATCTTTTATGTTCCTCAGAAGAAAGAAACTCATGAGTAAATGATCTCTATTGCTTCTATCCCTTTTAGTGAGTGTTAAATGACAACTAACTAGTTCTGTATGGCATAGAAACTATGCACTTCGCCTTTAAAAGAAAACTGAAATGACAAAAATTCACACAAACTGCTGTGTAATGGACCAGCATTTAATGTTCATAATTAATAATATCCTGCTCTGCCCCTGCAGTCTTGATGGGCTGTTTTTTACTAAAAAGCTTTGAGAGTGTCTCTAGCGAAGGCACTAACAATCTTGTCGGCATCCATTGTTAGCTCTGAGAGCAGGGACCGCTACAGTGGCTGTGAGGAGAGAAAGAGAGCAGGGCTCTGTGGGGGAGATCACCCACTTTCCCTACGCGCAAGCCTTTCATCTAGCAGCTATAGCAAAACAGCACAGCTAATTAAGAAGAACTAAGGAATGTCCAAAACAGACACGCACACACACAGGCATCGCTCCCTACTTTTCCTTCCTCATGGGGACAGGAGGATAAATTCAGCACGGAAACAAGTGCTCAGCATTACTTAAAAAAGCTAAGGATAGCTCTGTGTGTGTGTGTGTGTGTGTGTGTGTGTGTGAGATGGAGAGAGACCCAGCTGTGGTCCACTGCTGCTCACTTTATTATATAATTTGTGGAGGCATTAGATCTACTTCCATAGTCCACTGGGCTTTCACAAGCTTCCCACAATTCCAATTAAGTTGTGAGCGTGTACAGTATATGTATGTGCCTGTTTCTGCTTCAGAATACAAAAAATCAAAAGGTAACGGTGACTTTATTTCCCAAAATATGTGCGTGAATCCGAATATCATGTTTGGGAAGGAAATGACGTGTACTACGGAACCCCTAAGAGGGAAAAATATTGTACGAGATGGGAGGAAAAAATACATGTCAGTGCTCTCGCAATTATATTGTTGGGTAATTATACTGTATAAATTGTGTCCATCAGCGAGCCGCTATTTATACGCGGTGCACTGAAATCTCTTTTGAATACGTGTTTACTTTTTAGTTTCACTTTCAAGATTCCAGACTAAGATCACACTTAGTCTGTGTATACTAAGGAGTCTTATCACTCATCTCTACTTACTCTGTGTATGTGGTAAGTGACATTTAATATACTCTACTGTAACACGCTACTGCTGCCAAGTGGCTAACCATTTCCCTTTTGTGGTTCCATAGGATGAGTTATTCGTTTTCCATGCCTTTCCGAATACGGATTCACTATAGAGTAGTGGTCTCAACCTCAATTCCTGGAGCTTAAACCAGTCTAGGCTGGTTGGCTGGTCTTAGCTGATTTAAGCTGGAAGTAGCTGGTTTTAGTGGGTCTCCCAGCCTGGCTAGGCTGGTCAGGCTGGTTTTAGCTGGTCGTTCCAGCTGGTCTCCCAGCCTGACCAGCTAAATCCAGCCTGGCCATCCAAGGAAGTGGCAAAACCCCTCTAAAACCAGCCTGATGACCAGCTATGACCAGCTAAGACCTGCCTGGATGACCAGCTAAGACCAGCAAACCAGTTTAGGCTGGTTTTAGCTGTTTTTTTCAGCAGGGTACTTGCTGAAAATAGTCAGCTATTGTCATGTTTTGGGCTGTACTAATCTGTTGGACGGCAGAAAAAAAACATTTGAAGTACAATAGACTGCCAAAAGTTACAACAATTCAAGGAGAAGAGTGCAAAAAACTGTTTGAGGAACAAAAGGCATTTGTGGTTGGCCAAACTGAACCAGGATTTCCAGGCCAAAAATCTTGACAACATTAGTCTTTGTTCTTATCATTTCCGGTCAGGTGGGTGAAATATTAGGCTAATATTTTAATTAATACTGCTCGTACATATCTTTACCACCTATTAACTTTAGTTTGTCAAAACATTGTGCCCTTTCCTGTTTACTAAGTCCTTCTCTATATGATTTAGCAGCTTCTACACTTTTTTTTTTTTGGTTTAGACAACATAAATGAGCAATACAAAGTATTGAGTAGTACATTAACCATGCAATCCATGCTCTTATTTACATCCGAGTATTGCCAATATAGCCGCGCATCCGGGTAACTGACCAAATCGTGACATAAGTGCAAACCCTCTATTAGGGCACATCCCTAAACAACTTAATACCTTAAAATGTTACTTCATATCTCACAATTCCAACTTTTTCTCTCATAATTGTGACTTAATCTCTAAAAATGTGACTTTTTCCCTCACAAATATGTCAGTTCATATCTTTCATATGTGAGTATTTCATATTTTTAACATTATCTTACCTGTTTTGTTGTTAAAATACAGAGAGAAAATATCATTAGCTCAGTATAAAACAATAGAAGTCAACAGAAAGTGGCCATCATGATGGAAAAACACAGCTGCATATGTATGTGTGTTCTCCGCTGGGGTTGAGCAGGGCGAGATGACCCATTGCCTGGATGCATTGTGGTTGCTCATTTTAGTGAAGACCCCAAGCTGCCCCACAAGCGCCTGTCAGAGTAGAGTCATGATGGATAATCACAGTCACACACATCACGATGAAGGGGAAACTCTAGAGAGAGAGAGAGCGCGCTGACGAGGGGGTCAAGCGCAAAGAGAGAGAGTTTTAGAAACAGTTTTATGTCACTTTGTATTTAGGAAGAACACCATGGTGGGAAAACTAGTGCATGGGGACAGGAAGTAACAGAGACTGTGTGTGTGGGAAACACTTCCAGAACATTCAAGCACATCTGCTTTTGATTAACTTACACACACCCCATGTTTCTCACTCACTCTGTTCTCCCATCAGTCCTAGGGTTCAGCATTCAGGGGGCGGTCAGCGGGTTAAACCTCTGTCGCAGGCTATCCCGAGGAGACAGTGGTAAACACTCAAGCATACTTCCTCCACCTCTTTGTCTATATCCTCTCCAGCGGCTCCCTTAACTCCAGCTCCAGCCTTTTAATTAGTGTTGCCATGGCGCCCTCAGTGTACGAACAAAGCTGTTTTGGCGCTTCAAGAGAAAGTGGTAAGGTGCATATTTCTGGCGCCATAAAATGATCTGATCAATTAGTTATGTTTTGATTCGTGGTGCAAGATTATGCTAGCCTTTCTGTGTTTAGTTCTGTTCATTTTTTTATGGTTTGATGTGCAAGATTAAATAAATATGAGTGGAATTGTGGCCAGAGTGATTCAGAATCTCTGGTGTCTGCATGATCGTTAAAGGAAAGCCGCATAAAGTCTGTAATTAAAGGATATGCATGGCAGACATAATCATAAATGCATTACCCAAGCCTGCATGAATCGAGCTTTGCGTTTAATATAAATGTTCTACACGTTACCGCGCATTTCTTTTTAAAGAGTCTTGTTGAGATGTTGGCTGGAGATTACATTTCCTGTCTCTCGAATCATCTAAAACGGCATTTCTGCGTAATTTATGTTTGCAATTGCAAAATCTCTGGGTAAATTGTCAGCGGACGAAATGCTGTCTGTAGTTAGTTAGAAGCATTAAAAACAACTCAAATATTTTTGTTTTTTATGTGCACGCGTGTACACGCGGTTCAGTGCGTCGGAACGTCAAAACAATTTTCCTGTTTTCCAGCTTAAAGAAGTGGCCTGATTGAATGGTACGGGACAGATTGGATGTTGCCGTTATGGAGATGGCTTGTTTGCTCATTTGAGACGAATGATTGCCTTCATTTCCCCTGATATGGGCGTGATGGCGGGAGAACGGCAGACTATTTGCTCTCCTAAACGAGGGCGTAATGGACGCTTTGTGCAACGTTAGAGCGCTCGCCGGCTGCCTTTGAGAGGCTCTTGAGAAATGAACCCTGACAACTGCACAGATGTTCAAAAGGCCTTTCTTCTGTTTAGACGCGTAGACCGTTCGTTTGTTTTTTGTTTGTTTGTTTGCTTGTTTGAGGAAGCCATTACCAGTCGGCTGCTGCGAACACTAGGTCTGTCTTTAGAGGAGAGATGAGAGAGAGAGATTCAAATAGATCCATAACTGCTCATAAATACTCAGGCACCATCTCGCTCACACGGACGACATCAAACCGCACGTCTGCCGTTCCCGGCTTTTACCGCGTAATCACTTTCTGCTTTGAGCTCGTCTCATCTTTTCCATCTCGGCTCATTCCGTCGAATTATTCTCCAAAACATCTCACCTCCATCCCCTATTCCTCCGTATCTCTTTCTCTCCATTGTCTCTCCCGCTTTCGCCCACTCTTCCCAGAGAAGACCCACAGACCCATCCATTTCTATTAGGCAGGGGAAATGAGCACATTAGGGAAGAGAAGGGGGTGTCGGGCGGAAATGCCCCCCCTTGGGACTCTGAGCTGGGGTAATGGAATTACACTCCATTATCAGACGGAGATGATTCCATTTAGCTGGAGAGGAGCGAGCTACGGCGGAGAGATGGAGTAAGAGAGAGGGATGGAGAGAGGAAGAGAGCGAGTTCAGTCCATTTTTGCTTCATCTAAGCTAATCTTAGCTAAACAACAACCACCGTGTTGGCTATCACGCCATTTCTCCAGAGCCAAACTTTCAAGGGCTCACCGAACTCGACAGCCTACTAATGCAGTGGTTCTTAACTCGTTTTGCTTCTGGGCGCAGGTTCTACATCCATTGGTCACTCAAAACAGTATCAAAATAGTTCGGGGGTACAAAAGTAACAAAAATATCTTTAATATTTTACCTAGTTTGACTGACCACACAGACTTTGACCAGCGCTGTTTTTCTTAACTATTACAAATCTTTTTTAGTAACTGAAATTAGGCTAAAAATAAAAATACATATAAATATTGTATGAAAAACATAAGCTTAAAACTAAATTAAATAATCAAAAAATAAAGCTAAATATAAATATTTAAAGAAAAAAGCACATAATTACTTAAAACTAAAATTAAAGTGAATATACACAGAAAAATCAAAAGTTAATTCAAAACACTCATAATTTAAATACTACTAAAATAACACTGCATTGGCAAAAGCATTTTTGCTCTCTTTTAAAAGTAATTTGCTATTTGTGACCCTGGACCACAAAACCAGTCTTAAAGGAACACTCCACTTTTTTTGATAATAGGCTCATTGTCCAACTCCCCTAGAGTTAAACAGCTGAGTTTTACTGTTTTCAAATCCATTCAGCCGATCTCCGGGTCTGGCGGTAGCACTTTTAGCATAGCTTAGCATAGATCACTGAATCTGATTAGACCGATAGCATCTCGCTTAAAAATGACCATATATAATGACGATATTTTTCCTATTTAAAACTTGACTCTTCTGTAGTTACATCGTGTACTAAGACTGACAGAAAATTAAAAGTTGTGATTTTCTAGGCTGATATGGATAGGAACTATACTCTCATTTCGACGTAATAATCAAGGAACTTTTGCCTACCATGGGTGCAGGCGCAATAATATTACGCAGCACCTGAAAGTGACCATCACTAAGTTTATGTAGATGCAGAGTTGCAGCCGGCAGAGTTGACAGCTGTGTAATATCATTGCGCCTCCTGCACCCATAGTACAGCAGCAAAGTTCCTTGATTATTACGCCGAAATAAGAGTATAGTTCCTAGCCATATCAACCTAGAAAATCGCAACTTTTCATTTTTCGTCCGTCTTTGTACACAATGTAACTACAGAATAGTCAAGTTTTAAATAGGAAAAATATCTAAAATCTTTGGTCATTTTTGAGCGAGATGCTAACGGTCTAATTCGATTTAATGATCTATGCTAAGCTATGCTAAAAGTGCTACCGCCAGACCCGGAGATCGGCTGAATGGATTCGAAAACGGTAAAACTCAACTGTTTAACTCTAGGGGAGTTGGAAAATAAACCTATTTACAAAAAAAGTGGAGTGTTCCTTTAAGTAGCATGAGTACATTTGTAGCAATAGCCAACAAAACACTGTAATTATAATTTTTTCTTTTATGCCAGAAATCATTGGGATATTAAGTAAAGATCATGTTCCATGTTGATATTTTGTAATTTCCTACCATAAATATATCAATACTTAATTTTTGATTAGTAATATGCATTGCTGAGAACTTTATTTGGACAACTTTAAAATTGATTTTCTCAATATTTAGATTTTTTTGCACCTTCAGATTCTAGATTTTCAAATAGTTGAAATATTAATGGATCTTATCCTAATCCTATAAATGGAAAGCTTATTTATTCAGCTTTCAGACAATGTATAAATCTCAACTTCCAAAAACTGACCCTTATGACTGGCTTTGCGGTCCAGGGTCACATTTATTCTGTGCTTTTTTATTGCATTTATTTACTTGCAGTCCTGACCTATCAGAAAATATGTGGCCCACCAGTTTAGAACCACTGCTGAAAACAAACTCTTTAACTTAAAACTGCTGATAGGAACTTACTGGCCTACCAAACGTTGGTTTCACAGTAGTAACGCAAAATTATAGAAACTAGCAAAAGCACATTAAAATGCAGCCAAGTACTCTGCATGTTTTAATGATGCTAAAACTGTATCCTACTGTAAATTTGCTTATTGAATATGAACTATTGGTAGAGCTATAGCAAAAGTAATGCTTTGCTGTTTAAGGAGTAGCTCTGAGTCCATCAAAGAAGGTGTCTACTTCAGCAAAGACAATCCGGTCCATGTCCATATCAAGCGAATGGACATTTTTTAGACAGTTTTGCAAAGTCATCTCCCTCTGGATATGCTTTAGTTCTTTCTCTTTTCTGAGCGATGAACAGAGAGAATAAAGATAGAAAGAAATTGAAACTGAGACAAAGCTTTTGTCTTGTTGGAAGGGGTCTCTGAAACAGAGAGGAACCAGGTGCAACCTGTTCTGACTTCAAATGGTCTTATGCAAATGACTGTCTTTGGAAATATGACGATATATCTGATTTTTCTTCTTATCCTCCACCTCTCTTACTGAGTTATACAAAGGTGCATTTCTAAAATGGATCTGGCAAATTCAGGAAGCAAAATCTTCACATCTTGTAATAGTCCTTTTAGGGCTCTTGAAATAAATTGGAATATCAATGGATATCTGTCTTCAGGTAATATGTACTGTATTATAGAGAGTACATATTTTGGCTGGTCAAGAACTTGATATAAACAAGACAATATATGATATCAGCACAGAGGTGCAGAGTTTACGCTTTTTGGAAAAAAAACAGCCTATGGATGGCTTATTTTTTGTTGTTTCTGCACAATAAAGGGGGAATTGGAGAAAATATTTCAACACTGAAAAAGTTACACACATCGTCTTTAAATTATTCATACTCACATTGTTGTGAAGTGACAAACTGAACCTAATTAAATTTGATGTGTGCGGTTTTTTCCAATGTTAAAATGCTTTTTAATTTGCAGAGACAACTATAAGTAAGACATTCGTGGGCTGATTTCCCCAAAGAGTGTAAACACTCTAGTTTTATGGCATTTTCATAAAAATAACTTCTATTCTCAGAAGCCTAGCATGTGGTGTCTTTCAACCAAGTTCGAGTTTAGATGTCGGTCTACCTGTTTGTCCAAATGGCAGATGTATTTGGGAAATCTAGTTGAAAATAATAACTTCATTCACAACTACATTCTTAATGTATAAAATAAAATAAAATAAAAAAAAATAAAGGACACACATAACATTTTTAATGAAAATTAATTGATTTATTATTTTATTAATTTATTTTAAGTCTTAAATAAGTCTTAAAAATAAAACAAAAATATTAAAATAAGAAATGAAGTCACATAATGAGATATAATGTCTCAATGTGAGATATAAAGCCATATTGCAATATTTAAAGTCACTAATCTGAGAAATAAAGATGCAATTTTAAAATATAAAGTCATAATGTGATATATAATAAATTGTAAAATATTGTGACACTACCATTCAAACATTTGGGGTCAGTTTTTTTTTTTTTTTTTTTTTTTTTTAATAAGATTAATACTTTTATTTAGAAAGGATGCATTACATTGATCAAAAGTGACAGTAAAGACATTTATAATGTTAGTATCATGGTTTTCACGAAAAAAAAAAAAAATGTACTGTATTATTATCAAATAAATGCAGTGTTGCAGAGCATAAGACACTTATTTCAAAAACATTACAAAATCTTACTGACCCAAAACTTCTGAACAAAGGTAAAAAGTCACAAATGAAATATGAAGGACACTTCTGTTATGTTAACTACTTGAATGTTTCCAATGCAGTACATTTTATAGAATTAAATGTGAAGTGTGCAATTTTTGTCTCTAGTGGCAGTAAATAGAACTGCAAACTGTTCATTTAAGTGACTGAGAGAATTACCTGACCAACGGCAGATGGGGAGCGTTTGAAACTTGTTCACAATTATTTTCGCAGGTCTGTTTGGTGCCACTAGTGGTGCATAAATTACATGCTTCACCTTTAAGGAAACAGAAGGCAGCGGCTTTATTCCATGTACCATAAATATCTCCGAGACATTAGTCCTTGTCTTGCAAGTCGCCTCATTTCTTATGTTTTGACAATGTTCTTAAAAAAAGGTGCATGAGCCAAATCACAGGTTGGCAGGCAGACTCATAATGGTGCATTTGTGCTAACTCAGTTGCCCCGTCACCTTCATGCCTCACGGTATCGTTCCACACTCATCGTGTCCTCTTTCACACATTACATCCATGCATTATCCATAGTGGCTATATGAAGCAGAGCTCATTTGAAGAGCAGCGCTGTATTTATAGACTCGCACCGCTGCGTTGCACGGTGCTAAAGTCATTTCGAGCGCTGGGACTATTTATTTTAAGATCCCGGCTCTTTTATTAGCTCTATTGTGTTTTAGGGATGTGAGAGAGTACAGTAAAACTCTCCCCTCAGCGCCAGAGATGTCGACCCCAGGAAGCTGGCAGCAATCCATGAAGACAAACCACCATCGTCAGGGTCAACAGGCACAAGTGGAGTCTGTCTACAATGATAGTGTACGCAAACACACGCACACCCATATACACATCCTAAGAAAGTACCGCCGGGCAAATAGGTTAAAAATCCCGACTAACCCCCATCGCACCTGACCTCATTTCTGCATGCACAGAACGTCATACTGTACTTCTCAGCGTGTGTGTGCATTCCCGTGGTTGGTGGCACCTGCCACGGGCTTCGGCGTGCAGCTGTGTGTGTACAGATGCCATAAGTGTGACCTGTCTGGGTGACCCTCCCTGCAGACATACACACACAGTCCTGGAGCTGCAGTAAAAGCACTGATGTGGGAAGACAGCCATGACATTTAGGCCTCAGTCCACCTCACTTCCTTAGTCATACTTCTTTTCTTTTTCTCTCAGAGTCCTTCCTTCAGCTGATACTCTGGCTATTCTTGGTTTGTGTCTCTTTCCATGCATTCTGACCTCTTTAACAAAATATTTCAGGTTAAATACAAGCGAGAGCATTTGTGGAACACTGTGGCTTACATATAAAATAAAATAAAATAAAATAAAATAAAATAAAATAAAATAAAATAAAATAAAATAAAATAAAATAAAATAAAATAAAATAAAATAAAATAAAATAAAATAAAATAAGGTTTTAGCAAGGCACTTACAAAAGAAAAAAAAAAAACTTTTTAATTTTATAAAATATATATATATATATATATATATATATATTTTTCCTGTCAATACCTGTTTAGTAATTGTGCTGTATGTTGATATTTTCATTTTAAGGTTTTATGATTTGTGTGTCATGGCAATGAAGCTGTATGCATTGGATATACATTACCAATAGTTTGTAGTTGGTAAGATTTTTTTATGTTTTTGATACGCTCACTAAGGCTGCATTTATTTGATTAAAATTAAATACATGTATTTTAATATATTTTAAAAGGTAATTTATTCCTGCAATGGCAACGCTGAATTTTCATCAGCCATTATTCCAGTCTTTAGTGTCAGAATTCATTCTAATATGCTGATTTTTGTCAAAACCATGATATTTTTTAAAATTATATTAATGTCTTTACTGTCAGTTTGGATCAAAATAATGCATCCTTGCTGAATATAAGTATTAATTTTACTAAAAATAAAGATTAAAATCTGACTGACCCCAAATGTTTGAATGATAGTTTCACAATATCTCACAATTTATTATGTCAAATTATGACTTTATATTTTAAAATTGCATCTTTATTTCTCAGAATTATCAACTTTAAATATGGCAATATTGCTTTATATCTCCCTATGAGAGATTATATCTCATTGTGTGACTTTTTTTCTTATTTAAACATTTTGTCATCTGTTTTATTTTGTTAAGATTCCAAATAAATAAATAATAAAAAAAAAACTGAATATATTTTAAAAGGTAATTTTTTCCTGCAATGGCAAAGCTGAATATTCAGCAGCCATTATTCCAGTCTTCAGTGTCACATGATCCTTCAGAAATCATTGTAATATGCTGATTTGGTGTGCTAGAAACATTCCTTTTATTATGAATGAAAACAGATGTGCTGCTTAATATGTTTTATGGAAACCATTGCACATTTTTGATGAAAACCTTTTTTTTTTTTTTTAAAGAACATCATTTATTTGAAATAGAAATCCTTTTAACAATGTAAAAGTTTTACTGTCAATGTTGATTAATTTAATGTATTCTGGTTTGTAAGAAAAAGATTTTTTTAACACTAAAATCATGCTAACCCTCTTATTGTAACCCGATTTGTATTTTTATTTATTTATTTTTAAGAGACAGAAAGAAAAGTCAAAACCGATTTTCTGGTAAATAACATTATGCCACAAGTGCTATTTACTGAGCTCAGCTTGAATTTAACCCAGAATATTATATTGTATGCGTACACATACACACATACACAGCACTAATGAATTCCACAGTAATTGAAATTCTAAATGCTTTCACTGCCAGCCTGCCTTTTGGCTACGACTTCCACCCTCTCAGAGGCTGTTGCTGAGGATTTTTGGCCCTTTCGGGAGCACCTCCACCCGGGTGGAAAAGAGAGGCGACCTCCCTCACTTTATGAGAAGTAGCTGCTCCCTACAGCTACTGCGGAGGAGGACTATATCAGGTCTTCTTGGTGTGTGTGTGTGCTAATGACTGGGTCATTTCAATATCTTGCCAGGAATAATACTGTTTTTGTATATGTTGATGCATCTTGACAAAACTCACAAAGTTTTAATAGAAAACATTCAAATCAGTAGCTTAATTTGCTTCAATTCTGACATTTAGGTCACATAAAAACTTTCGCAGTGCTCAAGAATTCAAATTGACCTTATTTTAGCACTTTTTGTTTTAAAGCGAGCATGTGATGAAGGATGTACAAGTAAACTGCTCAGTGTGCTCAGCCATAAAAAAAGTATTCCATAAGTAGAAGGTCTAAAAAGATTGTTCTGAAAGAGAGTAGATGAAGTGATAATAAAAAGGGAGGGGGACACACCACCTCTTCTTACCGTTCTCAGGGTGTTCCATCTCTCCGATGCTGCCGTCCGGGGTGGTGCGTTCGTAGTGGTCTTCAGGTAGGGCGAGGGGCCCGATACGGGGCCCTGAGGAACTCTTACTGCTGGGTGTCTCTGACTCTTCCAGACCGCTGTCGTAGTAACTGTGCTGAGAGGGATCCTGCAGATCTTGCGCCTGATTGGCTGTGGAGAAGGTCACTCGGCGATGCGGGAGCTGTGATTGGACAGAGACAGAGAGGGCAAAGGTCAGTATGCATTAAAAGAATCTTTAAGGGAACAACTATGTACAAAATGCAGTAAAATTTCACAAAATATCAGTTCACATACAGTATATAGCGCTGCTAACCTTAGGTATTAAACTTATTCTGTAGCATTTGTGCCACAGGCATGAATGATTAATTATGCGCATTACTGAAACAAGGTGTGCTATTACTTTCTAAGCTATCAGACTTTATTGATGATAAAAACCCAGGGAGAAGCCCAAGTTATATTAAGGAACCAAAATACCAGAGACTTGGCAGCAAGCTCTTTAAACTTTGGCCAGTAAGCAAATTTCAATCAATATTCCAGAACACCCTAGTAACCACCTAGCGACATCCTAAAAATACACACATTTTCCCAAGAAAAAATTGTAAAAAATACAGTGTGTGTGTACCTGGTATTTATCACGTTAGGGGGACCAAATGTCCCCACAAGGACAGTAATACTAGTAAATTTTGACCTTGTGGGGACATTTTTTAATTTTAAAGAAATACGTCAGATGGATTTAGTGGCTTTTGCAACTCTTTTTATATATATATATATATGTTTGTTTTTGTTTTTTTTAAAGAAGTCTTTTCTGCTCATCAACGCTGCATTCATTTGATTAAAAATACTGAAAAAACTGCAAAATTGTGAAACATTACTGCAATTTAAAAAAGTGGTTTAATATACTTTAAAATAGAATTTATTCCTGTGATGCAATCTGAATTTTTAGAATCAATACTCTTCAGTGTCACATCCTTCAGAAATCATTCTAGAATACTGATTTATTATCAGTGTTGGAAACATCTGTGCTGCTTGGAACATGTGATCCTTTTTTTCAGGATTCTTTGATGAATAAAACGTTAAAAACGCATTTATTTAAAACAGAAATCTTTTGTAACAATATATCATTCAAAGTTTTTTTTTTTTTTGAAAGAAATGAATACTTTTATTCAGCAAGGATGTTTTAAAGTTAATAAAAAGTGATAGTAAAGACTTACATTGTTAGAAAAGATTCCTATTTTGAATAAATGCTGTTCTTTTTAACTTTTAAGGAATAAAATTATATAAATATATATATATATATATATTAAAATAATATATATTTAAATAAAATAAAACAAAATAATAATAAATGCTGTTCATCTAAGAATGAATAAAAGTATGGTTTCTACAAGAATACTAAGCAGAACAACTGTTTTCAACATTGTTAATTATAATACACACAACTGAATTAGAATAAGAGAATTCTTTCCAAAAATTCTTACCAACCCCAAAGTTTTAAACAGTAATACACTGTATGTCATGTATCCCTAGCTCAATTATTTCCAATTAATTAGCACTCAGCAAACAGATGCTGCTTTCCATCCAAAGCAGCATCCACTAATCACAAAGGCAATGATGATCTACATAGTAATCAAAGTAACTCAAGTCTTTATGAAAATCCACAGCCGTTAGTAACGGCACATACATTATTTCCCTTACATTTAACTATGCATGCGTCGCTTCACTAGAGCAAATCCCTTGGCACACACTGACTGTACGTCCCAGAGTAATACACACAGAGACCTAAACACACACACCCAAAGCTCAGTGAGGAGTGTATTAAGCAAGTGTTAGCTAAATCCAGTGTGACTGCAGAAGCCAGGTTTGATAAGGATGATAGAAGCCACAGCTCTCCCACAGGAGAAGCCCACTTCACACCCCACCCCTCCCTCCAGCAGCACCGACGAGAGAATAGGACATTTCGTCAAGATGGAATGAGACAGCTCGCAAATTGGCATTTGGAACTAGACGGAGACCACTGTCAGCCACCCGGCTCTCCGAAGCACATCCACCCTCCACATACCAATCACAAACCACAAACCTTCAGAGAGAAAGAGAGAGAGAAAGAGGGAGTGGGAAAGTAAAAACAAGTAGAAGAACTCCACTCATCCTCTCAGTGTTATCAATAATACAGAGATGTTCCTCAACCACATTTCTTTTTATTTTTTGACTTTCAATCTCTCTTTCTCTCCCTCCTTCCTCGCACCATGCTGTGGAGTTGCCACAGGGAAACACAACTACTTCATTTCTGCCTCCCTTTCCACTTCTCAGCCTCCTCTTTACCTCCACACACTCGGTTTGAGAGCTAAGCTGTGATTTGTTTGTTTTGTTTGTTTTTACAAGGTAAACACGTTCTTATGCAACACTCCGCTCTGAACACCCAAAGCTGCTGGTGTCGCACGTAAATTGTTTTTGAGCGAGAGGAGAATCTTCTAAAATAACACAGAGAAATGCACTTCTCTTAATCTCACACAATCTGCAGGTGACTCCTGAAGAACACAAAGCATTTCCAGAGACGGGTGAGATGACCCCGCCGTCCAGTCTATAAATGCCTCGATTGTTTAACTCTTTGTTGTCGGATCTAATAAACATTGTGCAGAGGATGGATAATGACTGTGCTGTTGTGAATGTGATACTTTTATGTTTGCTGAAAGAAAAGACAATTGTTTGACAGAGAGGGGTCATTACACTAGGCCTGCTTTCCTGTAATTGCAATTTTCTAAAGTGCTTTAAATTCTATGAATTTGTAATTGCTGTACAGAGTTCAGCACAATTTTGAGCCGAGGTCATTTTATGACTGTCTTACCTTCAAACAAATAGAAAGAGTCTTTTTCAAACACAGCTGACTAATAATGCGACTTTATGCACACCTGTGACTACACATTAAATTAAGTGTAAAAAAAGCATATAGTTAAACATTACACTCAGCTGAATAACTGTTTAATGTGACTGAGGTAAATTATTAGTATGACACACTACAATATAAAAGTCTAAATGTTTTTTAATAGAGCCTCTCATGCAAAAAACAACAGTAAAACAGGTAATACTGTAAAATATTATTGCACAATAAAGCTTTTTATTTTAATATAATGTAAATCAATTTTAGCAAAGCTAAATTTTCATTAGCCATTACTTAGTCTTCAGTGTCATGTGATACTTCAGAACTTCAGATATATATATATATATATATATATATATATATATATATGAAGAGTTCATTTTTATTGTAAAAATCATGTTTTTCATTGTGCATTTCAATGAATATTTTTTTTATAATATAAAATTATACAGTATATGAATAATGATGATATCTATGATGAAGTCAACAAAACAAAAACAAAAAAAAAACTAAAAAACAGTGTAGCCTCTGGGCTTTGTTGATTTATTGCTTTTTTAAGCAAAAGCAATTAAACTAAAAACCAATATTTTTAATTATTTTCAATGTTGAAAACAGTTGCTTAATATTTTTGTGGAAACCATGACACTATATATATTATATATATATATATATATATATAGATGTAATCTGCTTGTTTTAAATTTAAATTTTTATTTATTAATATTATTTTTTTATTTTGTATTCCAAGAAGTATCAATAGAACTGTTGTTGGGTTGTTTTCATTAAATAATAATAACTGAAAAAAAAATAAATAAATAAAAAAAAACAGCTTACTAACACAATAAAACACAAAAACATTTTATTACATTTATAATTTATGAAGATTATTAAAAATGATTAAGATTATTAAAATATATATATATATATATATATATATATATAATTATTTTAAGAATTTTGGTAATACTGTAAGTCCTTTTTGTCATATTTTGTCATGTTTGTCCTTCATATAAAATAATCAGTATATACATAATGTCAACAAAACAAAATAAAACAAAACAAAAAAACAGTGTAGTCTCTGGGTTTTGTTGATTTATTGCTTTATTAAGCAAAAAATTATCTAAAAATCATGAAATATTTATAATTATTTTCAATGTTGAAAACTGTTTCTTAATATTTTTGTGGCAACCATGACACTATATATATAAAATCGTTTTTGAAAATTTTTCAAAAATCATGTTTTCATTCATTCATTCATTCATTTATTATTTTAAATTCTGCAAGTAGCATCAATTAAACTGCAGTCGGATTGTTTTGATTAAATAATAATAACTAAAAAAAATACAGCTTACTAACACAGTTAAACACAATAAAAACATGATTTACGAAAATTAAATCAGCAAATTAATAAAATCAAGAAATATTTGTAATAATTTTCAATGTTGAAATGTTGAAAACAGTTGCTCAGTATTTTTGTGGTAACCATGACACTTTTTTATTGTGTATATATATATATGGGCTTTGGTGATTTTGCTTTGTTAAGCTAAAACAGTTCAACTAACACTGATTTTCAACAGAATGTTTATGCTGCAACAAATCACACCGAGTTTCAGTATGGGTGAACGGAAATTTCCACCACACAAACGAGAAATATTAAAGTCCATTAATGAGGACACATCACCTTTATTTCATCTGTGTTGCAGTTGCTAAATTTAATGAATGGAAAAGGAAGAGCTGGAGATAATTAGCCAACCCTTAAGTGCATCTGATGTAACAGTAGATGGGCGTTAGTGGAGCTTTCCACCATCTCAATGCACGCAAAGGCTCAAGAGAGGCTTCGAAACCTTCGGCTGCCGCACGTAACACTTTGGCCTGTCTTTTTAACACACGGCTCATCTCCTCTGCTCCAGATAAAATAAAGATAAGGCACACAGTGCACGTTTGTGTAAAGCACAACACTTCTATTCAGGGAGGCGAATGGTTTTTGCTGAGGGATTCATTTTAGACCACTTGCCGTATCTGCTAGGCGGCCGGCCGCCCCCCTTACGCTGATAAACAGAAGCGTGCAAAGTCTCCAGTGGGTGCGTGTGGATGGATACACACACACACTGCTCTATTGTCCTCCCTGTTCAATAAGAGAGAAGGTGAATAATACCAGACGGGCAGCTCTGAGCTTATTGGATCCGTGCATCTGTATCTATGCGTGTGTGTTTCATTGTAGTCTGTTCCTCATTAGTTTTCTCTGTCCGTGAGGATGATAAGACAGTGAAGGGCTACTCTGTGAGACTCCAATCCATACTCTCGCACAAACACGTATGCAGCGATGATACAGTGAATGTGCTCCTATGATAATATGATTCCTGTATCTCATTCTCAAACTGAGGTGAGCAAAAGAGCGAACAGAATATAGAAAAGGTTTCGAGCGTGCTGTGTGTGTACGGTGAGTTTCTTTCTCTGTACTTTCTGTAAAAGCAGCTTTTGTTCCCCCTCTTGGTGTACTTCTACTATTTTAGCCCCCAGCTAAGACAGCACTCACTCACAAACAAAAGCAGCTCCCACTACTAACCTCCCTCCCTCCCTCCCTCCTTCCCTCATGCTGTCGGTCTCACTCTCCCTCCCTCTGTTCCAAGCTACAGGGCAGGTGCCAGGGTTGAGTTATGTAAGGAATGACAGCTATGCCCGAGGATGGGATTGGTTAGCTGGGAAAATGCACCCGTGGGACTCAAGTACCTGCTTCAGTCCTCAGACTGCAGAAAAGCTTTGATTCTTGTTAACAGCATCAGAGAGATGTGCAGAGAGAGACAAGAGTGCAGGAAGACGAAAGTGGGAGTGATTTCGGCAACTATGAGGGATGGAGATTGCAAGGCGACGGCAAGCCAAATACGAGGGAAGGAGTGAGATGAACAGATAAGGTGAAGAATAAAGGATGAAGAGAGTGATTCATGTGATCGGGTGGGAATGGAATTCAACTGATTTTTAACGTGATGTGAAATCAAAACTTACCCCCATTTAATGTCTCATGCACATTTCTGCATGTTATTTCAAAGAAATAATGGTCTGTGTAATCTTTTTCCTCCTCCTAAACTTAATAATTATATTATATTATATTATATTATCTGTACATTTATATTATTCATATATAATTACAATATATTTTAATTTTATATTTATATTTTATACATTATATTCATATATTTATAATTTTATACAATATAAAATTAGGGGCCTATGAAATCCATTTTATTTTATTTATTTATTTTTTTTCCCCCCAAATTTCTGTCTTCATTTTTCTGAAAATTGATTTACTGATTTATTGATGTATTTGTTTGTTTACATGTATTTTTTTTTGTTTGTTTATTTTTCTAGACTCTGTTTTAGTGATTAAATAAAAAATACATTAAACAAAAATCATGTCTAATTAATCAAAATAATGAAACTTGCACAACTTAACAGCAATTTATTAAAAGTAAATAAATAAATAATTTTAAGGCCCTATGAAATACATTTTATATTTTAATAATTTAAAATACATACATACATACATATATATATATATATATATATATATATATGTATATATATATATTTATTATTATTATATATTTTTTTTAAACCAAATTCCGTTTTCCATAAAATTTCTGGATTACATTTTAATGGTTTTTAATAAAATAAAATAAAATAAATGTATTTCTTTCTTTTTTTTCTTTCAGAAATACTGTGATGTGTATTTACATTTTTCTGGAAAAATGTAAATGTATTCTGCTATATTTTTTATTTTTTTTTTTCAGGAAAATGTCCCTTAACATTAATTTATTTAATAATAATTGTATTATTAGTACTAGTACTATCATTGCATTAAGAAATATATTTCTGTCACAGTTGCTTCCAGATAAACAAAACCTTTATTTTGAAGGGTTGCTGTGCAGACCTGTAAGTTTCTATTTGTATAAGATATGTAATATGATATGATAGTAAACAAAACCAAGCATCTGTGGCATTTATTTATTTACATAGAGACAAACAGAACATGCGGGATTCATATTTATATAGTATTTTTGCGACTTAATATTCACAGACAGTAGTCCATTTCGTGTTTTAATTGAAGTGTACCTACTTTTAATTTATTCATCCAAAATTTGTCAAATTCCATGATTTCCCACAGTATACCATAAATTCTATTTATATGTCTGGATTCCGTCTGCATTTTTTATTTATTTATTTTTTTTTTATATATAATATAATATAAAAACAATAAAAGCGTACTGACTCCTGTTCAGCAGTTGTCTCTCTGAAGGCCCAGTTTCACTCGAAAGTATGTTATGAGATGGACTGAAACTGAATCTAAAACACCATGCTGAAATGAACCAAAAACTACACCCTGTGGGTACGTGGTTTTAAAATCTTCGATAGAGCTGTGACTCTTTCAGAAAGGCAGTATTGTGCTGTCAAAACTCACAGATATTTATCCCTCCATCATTCCTAATCGAGTGAAGACTCATTTGCACTCTTGGAGGCTTTCAGCAGATACATCCTCCCCTGAGGAGCAGGAAGACAACACTCTACTCTCTATAGCTCCGTCGCACTCCCTCCCATCCCATCCACTGCCTCGCCGACACAGGCTCTTAATGCTACATTAGCATGTGTGTCTTATTCAGCTAGCAGCCAGCGGGCCAGGTCTAAACTCTGCCTGTGGATTAAAGAGATGAGATGTGAGCAGACAGCAGCTGCCCAATCACCTGACTTAAGACTAACGACCTCTAACAGGCCCTCAAACAGACATGCTCGGCAAACGCTTCACAACGCAGCCAAAGCACATTTCGGATGGTGCTGGTGTCTTAGCGATAGAGAGGCAGCCAGATTGTCATTTTTCCATGTCAAATTAGGTATCAAAAGCTACACGAATTTGTAGAGAACTTTATTTTATCATGCCTTCAAATGCGTGTTTTCGTCGCTGTCACGGACGGGGCCTATCTGTTTTGCAAAATAAATGGGCATTATGTAAATTTTAAATGGAAATGAAGTGTGACCTACTAAACATAACTCAAATGGAAATAAGCGGTCAGACTAGAGAGGAAAAATAGATTAAGAATGAATTACAAAATATTCAAAAAACTATAAATATCAAACAATGCCTTGTTTTGTCCACATGGGTAAACACACAGACACAATATTCACCAATATGCAGTTGTGTTATCGTTTGAATTCCTTTCACATGACCTAAGGAGCAGCTAAAATCAACACAGAGTGACAGGTCTGAAGGTTTGCCATGGCAACAGGGGTCCGTGATGGATACACTACAGTACTGACTGAGGTAGAGCGACGCTCGCATATTCACACATACACACACAGCCCCCCAAATCTCGCTTCAACACAACAAATCAACTTTAAAAACATCAAGAGTGTCTGTGAATATATTTTCAATTTACTGCCTCAGTGCACCAAACATATCAGCTCTCAAACGCTCAGATATCGCTGGCAACACAACGGCAGCATGCCAATCACACACTTATCAGCTCAGTTTAGATTACTCTGGAAGTTACAGTGTCAAGGGTATTTCCGATCAGCGAGTACACACACACACAGTCGTCTGAGGGACGATTGTGAACTGGTATTAAAACACCTGAGCTCTGCTACAATTGGTTCCTCCTAAGAATCAAACAGAAAATGTTCATTCCAATATCCGTGCGAACTCAAATCCACCAAACGAAATGAAAGATACAGTCAAAGCCGCACACCGTTTGTGATGGCGAGAAGTCATGTGTAAATATTCTGGAAACATTCATTTTATTGAAGAATCATCGTTCTCCAAACAAATAAAATAAAATAAGTTTGAAGGAATGGTTCACATAAATAAACAAACAAACTTCTATTCAGCATAGGTGAATTACATTGATCTGAAATTGATGTTGATCTGAAACTGACATATAATACTTAGAGCTGTCAGTTTAACGCGTTAACTTAATTAGTTATGAAAAAAATAACGCGATTAAAATTTTTTTACGCAGTTAACGCAGTTAACGCACTGGCCCCGCCCCCAGACCTGTACATCACCTTATATTTCATACAGTTGACTGTTTACAAATATGATGCAGGGCAACAACTCCATAAATGTAGTTACACCCTAAAATTCAAGATATTGGTGCAAAAATGTCCATGTATGTGTTTTGTCTCATATTCATAAATATCACGTATCAAACCATATCACACAAGCAACTAGAGCAGTATGACACGTGTGCTGCTTTTGTCCTGATCTAGCACGAGCTTAAATGTGATTTTATACAACAGCTCAGTAAATAAGAAGTTGATATAGTGTTATATTTAATACATTATATTATGTGTTTTTGCTCAATTTTGTAGAGACCATATTACCTTGGAAGCCATAGCAAAATTGCAGCTCGTCTTAGAGCAACACAACAGTGTTTAGTGTCTGAATGAATCCGCGTTTTGAACGAATCGTGACTCATTAAGACATTTACCGCCACCTGCTGGAAGATTTAGTTTCTTATTTAGAGTATAATTTCTTCATTAAGAAAAAATTAAAATAAAATAATAATAATAATAATAATAATAATAACAATAATAATAATAATAATACTTTTATGTTCCATAGTTCACGTTACGTCATTGCAGCCGAAATGTCTGTGTTTATTAAATTTTATGCTGAATCATATAAAATATCTAAAACTACAATTTGTAATGTCTACGTGCTACTTTCTCATTTAACACAAACATACCTTTAAATAATCTTTTGTGGCTATTTTCACAGTCAAATTTATTTTGCGATTCATTTTCAATTAATTAGATTCAACAAATCAACAAATCATGTAATTATTTAGATTAAAAATGTTAATCGACTGACAGCCCTAATAATAATGTGTGACCCTGGACCACAAAACAAGTCTTATGTTGCACGGGTATAATTGTAGCAAAAATACATTGGATGGGTCAAATTTATTGATTTTCCATTTATGCCAAAAATCATTAGGATATTAGGTCATGTTCCATGAAGATATTTAGTAAATTTCCCACTGTAAATATATCAAAACCGAATTTTTGATTAGTAATATGCATTGCTCAGAACTTAATTTGGACAACTTTGACAGGCAATTTTCTCAGTATTTTGATTATTTTGCACCCTCAGATTCCAGATTTTCAAATAGTTGTATTTCGGCCAAATGTCCTATCCTAACAAACCATACATCAATGGATAGCTTATTTATTCAGCTTTCAGATGATGTATAAAATCTCAATTTCGAGAAATTTACACTTATGACTGGTTTTGTAGTCTAAGCTCACATATAACAGATGTTTACGTTATTAAAAAATCTTATATTTCCAATAAATGCTGTTCTTTTGATTTTTCTGTTCAGAATTTTGAAATAAATACTTCTTTCAAAAATAAGTACTTTTTTTGAGTAGTAGTGTAAGCCTATATGACTTTCTTTCATGGAACACAAGAGAGACATTTAGCAAAACGTTGAGCTATTTTCCATATAATGAAAATGAATGGAATCTAAGTACTTCAAGCTCCCAATTCACTAAAAATGTTATAATCAGACTGAAATTTAAGTCATTATCCATTTATATCTCCCACATCTCATTCGTATTTCTGTATATTCAGACTTGCTTTGCCACGATCACTTACGTGAAACATAATCATCCCGTCAGCCGTGTTAAAGGCACCACATTTTCAAAATTTTCAGTGATTTATATTTCATTTTTTTCCACGAAACTATCGTATGACTTCCATTCCGTAGTATGAACCGCTTTATGATGTCATTTTGGAACCTGACAGCCCGGATCTCCATTCACTCTCATTATACAGACGAGTGACAAACACATTCTTAAAGAAAAGCCCTCTCTCATATATCGAATGCAGGTGGAGAAGAGAATAAATCCATTGTAGGCCCACAAACAGACAACTACTTTAACTAATACTTTATCATGGTGGGGACTTTCCATGATCTTCTATACTGAGATAATAAAACCACTCACACAGAAACCTTTCTGCATTTTTCAGATATTCATTAAGACATTATTTAGTATGTTTATGGTCCCCACAATGTAGGTGATTTCAGGTTTTACTATCCATGCGGGCACCAACTGTGGATAGCATAACCTGACCCATGCACACACATATTTTGCAAACACTAGGTTCAACTGGAGTTAATTATTTTAAAGGCATGCACTTAGAAAGAGAGAGTGAGTTCTTAAGCTGTTCAGATATATGTTTTTCCCCTCAGGCAAACGTCCGAAAAACAAACACACACACACACACACACACAAACTCACAAAACACAACACCTCCATCTCTTTAAACGATATCACAGTGTAACAGCTCAATAGTTAATCTCTCTTGATGTTCTTTGTGTTTGAAAGAATTGAGCAATTGCTACATTAGATGACTATTGGCCCTTTGAGGCTGTAATATAAACGTTGAAATGATGCATACGAAAGGCATATATAGCTTTTTGTCAGATTTTGGGCGATTAATGCCATGAAAACGATGCTGGCTGATGCATATTTATTGTTATACGTCACCTAAAGTGGAAAAATTGCACCTTGAAACTTATTTCTCTTCCTCTTTCCTTTGCAAACACATACTAACCTGCTACAAATACAGCCTAAGCCAGCCTAAGATGGTCTGCTGGTCTCTTAAACTGCTCTGTTGGCTGGTTTTAGAGTATTTTGGGGCAATTATCCAACCCAGGCACCCTGGAAATCATTTTGCAAAATTATATTACTTTGCTTCTTGCACATTGTGTGACACTTTCAAAGTGAAATGTCCAATGAGTGAGGCTAAAATCGTGTTCAGTTTTATCCAAACCAGATGAAACTAGCAATGTTTCATGGCAGTTTGTAAATGAAATGTCTAGTAAGTGGCGCTAAAAAGTTAATGCTCTATTGTGTTTGAATATAACACACCAGCGTCACCAGTGTTAAGCAAATATGAGAAAAAAATGCATTTGCTGAAGCAACTAGGGCTGCAACGATTAATCGCACAATGTCATGAGGCGCGTTTAGTCAATGAAGCCAGTACTTTGATTAGTAGTAAAGCTCCTAATTCGAATTCGATTTTGAGCGCGATTTTGGCGTAGCTTGTCAGTGCTTTACGGCTCTGTGTATTACTTGCCGCTCCAGCTGAATGCACGTGATGGAGCTTTACTACTAATCAAAGTACCGGCTTCATTGACTAAACGCGCCTCACGACATCGTGCGATTAATCGTTGCAGCCCTAGAAGCAACCATGGCATTTTAGCTTGCTACTATGAGTCTTTGAGCTGATTTATTACACAAATGCAATGCTGTACCAAGGGAGCTACCTGTAAGTTTACTACAACAGAAAAGCTATACATATAGATATGGTTATGTGATGTAAACATCAAAATGCATTAGTTTACAAATCATGCACTATGGCAAAAGCATTTTGATGTCATAAAATTTGATGCCTTTATTAATTAATAATCTGTCCATGTAATCATAATATTTGCGTAAATTAATAAAAGTAGGGCTAGTTAGTGTTTTACTGCCTTTGGTGTATCTTTCAGATGGAAACTGCAGTGAAGTGTATGTATAGGTATGTTTTTTGTAGTTTGACAAAAAATGTAGATATACTTCTACATTTTTTCCACTGAGCCACCCAGCTGAACACCAACAAACCTGCTTATGCGGGTCAAAAATGTTTCTGCTAACACGGTCACCCTTCGGTCTTCAGTAATTCCTTCATTCTCTTTCTCAGTCACTGTCATTCCTTTAGCCCGTCTCTTCTTCTGATGAAGAGAGAGGAAAATAAAGATGGAAGAAGAGTGAAAGAGACAGAGATAAAGTGATGAGCAGCAGTCAGTCACTGTGTCTCTTTGAAGGACATCGATTGAGTCATCTATTCCCGACGGTATATACGGCCCTCAGTATTTTCAGACAGGTTCGGTGTGGGTATGTATGTGTGTGTGTGTTTGTACGTGTAAATGATTTTTATCTCTGGAGGGGGAGGGACGAAAGAGTCTTGATGGAAGGACATCAGAGTCGCGGAGAAAACGAAAACAAAAAACACTCAACCAAACGACAGGCCTCTGACAAGCACTAGCGTGTTTAGCATTAAATTGGCCGAACGGATTTCCAAACGGACTTGTTCTGAGGTAAAATAAAGTGAAGTAAACACGTATTTACCAGGATAACCATATACCAAAATCCAATAAAATTTCCGTACAGGAAATGTTGCATCAGCAGTCAATACTTGTCAGTGTCTTCCAACAGATGCTGCTGATAGAGCTTTATTTGTATTGAACACCAAAAATGACTGTAATTTATGGTTTCACAGTAGTAACACTGAGAATAATCTCTGGTAACCATGGTAACTTCTTTCTAAGGGTTGCTAAATGATGAATAATAGGTCTAAATCGTTCATTAGTGCTTAAATGTTTTGTTCACTCACAATGACCTCATGTGGGAATCGTAAGCGATTTTAGCTTTAGCTAGTTAGACTCTGTGGCTTCACCTTCACAGTGGCCACTGCTGTGTTAATGTGTATGACTTTCACAGAATGTGCCATAGACCTGGGAGGCAGGTCACTTCCTCTGGTGCTCCTGTCTTCCTCTCCCCATGGTCCCTCTCATTCCCTGATTCCCTCTCCGCTTCCATTTTTCCTTCCCTCTCTCCGAGCAGGACATTAATCAGCCGGACACTCTGAGTATCTCTCTCTCTCTCTCTATTTCTCCCTCTATCTCTGCTCACAAACAACACTATAACCTCTTATTCCTCTGAAGAAAATCAGGAGGTCATTTTAGAGATTGTGCGTGTGTGTGTTGGTAAGTGTTTGTAAAAGAGCTGAGTGGCGCTCTCCGTTAGCTAGACATCCTGCTATCAGATAGCTGCTGGCAATACACAGATAAGACCAGATTAACTCTCTCTCTCTCTCTTTCTCTCTCTCGCACACACACACACACACACATAGTGTGAGATCTAAAGCTAAATGACTGCAGTTTCATATATGGCCTAATGGATAGGCGGCAAGAATGGATATGGGTATTACATCCATTCTCTTCTAATGTAAAGGTTAATGAAGGGTCATCTTCCTATATGATTAGGGTCATGTACAGTGAGTAAAACCACTAGCTTTTATATGTATGTGTGTGTGTGCGTATATATATAAAAATTGCAGTGGCGGTGCTAGGGTTGGCCACCCCACTCACAACTGCTGCTTCTGTCTCTTTCTTTTTTTCTTGACAAGAATTGCATTTATTTAGTCGCAGAACGTCTTTACAACCACATCAAACGGGAGACTTTTCAGACATGCACTCCAACTTCGCCTCAGTGTCAGGCGCTAGTCAAACGAGTGTGGGAAAGGTACAGGTGACAAGCGAGCTTCAGTAGAACAACTGTGAACTGCGGTCAGATGAGATGTTGAATTTACCTGTCCTGTCAGCCGTTATAGTGTGCTCGTAGCACACACGCTTCAGTTGTGAGCACAAATGCGACGGCGTGCACAGTAGCCTGTATCAATTCATATCTAAGTGTGAATTAAACTACAAGTATGCGTGTCAGATCTGCGTCACATTCCGCAGCGGCAGCTCTTAAAGTAATTGCAGCCAAATAACCTAATAACCCAGCTGCTCTGATTTCTATTAATCAAAGAACAAAAGAAAAAAACAGGAAATCAATAACTTTTATAGCTTTAAGACTTCATCTATATTTAGGGGTTCAAGCACGTAGTGAAACTTGGAGGGATGGTAGTACCCACATCGCCTACAACGTGACTCGGGCTCGCCCCAATTGGCCTGAGGGGGGCACTACAGCTATCGAAAGTATGAAATCGCTCATAACTCCTATACCGTCAGTCGCAGGCTCAAGTGTCTTATGTCATTGGAATCCTTGGCTTATGCCATACAAAACACATCCAATCATGAGCCTGGAAAATTTTGGGGTTTTCCGCATTTTTTGCAAAACATACTTTTGCGAACTAGTCCTAGGTTTTTCGCCCGATCAGAACGAAACGAGTGCAGAATGATTCTCTGAGTGAATATCAATAATTATCAAAAAAAGATGAACTTTCAACTCACCGTGGCAAAGGGACGCCAAAACGTTTGAAGGGAGCAGGGCCACTTTTAGTAAAATGTCTATAACTCTTGAACAGAATGAGATTTATTTGCCAAACTCAGCACACTTATGTCAAGCTAAAGTCACAGGGAAAAAAATCACAGAGATTGGCCAGTTGGTGGTGCTATAAGAGGGAAAAAAACATAAAAATGGCTATAACTAGGCAACTGTTTGTCCTAGCAACATGTCTATGGGGACATTTGCATATCTCAAAAAACACGGCCGCCATTGGCCGAATTTTGAGCACCTATTAGACAAGGTTAACTCGGTGGGCCTGTTTGACTCAGAAATCGGCCATTGGGGGGCGCTATCGCATTTTTTAAGGGCGTAAACGATTGTACATTGCACGGTTTTCTGCACATACATGCGATATTCGTATCGTATGATAGACCTCCTCGTTCCAAACAACTCTACCTCTAAAACCACTGCTGTCAATCAAACCGTTTTTTAAATGATAACAGTGTAATAACAGTCATAAATGTTATAAAAACATCATATTTCTATGGTAAATCACCTGGATTTGACAAAAATGCTTATTTTAATAATTGATTTAGGTGGTTACAGGCTTTTTCCTTATGTGCTTAAATACCTAAAGCGCTTGAACCCCCGGTAATTGCTGCTTGCAGCTATATTTAATTTAGTATGTTGTGTTTGATAACTTTATTCAGTATCTGTATATTTCCTACTTGCTGAAGGGCACAGGTAAATAATGGGTTTATGTGAAGATTGTTTAAAGTCTAATTAATGTTAAAATTGATAGCTCTCAATTACTCTGTAATGTTGAATGGCTATAGTCAGTGGTTAAATATTAAGGAGAAAAAAAAATCCTAGAGACATTAGTAATATCAGTGATACTCACCTTCAGTTATATATATATATATATATATATAGTAACTTTAATATTAGGTGGGATTAATCACGATTAATCGTGATTAATTTCAGTAATAAATGTGCAATTAATTAGTTTTTCTTTTTTTTTTTTTTTTATCTATTGACAGCACTATTAAATAAACCAATATACTATAACTTTATTGCCAGGTTTTTTTTTTTTTAAATGTCATATTTAAAATGTAATCTTAGCCATTTGGTTCCCACTGTACACAAAAGTGTGTGTGCGAGTCGAAATGTTAATTACGTGAGCATTTTGCTTTGATAGAGCAATATTAGTTTATACTCATTAGGAATCTGCAAGGGAGTGCAAAAAATACCCAAGCGAGGTTAATCATTTTCACATACTGCAATGGTGGTCAACGTCAACAATCCCGTGAGAATGAACAGCTCTACAGATCAGGTTACATCCAAGGGTAAGTTAAAGGCAAACTTAACCAAACACAGGTGTGCTTTGAAGCTAATCTTAAAATTTCAGATTTAGCCTAACTTTAGTGCTTGCTTTGATTATTACACGGTGACAATCAAAGTCGAATTACTTTTAAATATATGAGGTCATTGGCAACGTCGCTCAAGCAGACCCGAACATTGATGCTTACACTAAGGATTGAATTAGACTAAACACAGACCTCATGTCAGGAAATGTGCTATACAGGATAGTTGAGCAGATACAGGTGAACATCCATAATTGCTTCTGTGGCCTCTACTGCAATGAGGCAAAAGGTTTCAGGCTGTTTTGTAAAGGACCATGTGTGTGTGTTCTGCTGCTGATGCCTGTAAATCAGCGGAACGACTTCATGGGCATCGCAAAACACATTGGCAGGTCTTCAGCATCCACTTGTTATGGGAACCGTGCCATCGCTGGGACATTCAAGGGTTGTTGTGAAATTCAAAGCAGGAAAAAAAAAAAACATCAAGGAAAAACCAGACGGGATATATATTAAATGTACTGTAATTTCAATATATCGGTGGAATCAACTACCTACCCATCACCCCGTGCAATTTTTCTTACACTTTCAAATGTGCTGATATCAAACAAATGGAGAGGAAGATGAAAGGTGTTTGAAGGAAGGAGGAAATGAAAGGCAGATGAGACGATGTGTACATGTGAAGAAGAGGCAGAAAAAGAGGGAAGCACGTGTCCGTACGCCTTCCGTTCCCCTCTACTTCACTTTTCATTATTTTATGCTTGCTGCGTCTTTTTAAAGGTGCTCTCCTTCTTTGTCACTTTCTTGCCGGCGCCTCATTTTTTTTCTCCCGTTGCCTCTCTTTGTGGCCTCGGCAGGAAGGATGACGGGCGACTACTCCACCGCCGCCTGCAGCGCTGGTCTTTATCACACTGTACACGCTAAATATAGCCCACTCCGTATGAGCGGGACGGAGGGGAGCGAGCGTCTACAAATGATTTACTGTGTGCATGTATGTTTGCATCAAGAACCTGGGGAAAGCTAACAGTTAGCATTAGCATTTATCTCGAAGGCAGTTGCTGAGCCAGCGCAGGACGGAATATAGAAGTTTCTGAGTTCAAACTAGCCGATGCTAACTAGACAGTGTGTGTGTGACAAACCAACTTATTTTATTAGAGTGACACAAACGGTTTCTGCACTAATTAATTTCTCCACAAGGTGGCAACACTGCCCGAGGCTACTGTTTCACAGTCCCAAAAGAAACACAAGAGACAATAACAACAAACAACTCAAGATGGCATCAACAGATGTCTGTGTTTTGATGAACACTTGCATGAGGGGTTTAGATACACACGCAACTTAGTGCGCATGTGTCCGCCGCATGTGTTAAATTCTCTGTATTTTAAAAGGCTTTATGTTTTGACTGTGCATCCATGCTACATTTTCAGAAAAAAGGTATAAAGGATCACTTGGTTAGAACCCTAAGGTACAAAATCTAAAAGTTACATCTTTGTACCTTATTTACCTATAAATGGTTTGTGGTAGTGCCTTAAAGGGACCTAAAATGCATACTAGTACCTTTTGAAAGTGACAGTGATGTATTATTTTTTTCAGAGAATGTAACATAAATGACAGCTTCCAAATTCACATGGGAAGCTGTAATACGTGGGTAAACCCCAAAGAGAGCAATAGAAGTGGTTGTAGTAACGCCAGGGGACAGAATGCCTAATATCTCCCTCTGTTGGTCAACTCTCCACAAATGCAAAATCTCTCAGTCTGTTTGTGAACAGATCAGGGTTGGGAATATCTGATCTTAAAGACCCAGTTACTTTGCATATCTATCTGATGTGGGTTTCGGTGGAGACTCAAAGTCTCTCTCTCTTTCTCTGTCTCTCACTGTGCACTTGCATGCAGAATGATGAATCTGTACACATGGTGCTGGTGTCAGAGAGAGTGGGGAACAGATGGTGCTCTACGCTCAGAGGAGAGGTTACGGACGCCAATAGGCAGGCGAATGCAGCCCAACACAATTACCGACATTCACTCTCTATTCCTCCAGCTGAAATATGAATACAGGACTGTGTTCTTCTGGATAGGCAAATGAGGAGACGGTGAGGTCATGGCGAGCAACTGCTGACGTCTTGATTTTTTTATGCTTACAAAACACAAGGCAGACGTCACCTTTTATAATGACTGTGTATGTGTTCAAAGACAGAATGCAAACTATGTTGTTTTGCATTTCAAAATGGCCAGACAAAGGTGCAAAAAAGCGACAAATGCAGAACAAATGAAGCTCAATGACTGAGAAATGAAAACTAATAAACAGTAATTTGTGTCTGTAGCCTAAGGTGTGTTTATACTGAAACTAGATTGTGTGAGGAGTGTGAAAAAAGTTTTCTTAACAGTCAAACAGACTGTTACATAATGTTAAATGGTTCATTTTTGGAATACTGTACCCGTCACAACATGTCTAACAGAGCCAAGGGTTTGGTGACGAGAGCGAGGGCGACATTGGCAGGGACTGAGAGATGACATGCTACTGTCAAAAGAAACCAAAGCCAAAAAGTCATTAGCTGGTTTTCCATCCACACTTTTTAAACAAATTTTGGGATATTGTATAAAAATGCTGGAAGGAAACAAGATTAATAAAGTAAAGTAAAAAAAAAAACAACAAAAAACTGTCAGTCTATTAAAAGTTTTAATCTAAATAATTACATGATGTTTCGATTAATTAATCTAATTAATCGGCAAATAAATTTGACTGTGAAAATACCCACAAAATATTATTTAAAGCTATTTTTGTATTAAATGAGAAAGTATTAAGTAGAGATTAAAAATTGTAGCTTTAGAAAGAAATATTTTATTTGATTCAACATAAAATTAATTACACAAACATTTAGGCTATAGAGGTCTAACGTAAACTATGGAACATAAAAGAAGATAATTTAAGAAACTTCTATTTTTCTTCATACAAGGAAAATAATTGGTAACCAAAACAGCTTTGTTACCAACAGTCTTCAAAATACCTTCTCTTATGTTTCACAAACATCACAACATAAGGGTGAATAAATGATGACAGATTTTTTTTTTTTTCTCGGGTGAACTACCCCTTTAATGTTTTTATCTTTTATTTTTTTTAATGAAATGATATTCTAATAAAGAAACTAAATGCCTTTATGATTTACTCAAATGGCTGATTCATTCAGAAAAGAAGTAAATGGCTCTCTTTATGAATGGGACTTTGAGTCATTGATTCACACGATTCATTCAAAACGCGGATTCATTCAGAAACTAAACACCACTGTGTTGCTCTGAGACGCACAACAGTTCTGCTATGGCTTCAAAGGTAATACGTCCCCTGCAAAATCAAGCAAAAACACATAATATTGTGTTTAAAATATAACACAATATCAACTTCTTATTTACTAAACTGTTGTATAAATCACGTTTAAACTTGTTATAGATCAGGACAAAATCAGCACTGATACTGCTCTTGCTGCTGGTGTGATATCGCTTATCACATAAAAAACACATAAATGGGCATTTTTTGCAACACTATCTTGAATTTTAGGGCACAAGTTATTTTTTTCATAACTAACTTATCATGTTAATGCGTTAAACTGACAGCCCTAAAAATAAATAAATAAATAAATAAATTAATTAATTAATAATAATAATAATAATAAAATACTCACAACTGGTTGGACCAGTGCAAACATTTGGGGTTAGTTATATACTTTTTATTTTTTTTTTTAAGAAGTCTTTAAGAAGTTATTTATTTTATTTTATTTTATTTTATTTGTTGTTCTTTTTTTTTATGGATTCCACAGTTTCATGATAGTACAGTATTTAAAAAATAATAATTATAATTATAATTATAATAATAATAAATCCTAAATGACTTTTAGCATTTTAATTAATTTTTTGTAAATATATATAAAACAAAACAAAACAAAAAAAAAATTGAACAATATCATCGCAAAAGCCAAAGACGCACAGAGAGAGCTGCTAAACACAGCGAGGGGATGGGAAGCTGTCTGTGTGATGACAGATGCAATGATCCCAAAAGGAATTCTGACAGAAAACAAAACATAATCCCAAAAGAATGCTACATACGTGGGATTCTGCTCGGAATGCCTGAACTCTGATGTTGGACAGCCACGGGGTACAAAAAGTCTAGCAAAAACAAACTTTGGCATGCAACATGGTTTCTTCACTAGCCTAAGAAACTGAAACCAAGCGACACTGGAGAATTCCACAGAAACAGGAGACTACAAACAAACACACCGACAAACAAACATGTAAACACACAGAATGAAAGCTGCTCATCATCTGTATATTGTGTTGGTTCACCATGGCCACTGCTGTAACTCGACAAGCACACACTACTCACTAATGCACAAAAATAAACATTCTCATGGGAGACAGACAGTTCAAAACAATACCTGCACCATTCAAAGCACTTCATCAGCAGCAGCACTATCATTTCACTGTAATAAGGCCTTCCATTGAGCCTTATCTCAGCCCTCTGTAAACGTCATGGCACACATACACATAACAGTATTTGTCATACCTTTGCAGTCATCTTTAACCGCATCGCAGATCTACATCTAGATTGCTACAAAGTTTCAGAGACATAAAGCTTTCCCCTGAATATCATGTCAACAAATGTAAAACTATAAATGTGTTAAAATCTCTATGCTTCTGAATAGAGCACAATTGAGTTTTTCCACAATGCATGTCCAAGATGACGCATCGGTAAACATCAGGCATCCATGAACGTGTTGCCACACAACCCGATGTACGTTTAACAGCAGGTATGTCACAAAATGGAATTATCTGAACTCGACTCTTGAATGGAAGATTATACAATCTGCACATCCTATGACAAACCGTTCTGGTCGCAAAGCAAACGAAGTTTTTGTTTGTTTGCTTCACTTTTTCTTTCTCTCCCAGATGTCACCTTTGTGGCTAGCGAGCAAAGGTAAAAGTAGATCTATGAGGCGGCAAAGAAATAAGAAATAAAAGGGAGAGGGAGAGAGAGAGAAAGAGCGAGAGACTTCTTTGTGTTCTTAGACAAGCATCTGATTTGAACCCACAGTTCAAGACCTCTTCCCAGAATACAAAGCACTCTTTTATGCACCTCAGACAAAGCAGCGGTCTCTTCCATGTGCACACAAAGCCTTCTCCACTCACTTTGTACACCTTTTGTTTGTTTTAAGTGCTATATTTTCCAATGTTAGCACATTGGTATGAGATACTGATGTTTGCGGTGTCCACGGCTGCTTTCAGTGAGGCCTTGTACTGTTTTTTACATCAAAAGAATTAAAAGACTGAAGCACATTACTAGTCATACAAGGTGGCATGGATAGGACAGTGTGTGTGTGTGTGTGACTATAAAAAGCAATGAAAAACACCCTTTTAAATACTTGTGTAGAGAGTAGAGAGAGATGATATTATGACTAAGCAAGAAAAACACCCTGCTAATGCAAACCCAACAATCAAAAGATATCGACCGCTCTTGCTAATCAAGCCAGACCGAGTTTCCACAGAAAACATGATGTGTGTGCGGGTTTGGGTATGTATTTAGCTTCTACTTCCTGATTAGGCACACTTGCTCATTTCCTGAAATGCCTTGAAATTAATGAACAAACAAGTGACCAGCGAAACCTCAATGATAATTAGCACAATTATGAAGCGACTCCCTACAGCTCTCATATGCCAGAGACTTACAGTCGTGTTTATGTGCAAATTATGAGCTGTGTGATTTATTGGCTAGTGTCTCCGAAGCCTCCAGTGGGTTTACTGGAAGTGATGTTATTGGCTTCATATTTTGAAGAGGTTCTAATTTGCTAAAGGGAAATAATGAAAACTCAGCCCTGTTCATTTTAGAGCGTTCGGTTAGAAAACAAGATGCCGTCATTTGAAGTACAGATGGTAAACCCACTTGCCAGCACTCAAACTTCCTCCTAGAATCTGGCAAGGCCAGAACTTCAAAAAGTTGCAGGGTCACCTCATCAGGGAAGAGGGATATTTTTGATCACAGTGATTGACAGGCAGACATAATGCACCACGTCCCAGAATACTGAATGTAAGCCAAGAATTAAGAATAGTTTTAACTGCAAAAAAATCCTGGTATACAAAAAATTTGTAAGACTTTTAAAAAAATGCATTTGAAAGAAATCTCTCGTGCTCACCAAGGACTCATTTATTTGATCAAAAATACAGTAAAAATGTGAAATATTATTACAATTTAAAATAACTGCTTTCTATTTAATATAATTTAAAGTATAATTTATTCCTGTGATGCAAAGCTGAATTTTCAGCATCATTATTCCAGTCTTTAAGGTCACATGATTCTTAAAAAAAAAAAGTATTTGTATATATATATATATATATAATACACTGCCATTGAAAAGTTTGGGATGAGTGAGATTTTTAATGTTTTTAAAGAAGTATTTTTTACTCATCAAGGCTTTCTTATAGAGGTTTTCTATTTTAATATACTTTAAAATATAATTTATTTCTGTGATGCAAAGCTGAATTTTCAGCATCTTTACTCCAGTCTTCAGTGTCAAAAGATCCTTCAGAAATCATTCTAATATGTTGATTTATTATCACTGTTGGAAATATTTTTTTTTTTTTTTTGGAAACTGTGATAGTTTTTTCAGGATTCCTTGATGAATAAATGTTAAAAAGAACAGCTTTTTTTATATAAATATTTTGCAATTATATACACTACTGTTCAAAGTTTGGGGTCAGTATTTTTTCTTTCTTTCTTTCTTTCTTTGAAAGAAATTAGTACTTTATTAAGCAAGGATATGTTAAATTGATAAAAAGTAATAGTAAAGGCTTATATTGCTAGAAAAGATTTCTATTTTGAATAAATGCCGTTCTTATTAATTATTTATTCATTAAAGAATCCTAAAAAAATAAGCATCACAGGTTTCAAAAATATTAAGCAGCACAGCTTTTTCCAACATTGATAATAAATCAGCATATTAGTACGATTTGTGAAGGATTGTGTGACACTGAAGACTGGAGTAATGGCTGATGAAAACTCAGCTTTGCATCACAAAAATAAATTATATTTTAAATAGCAATAATATTCATAATATTACTTTTTTCTGTATTTTTTTTAACTTTTGAACGGCAGTGTATGAAAGTATATATTTCTTCTTACTGACCACAAAGTTCTGAACAGTAGTGTATTACTGACTTCTGAGACAAAATTGTAGCCCAATCAAGCAGCAGCAGCAGTTCTAGAAGGAACACTGAGTCCCAACAAAAAAATGATTTGATTTGATGCAAACGACAAGAATATTTCAGCTGTGAATGGATCATCAAGATACTCAAATCACCCCGAGAAAAAAAGAACACTTTGACGTCAATTAGAAGCATTAAAATGCATCAACACACCATGCTCATCTAAACACAAACATATACGCCTTCATTGATATTCAGCCAAAGCGATGTGGATTCACACACTGTGAGGCGTCACTGAGACTGTTTCTGGCCAGCCTATAAGAAAATAACTTATATTATTATTTCCAGCGTCATTGTCTGTTTTTGTATCTGACGCATAAACTCTAAGGAATGCTTGTCAGGACAATAGCCACAGCTGGCCAGGACATTAGCCATTGTCTGGTCTGTTTGGGCAATGACACTGTTTTATAAATTAGTATGACTTAACAGGAAAAGCATGTGAATACCAACTAGACAGATCGAATTTCCTCTTTCTTGCACGAACAATGGCACAACCCTCTCATAGCTATCTTAATTAGCGATACAAATCAGTTAATTGTGAACGAACCCTTGATATTAGCTGGCGGTGATGACTACTATTTGTGCAATCGTTCAGATAAATGCATTTAGATGCAACATGGGATGTCTCTGATCTCATTTAACTGCTATTATAATGCGACTTTTCTCCTCCTTATGTGTTTATTTATTTCTTATTCATTCGCTTGTTTATTTCGCTCTTTCTTTGTTTATAGCACTGCGTGCATTTTGTCCTTTAGCAGTGAAGCTCACATGAATGTTGTTTGCTACATCCCTTTTTCTGGAAAGGTAAGTACGAAGTTCCACAATGCTCAATGAAAAAAATTATCCTATTTAGAAATGCATTTTCACCACTTAGCAATCAGAAACCACTTTCGAAGACACTTCATTTTTCCTTTAATGCAAGCTTTTTGGATGTTCACTTTTAAAAGTCTTCTAGAATTATATCTCAGCCATGGATTAGCATTTGTGAGTGTCTGTCAGATCCAAAAGCTTGTCTTGTTTTATCAAAGATGTCCAAGTTATTGGTACTGTTGGAGAGATCTTTGATCCCGAATATGCAAGTAAAGGTCTATACACCTCTGAGGTGCGGATCAATACCCCTCTCTTCCTATTCCGTCCTCCCAGCATCCCTCCTTCCTAGCCTCTCGTCGTTTTTCATTGAACAGCAAGCTCTTTCATACTGGTGCTGCCTATTAGGATTCAAGTGCGGTGTTCAGGCAAGCTCTCTGACTTAAACAAATGACCGAGTCTCTCCGTCATTTCCATGTCTTACTGTCGGACTCTATTTTTCTGCCATCCATGGAGGCTCTTGCACATAAATGGTTCGGGTCGGCTGAAGAACAGTTCACGACTGGTTGAACTTGTACAGGAGATGTCTGATGTTTGCTTATGGGTTTATATGATTTGTGTGTTTACACACTCTGTGTGCACTGGATATCACATATACACAAGCAAACACTCAAAGTTCACACAGCGAACTCCAGCATGCAAAGACAAAATAATGCAAATGCACAGTGTGTCTATGCAAACGAACCCTTCACATGAGCCTTTGTTTTTACATTACATCATAACACACATGCTCACATTCGATGAGTCTATAACACATTAGAGTTTGGGACTTTTTGAATTTAAAGATCAAGGTAAATTGTACTTAATTTGTTTTCTGGGAAACATGCAAGTATCTTCTGTTGCTTCCGAAGGGCAGTACTAAATGGAAATAAATAATATTTCCGCAAAAAAAGAAAAATTTGGACATCTTCATCCTATTCAAAAGTTTTCACCCCCCTGCTCTTAATGCATTGTGTTTCTTTCTGGAGCATCAGTGAATGTTTGAAACTTTTTCAATTTTAATAGCTCAGCTCTCCTCAGTGTGGAAAAGGTCCACTGCTGGAAAGGGTTCAAAAATGCAAAAGATGCAGGAAAAAGGAAGAATCTGCAGGACCTGGAAGATTTTTCTGAAGAACAGTGCTCAGTTAAACTTTAAGATTTTTAATGACACCCAAATGATGTTATTGTAATACGTTTTTTTACAATTTTAATGGCTTGTCATGTATTCAAGTCATTTTATGTATGAATTAACAAATATATACAAGGAAGGAAAAAAAAAAAAGATTGTCATTGACCCTAAGCCAGCCAGACAATGCCTACAGCTTGCAAATGTTCACCAGAGGAACATCAACTTTAAAAAGGAAACCAGGAAGCGGCCTGAGTAACAATGGATGAGTTCTACCACCGAGCATCCTGGGAGGAAGACACAAATGTATGTGTGCACTGCATACGTGTTTTTGCATGTACATGCGTGCATGTTATTGTTGATAAGAGGAAGTCGAGCGAGGTGTGGCTTCTGCGCTTGTAGCACTGGTTGACTGAAGATATGGAAAGACCGCATTGTAGTGCACTTCAAAGCCTGCGTTCTCCTATCGGACTTGTGCATTAGCACATGTTCTCAACTGGCCCACAGGGACTCGTCTAGTTGTGCATATATATCTAAAAATGACCATAACTATGACTAAACGCTAAAGCGTTAAAGTGGCGGTAGTTGCTATTCAGCGCGTCCAACATCACATATGGCGTGGTACCCGAGTCTCCCTCCTGGGCTCATCGTTTGGCCTAGTTCTCTGTGGTCAGCCCAGATGGAAGGGTCTTTATTTTGGCTCTTTCAGTCGATTGTAGCACACAATAGGTCGACTGGTCACTTTTCTTACGTTCCACTAAAACGTTTCTTCACAAATAAGAGACTCTGATCAGTCTGCCAGAGACAATAGAGGACAAATAAGCAAGATCATAGCAGCAGTCCATTTCTGTCATGTTTGTGAGCGTGTGTTTGTTTGCATTAGGCCGCTGGCCCATTTTGAGTGCAAGCGCTACAACAGCAATGTTAATGGTCACAACACATGGCATGCAGAGCAGGATGGAGTTTAGGGGCCGAGGGCTGTGCCGTATAAACAAAACTCATCCAAAGAGATAGAGAGAGAGAGAAAGGGCACGAAAAGAGGGAGAGATAGAGTAAAACTGAAGTGATGACCGCCAATCAAAACAGAGCGCCGCAGCTCTATCTCTCCAAGCAAGCGTCACGTTTCTGGCACAGAGGAAACATAAGAGGGATGGGGCAGGGGAAATTGGAGACTTAACAGCAGTGAAAGCCCATTATCATGCGGTGGCAGAGCTGAAAAAAAATGGACAAAAAATAATAACATAATAAATAAAGACAAACAAATAGGAAGGCAGGAAATGGAAAGCAAGCAGAACTGGCAGGGGCATCTTGGCTTCTCTCTAGAACCCATCTGCATTTCTTTACAATCATAAAACAACTCTAGGGCAGCATTTATCAGCCTGATACAGCCTCTGGAAAAGAGGGGAATTAAAGAGCCAAAATGAGATATGGGGAGATAAAGATGCTATGCGCGCAACGGCTGCCATTTGCTGCGAGATGCCCCCGAGGGGAGCAGGTTGTGATGGAGAGCCACAAATTTACACTTAGAATGTTTTCCGAGTAAGTAAAACAACAGCCGTGTCTTGCGTGAGACAGGTTCAACCAGCCATTCTTTTCCAACACATGCTGGGAGTGAAGTCGAACGGGAATGATTCAAGCTCTGGACCCGTGCCAGCACCAATACCACCGCTGTTTCCTGCAGCGCGGGCTCTGGGTGACCCCTGTGGCGGGCATGTTAGAACATGCGTGGGGATGGTTTCTGAGAGGTTAGTGTCGGAAAAGAATGATATTGTCAACATGGGTTGTCATGGCTTTTGAATGGCAATAAGCAGAAAATACATTGGGTTAATGGTTAAACGGTAAGAGGCCGCGCCTTTTTGAGTTTCTTGTATGTCACCGTCCATTACAAATGTCAATCAAATTAACTATTCAAACCAGGTTTGTGCATCATTCAGAATGCAATTGAAAATGCCCTTTAAATTCCAATTCGATCTGAATTGAGATAGCAAGCAGACTGCAAAATTCTTATTTGCATTTGAATGCAATGAAGAAAGTGATATGAAATAAAACTATTTGTAACCAAAGAAAGAAAAGGCAGAATGGCAAACTGAAATTGAATGTAAACAAACTGAATTCATTAACTGAGCAAAGACAGATCATTCAATTGTCATATTAAAGTAACAAAGCAAAATCAGGAAATTCCACTTCCTGTGAGTGTGGCCAATTCAATTTAAATTCATTATCATCTGAACGGGAGCCAATTTCTCAATTCAGAATTTTGCACATCCCTGATTCAAACAAACAGCAAAAAGCCACCAAGCAAAATCGACAGTGTAGGAGTGTCTTTCTTTCTCTCCCAGGCTCCTGTCAGCCTGTGGGAGAGGAGCGTGTTGACAAGCGCAACCCCTGTCTTTGTCCCTGTTTGTTTGTGTGTAAACAGCGGCAAGGGCAGAGACACCAAAACACTAGGAACTCCAAACAAATGACCCAAATGAAGAGCTCACTTGCCAGCGTTAAAGGGACAGAGTTCACTACGCATCTGTCTGCTAACAAGCACCCTACCGGAGAGCCTTTTGTGCTCCATTTGCGACCTTGCTGGCCTGAGAATGAAGAGAGGGGACCGACCCAGGGTCGGCTTACAATCAAGCAACTGCCAGATTAGAAAACGTACGCAACCATTTGTTTGTTTCAGACTTAATCAAACAGGGTGGAGACCGCAATCTCTTTAAGATGCTTTCAGAAGCATTGGCAAACTCTGGCTACCAATACATTACAATACTCAGGGGCTCCTCCATATCAAAGCAGCAATTTAAGTGCATTTATCGACACAAACCCTTGCAGTTCTATTTCTCAAAGCAGCTTCTCTGTCTGGGCAGGATGAGTGTGTCTGCATAAAGTCAAACTTTTCTATTGTGTTTAATGCAAATTTGCAAATTGATAATTCCACTGTGGCCATTTTAGCACACTGAGCTGACAACATACTAAGTATTTTCCATATCAGACGACCAAAAAAAGAGAGATAAACATCAGTCTTTCTGAGAAGATCAATCGTTTACCTTGTCATTATTATTCAGTTTGCATATCAAATATGTTTACATAAGAATAACTGAGTTGCGGGAACAAAAACAATTCCCTTGTCAGCCTGAATATTTTCTTGTTGAAGTCTGGCCTTCGCTAAACGGGCCGTTCAATCTCAATACATCTCCTAAATGTGGCGTGACAATTTAGGCATAATTACGTGGCTAATACGTTATTAACAGAGACATGGTAATGTCTTTGGACGCCGTGAGGTGTTATCTTCAATTACCTTCATTTGGGCTTTGTAAAACGATCAGGTAAAGTGTGAAATAAGAGAGTCAGATAAGAGGGAGGGTTTGCAGGTGGAAATGTAAATATGCGTTCGATCGAGGTCGTAATGTCGAGGATATTTCATTAAGCTCGCCCGCTGCCTGCTCTGATAGCCTGGATTGGATGAGAGGGGAGGGAGGATGGGTGGAGCAGAGAGAAAGAACAAATCATATATCAGGATTTAAGTTAGTCTTGGCAAACTTTGCTTTACTACAGTTACACAAGTTAAATTCATTTTAATTTACATTTAATTTTAAATTGCTATTTTACATTCTGTTTCAAACCTCAATTCATAGGTATTCAGGCCACCAAAATATCATTATTTTTGTTTTCTTTGCTCACAAAAAGTATTCTCAACTCGTAGTTTCATAAAATTAAGGTTGAACCACTGATGTCACATGGACTATTTTAATGATGTCCCTACCACCTTTCTGGGCCTTGAATGTGTTAGTTGTGTTGCCGTCTATGCAGGGTCAGAAAGCTCTCAGATTTCATTTTTGGGTGAACAATTCCTTCAACATAGCCTTTTTTGTCACTTAAACCAATGGCGAAAGGATTAAATGAAAATAATTTGTAAGATGAGATATGGAAAGGCTGATTTCGAACCTACATTTATTATTTAAGCACCAATGCACATGCTCTAACCACTATGTCACTGCTCTGTTACCTCTTGCTTTCTGCAGGCAGTAATAGGCAATAAGTCGCAAGTGTTTAGTCAATTTGCACCGTTGTGTTTTGACACATGCGCAAATACACACTATTTGTACGGCGGAACAAAGTGACCGGCGCTGCATTGTTAATAAGGATATCAGCTTGATTAAAACAAGGCACTTGCACATTTGTCATAGTTAGATTAAATTTACTTTGAGGCTTTTATATTTGTCTCCTTGATTTTCTCTCTTCCATACACATACACACACCACTTTGTCAGGCACCAGTGGCCAACGGTCAGGGAGAGAGAGGATGCATTGCGGACATCATCTCGTTCATCATGAGTTGGACAGGGGGCAGTAGAGTTGACAGAGCTGTTCCATCAGTCACAGCAAAGATACACACACACACTACCACACACTCTCACCGGAGATAGATCAGGTTGAGGTCCAGTGAACACTGTTTATCCACTTTGAACACACACACACTTGCATCTTTTACAAGGAGTTCCTTCTTTCACCATAAATTTTGCACAATAAGTCACACATGCTAACAAATGCACACCTCCAGTGTGAGACATTCACTGGAGACAAAAACACACCCACAATTGTTTCAGACGCTGCTGTATTGTTGGCTCAGACAGGGCCTGTTTCTGGAGGAGATGGTTACCTTGGCGTTGTGTGACAGCAGATCAATCTGTAATCTGTGTCTGTTATTGATGACAAAGTGTGAAAGAGAGATAGTGGAGCTCAATTCCACCACCTTTCATCTCGCTGTTGTTTCCGAACTGGTTCTGCTTGATTCTTGACGTATGAAACATGAGAGATTAACCCGCTGAAAAGACTAGTAAACTAGTAGACTTATTTGCTCAGCCAGCTTTATCAGAAGTGCTTCAAAAAAGTATATACTAATACTCGCTTAAAGTGAAAGAGATTTCTGAGAAAAACATTTAAGGAGAACTCAACTCCCCCACTCTTCAGTAAGGCTGTCTGATAACCACTGCCAGTAAACGCAGAAGAAAGAATGAGGTTGGAGGCCTTGCACATATAATAATATTAGACAGAGACACAGTGGCTATAAGGCCAGCCAGTTTCTACTCTCTCCCTCGGATTCTGTTGCCTTTTATCATTTAAAGGAATATTCTAGGTTATTTAGAAATTAATGTTTATGGACAGTATCTATGACATGCTGTGCACGCACTTGAATGCACTTTAGCTAGCAATTTAGCAGGCTAGCACACAGCACCTCAGTCCAGGTCACATTTCACCCTCAGTAAAGAAAAATTAAGCCTATTTCAATACCATTAAGCACACTTCTCCCAAATTTCATTACCTAATATTTTTTGGATGCTTGAGCTTTTTGTAATAGTTACTATTTTTGGTGATAACCGGATTCTACGTGAGAACACAGACTCCTGCGTCAGCAACATTACACAAATGTGTCGTGGTACTCGTGTCCAGAACATGCAGCAAAGAACAGGGTTGCCAGATTTTCACAACAAAAGCCATCAAAAGTAGTCCAATTGCGTTTGGAGGGGAGTCCCCCTGTTAGAAAATAATTTGTTTAAGTTTAAGTAAATAATTCTGTTCAAAAGACATTTTGCTAATTGAGATATGGCACTGGGAAGTCTGATTCATTTTAGTGAACCGGTTCATTCAGTTCGTGTAAAAGAATCTGTTTAAAAGACAATTTACTGATTAAGATATGGCACTGGGATGTCTGATTTTTTTTTGGTGAATCAGTTTATTCGGTTCATGTACATGAATCTGTTCAAAAGATGTTTTACTGATTGAGCGATGGCATTGGGAAGTCTGATTTATTTTAGTGAATTGGTTTGTTTGGTTCATGTACATGAATCCTTTCAAAAGACATTTTACTAATTGAGATATGGAACTGGGATGTCTGATTCATTTTAGTGAACCAGTTCATTCAGTTTATGTAACTGAATCTGTTCAAAAGACATCTTACTGATTGAGATATAAAGTCTGATTCATTTTAGTAAACCATTAAAAATCATTCCGAGGGTAAAATACACATTTTTTTGGTGGGGGTGCCTTGGTAAAATTAGCACTCCAGGGGCTAAATATTACATTATTGGGGTCGCTTTAACCCGTGGACATGAAAAACAACTCATGCCAACAGTGATAAAGTAGCTCAATTCTGTGGGAAAACCACAGACTTGGCAACACTGGCGAAGACTAACACAGAAGAGAATAAATTGATGAATAAAGTCATTATTTTTGTTTTCTTTGTGCATGAACAGTATTCTTGTAGATTTATAACATTACAGTTGAACCACTGATGTCATGTGGACTATTCTAACCATGTCCTTACTACCTTTCTGGGCCTTAAACAGGGTAGTTGCATTGCTGTTGTATATGCAGGTCCGAAAGCTCTCGGATTTCATCAAAAATATCTTAATTTCTGTTCCGAAGATGAATGAAGCTCTTACGGGTTTGGAATGACCAGAAGGTGAGTAATTAATGACAATTTTCATTTTGGGGTGCACTATCCCTTTAATTATCCTTTAAAAAAATCGTATTCATTTTGAAGGGAAATGTGACGTTCATAACAGATTTCATGATTCACGTTGCAGGAATCACTTTCAAATGCTGTCTGTGAAAAGCACAGCTGTTTCACCATGCTATTCTGCCATCTACAACACTCAGTCTTTCTACTATGCTAAAGCGAGTCAGGATGCCACGAGTATGTATATGTGTGTGCGTAAGGTTTTGTGCCTGCAGCGGTGATTGACAGCTCAGTGCTCTGATTAATGTGACTGGGCTCTGCGCTGGAGAGAAAAGGAGAGAGAGAGCTCCCATTCCAGCTCTCAGCCACGTATAACGCTGAGAGCAAGATAGAGAGGAGAGATCATGAAAGCAGCGAAAGAGGGACTGAGGGACAGAGAGACTGGGGAATTCTCTCTCCTATTCATCAAAAACACTTTTAATTATACCATATTGCCTCCTCTAGATTACTCCCATTTACTCCCTAGATTTAGACGCAAGGCTGCACGGAGTGGCTCTGAATCTAAAATAGCAATCTGCTTCTCTCTTCCTCTCATTTTCATTTTATCTCTGTCTTTCTTTCTCTCTCTCCCTCTCGATGACACTTCAGTATGTCTGTCTTTAGCATTCTGGTGTTAGAGCCGTCAGGAGCAGGTCGAAATCATTATTCAGGACAGAAATGCGATGTGGCCTCTCTTACTCTTTCATCTTGCTGTGTGCTGTGGTGGAATTGAAACAGAGCAGACAAAATACGCTAATCAAATGTCAGCATTAAACATACATGATGGCTAACGTTATAAAAAAAAGGAAGGAACTTATCTACAATCATGATGGCAACAGAAGCAGACTGGAATATTGATATTGGAGTGTGTGTGCGACACGTTTACGCGGGTCAAGTAGTTAAAGTTGAACTTGAATTAACTTCACATAGCTGTGCGTTGCATCATTACTTAGCGGGAATTTAGCTGGTTGATGATTGCCGACGCACCCACTCTTCCACACACATCCTAACACAGACACAAAGGGATTTTTTTTTCCCCACAAAGTCACGCTCACACATTCCAGCTGCCTTTATACTAGGAACAAAGACGAAGAAGGAAAATACAAAGAGGCAAAGAATTCTCCTTAATTAAAGTTTCCAATCTGTAAATCGATTAAATTAAATTCTGTAACAAAAGAGGGGAAAGACTGCGCTATGCACAAGCCCACACAAACAGCCAGCAGGTGGAGTGTGTGAGTGTGTATGGGCTCCTGCTATAAGAAGATGTGTGTTTGGTTGCGATTAAACACTAGGTTTTAACAGGGTAGGATATTAACTTTGCTTTAGGCCGGCTTTCTGAATGCAGTGGGAGGAAGGGAAACTTTCAGACGCAAACAAAATGATAACATTTCACTGTTGGGCCTTCTTTGAATTGTTAACTAAGGTGTTACATATTTACTTTGTTGTAGGAACTAATGTTAGGGAGTACTAAAATGTGCGGAAAGTAATGTGACAGTAAGAATGTGACAAAATTAACCAGTATGAATCAGGTATTTTAGTTCATTGATTGATATGAGGTGCTGGGAAGTCTGAATCATTATAGTCTAAACTGGTAAACTGATTAATTCATTTCAAGTAAATGAACTGGTTCGGAAAACAATTCACTGAATGATACGAGGTGCTAGGAAGTATGGTCATTTGGTTTATGTAAATGAATATGTTCAAAAAACAGTTTATTGACTTTTATGAGGCTTTGGGAGGCCTGATTCATTTTAGTGAACCATTTCATTTGGTTCATGTAAATGAATCTGTTCAAAAGACATTTTACTGATTGAGATATGGAACTGGGATGTCTGATTCACTTTAGTAAAAATACATTTTACTGATTGAGATATGGCACTGCGAAGTCTGATTCATTTTAGTGAATCAGTTTATTTAGTTCATGTAAATGAATCTGTTCAAATGACATTTTACTAATTGAGATATGGCACAGGGAAGTCTGATTTATTTTAGTGAATCAGTTTATTCGGTTCATGTAAATGAATCTGTTCAAATTACATTTTACCGATTGAGATATGGCACTGCAAAGTCTGATTCATTTTAGTAAATCAGTTCATTCGGTTCACGTAAATGAATCTGTTCAAATGACATTTTACTAATTGAGATATGGCACTGGGAGGTCTGATTCATTTTAGTGAATCAGTTTATTAGGTTCATGTAAATGAATCTGCTCAAATGGCATTTTACTGATTGTGATATGGCACTCCGAAGTCTGATTCATTTTAGTGAATCAGTTAATTTGGTTTATGTAAATCAATCTGTTCAAATTACATTTTACTGATTGAGATATGGCACTGCAAAGTCTGATTCATTTTAGTGAATTGGTTCATTCAGTTCATGTAAATGAATCTGTTCAAAAGAAGTTTCACTGTTTGAGATATGTCACTGTGAAGTCTGATTCATTTTAGTGAATCAGTTTGTTTGGTTCATGTAAATGAATCTGGGGAATATAACAACAACAACGTCAATGATTCATTTGAGTCCATGCACATAAGTCCTTTTTTTGTAGAAATATATTTGGTTAAATATTATCATATCACTGGTATCGACTTACGGTTCTAGTTAGGCTATTACATTTGCAATACTACATAATTGTGTAAATGTACCTATTTAAGATTCTCGTTGTTTATGTACCAAACAAATGTGTCAGGAAATACAAATGCATTTCATTCCTAAATAATTTCTAATTTCTTAAAAGATTCCTTGCAACTCTGTCTAGGTCTATGACACTGAATTGAATAATGAATGATCATTTGACATCTAGATCAATACTCATAAAGATACTGCCTCCTTAAAATATCAATATAGTTGACTACTAAGTAAAAGAACCTTTTTAAAACATAGTGTATCTACTTTACATTATGATTAGCGTTTTAGCCTTCAAAACAGCTTCCCCAGCACTAGTGGGAATATATATTTGTGTGTGTTTATTCACATAAGCACAGGCAAGATGGGAAAAAATCTGTATGATTATAATAGCATGCATAACTTGTCACACCTGTCTATAGTTTGTAAATACAGAATAAAGCAGCGATGTTGTAAGTAAACATCCATTATCGTGTGAGACGCTTCTTTAAAGCATACCAGTCTTCTCGCTGTCTGTTGAAGGCCCATTTTATCTTTGATTCACAGACAAAGATGAACTCTATCCAAGACTGTGCCGTTTTCCAGAATCAATATTTCCAAAGTATGTAGGCTGCCAGTGTGTTTTTGTTTGTTTAAGCAAACCTACTTTATCAATATTATTCATAAGTGACGGCACTCTTGTGAGCTCACGGGCCTGGAATGATGAAGGAGAGGAGACGAGCGAAGAGGAAAAGAGAGGAGGAAAGTGATAAAATAAGCTAGCGGGTAAAATGATAGACAGGTGTGTTAGTTTTTGTGCGAGAGTGCGTGTTTGTCCAGGCACATGTAAAATCTGATAAGCTTCCAAAAACAGCAGAATAGTATGAAAGGACATGAAGAGAGCAAACAGTGGTGATATTAAACACCTGGTTCACATTTTCAACCTCAAACACACACTCATTTCAGTCTGTTGGTTATACAGTCATGCCATGGGTGAATTGGGGTGTAATGGTTCACATATTTCACACGGAAGTAAAACGCAGTCTGCGTCTACTAAATGTATACACACTCAAACACTTTCCCATAAACCCTAGACCATATGCACAAACTCTGAAACCAGCAAAACAACTTGTGCGCAATGTTTTTCTGCTATTCATTTCCCTGTGTTCTTCTCTCTCACACTATAAATGGTCAGATCTCAAGATAATGTATTACTCTTAGGCCTACTTGATGCCAAAAGCCTTCTCAGAAACGTAGATCTTAGATCTGCTTCACCTGGACTGAAAAGAAAAGATACGGCATTTATAAATCAAACCACTTTGGACTAGATCATCGCATGCCTGTGTTCTGATCAGGCCATTCTTTGAGTTTATTGAGCCTGTTCTGCGAACAGTGTATCTTCTAACTAGTCCACAGTATTAATCCTATCACGCAATGTCAAAAGAACAAGCAAATATAGCTTTATTTATATCTCTAAATCCTGTCTTAAGAGAATATCACCAAAAAAAGAGAAAAAGCAGCTCTGACGTATACTGTTGTTTTGTTTGTGTTTGTTTGATCAAGATGAAGAGTTTTGATCAAAAGTGACAGTAAAAACATTTATAATATTACACAATATTTTACATAATATATACTTCAAATGCTGTTCTTTTAAACATTCTATGAATCAAATAAACAAATAAATAAAATATTAAGCAGCACAAGTGTTCTCAACATTTAAAATAAGAACAAACAACATAATTTCTGAAGAATTAAGTAATGGCTGCTGAAAATTCAGCTTTGCCATCACAGGAATAAACTACTTTTTTAAAGCAATAAATAGAAAACAGTCATTTTAAATAGTTATATTTCACAGTGTTACAGTTTTATTGTATTACCCTGGTGAAAAAAACAGCATATGCTGTTAGGTATGTTTTGATGCTGGAATGCTGGTTAGGTAGGTTTTGATGCTGGTTTAAGCTGGTCCTTTGCTGGTTTATGCTGGTCCTTAGCTGGTTTAAGATGGTCCTTTGCTGGTCAAGGACCAGCATGAACCAGCAAAGGACCAGCATAAACCAGGGTAATCAAATAAATGTAGCTTTGGTGAGCATAAAAGACATTATGCTCTTTATTTCAAAAAGATTAAAACAAAAACAAACAGTAGTTTACTTCCAAACTTCCTTTTTTTAGCATAATGGAAGTAAATAAGGGTGCACAAGTGTTAAGATAGTAGAAAGAACCATAACAGTATCATTAAAATATGTCCTTTTTGAAGCTTGAAAGCTTCGGTCCCACTGTAATTCCATGAAAAAAAGCAACCAAATGCATTATTCAAAATATCTTCTTTTGTGCTTCACAGAACAAAGGAATTCATACATGTTTGGAATGACATGAGAGTGAGTAAATGATGACAGAATTTTCATTTTAAAATGAACTATCAGTTTAAAACTATTTTTGATATAATCAATAAACATCAGGAAGCATTTAATTTTTAGAGAGCGCATTTGCATGTGTCAGTGTTAATTCATGAAAGAGAGGTGAGAGGCCAGCGAATGAAACCCTCCAGTGTTCGTCTGGTCCAGTGGGGTGTTAGTGAGTGTGATATTGTACAGCTGGGTAAGAAACAGGGAGTCTTTGTTTCAGGTAGTGTGCTGAACGCTCGTTAGCCTAATTAGCGTAGCGCCATGCTACTTTGCTTACAGGGCAGCCCTCAGTAATGAGGCCACAACCTCATTTCCTGTGGTGACGTCACACAAAGAAGGGACAACACACTTGTGTTTCACCAGTCTTAGCTTTTACACAAATTCAAGACATCGCCAGCCACCATTTCAGTGCCTGCAGACGGGCTTTTGGCTAGCAGAGTCATATTTGGTACGCTCTGGTTGTTTCTTCAAGCAAACACATGCATACACACACAGGCCCGAGAGGAATATATCTCAAGAATAGCATTAGATGACTCAACATTTGCTGTTCAAAGACCTACAAAAAAAAAAGAGGACAGAGGCAAGGAGTCACCTTACCGGACAGGAAAGTAGACACTTACACGAGATACTTCCCTGCAGATTCAGTTACCAAACTTTAAATAACACCGAGACACAAATCCAGCCTGTGTGGGCATATTTGCGGGAAGATTACAAAACGGAAATGGTGTGCTCATATCCTCTGGGCATTTACATTTATTTTAGAGCTCAGTCTCTAATGGGAAAAGCCAAGATTTTTTTGTGCTCAAATGAAAAGTCTGTCGACTTTGGCTAATTTCCATCTTTTAATTTTCAACCTATTTTCTCTGATCATTTCTGCCTAAGAAAAGCAAAAAATTTCTCCAGAGTGTGATGACGACAGCCGACAGAGCCTTTCAAGAACATCTACGGACTGGATCAATAAATCAAAGTCTTATTTTGTGTCTGATTGGCTTTGAACCAATTTAAACCAGTCCAACGGTCAGTGTCCTATTTGAGAGACAAAAGCTCAGGAGGCTCTGGAGGCTCGTAGCTGTGGTATCATGCCTCGTGTCAATCAGAGGAAGGCATCAGGGACATCCCATGAATAATGCCTGAAGCGGCCGTCTGTCCTGTATAAAGCTTTTATGAGGTGGCTGGTCACTGAGACTAGCAGTGTGTAATTGACTCTTAACAGTCCTTTCTTTTAAAAAACTGCATAAACTAAAGAATTGTTGGGAGGAGAGAGGGAAAGAGTGAGCTTCCTGTTTTGCAAGGTCAGTGATAACAGTTGTATGTGGAGAATTATAAATGAGCCTACAGCATCAGCGTAGGAGATCACATGGTGGAACGTTCTAGAAGCCCCCTCATGCAAGGCAGGTGGGACAAATGCAGCATCTTTGTACATTATGCAACAAAGATGTTGTAAAGTGGTCCTACTTTTTATTAGGTGGCCTTACTTACTATGTACTTACATCAAAATATTAGTACAGTGTACTTATTGTGTCCTTATTGTATTGCCAGAACACTTTTACTGCTATTGAGGTGGGATACGGGTAAGGTTAGGGACTGGTTTGGTGGTATGTGTAGGTTTAAGGTTGGGTTAAAGTGTAAGGGATGGCTCAACAGTGTAATTATAAATGTTATTACAGAAATTAATTACAGATGTAATGAAATGCAGGTATTTTTTTTTTAAATATAAGTACAATATAAAACATGTATCTACACAATAAGTGCATTGTATTAAATGATTAATTGAAGTGTAAGTACATATTAGTTAAGGCCACCTAATATAAAGTGGGGCCTTGTACATAATACATATTTTATTGTACATATAAATACAACCTTGATAAGCATAAAAGACTAAACACTAAACCTCTGAATGCACATCTTTATGTGAGAAACAGACAGAAATGTGACATCATCTGAGAGCTAAATCAATAAGCTTTGTGTGCTAAGCTTTTGTGCGGTTTGTTAAAATAGGACAATATTTGGCCGAGATCTGGAATCTGAGGGTGAAAAAAATCTAAATATTGAGAAAATCGCCTTTAAAGTTGTCCAAATGAAGTTCTTAGCAATGCATATTACTAATCAAAAATTAAGTTTTGCTTTATTTACAGTAGGATATTTACAAAATATCTTCATGGAACATGATCTTAATACCCTAATGATTTTTGGCTTAAAATAAAAATTGATCATTTTGACCCATACAGTGTATTTTTGGCTATTGCTACAAATATACTTGTGCTACTTAAGACTGTTTTTTTTGGTCCAGGGTCACAAATGATTTAATTATTCAGTGAAAATCACCTTTAGTTAGCTGTTAACCACTGCAACCGGATCACTGAATCTGAGTTGAACTTGAAAAACGGATGAGTCAGATTCATTAATGAATCATTCAGACTTGTTGTGAGAACAGTGATAAGATCTGACACCAAAGATCAAATGATTCATTCAGAATACCAACTATACTACTCATATGTAAAATATGTTCATCACACAGTGAATATGGGACAACGTGATACGCACCACTTTTACAATCATTTTTGATGTTTTGCATACTTTTTGAACGCCTTAGTCCTATAGAAAACATCTTCGGTGGGCTATTTCTTTAAATAACTATTTCTAATGAGTATAGGCCATACCTTAGGGGATCTCGCGTTCTTGGTCGTCCTTCCCTGACATCAGGCATGTATGGAGCTAAACACATACAGGAGAAATGTTTATGGGGAGGGCGGGGGATCTCCTTCAAAAGATCTACACATCTGACTCCAAAGGTGATTTGAGGTTCTTTCATAATCAGTGACTAAAATAGTCATTTTGCTCTTGCAAACACAGGGAAGGTGACGCCCTCACATCCTCCATGATGATCTACATGTCTAGCCTGAGGGACTTGTAGCTACAAAAACTCTTCGAAGTGCTATGAAAGCTGTGAGTGCACAAATACACATACTCTTGTCCCGCGAGGACCTCTCTACGGGTGTGTGTGTATGTGTGTGTGAGAGAGAAAGTGTGTGTGTGTGATTTTCTCTCTCATTTATTCTAAAAATGCACAGATGAAAGGCCTGGGAACAGAGTGTATCTGCTGCTGCGGCTAGAATCATGAGAACATTAGTGTGCGTATGTGTGTGTTTGTGAGTGTGTTTCCGGAGCTTTTAAACTAAGGTAAATTGTAAAGTTGCTGTGTGTGTGATACAAGATGTTATCTGTGTGCACTCATGTGTGTATGACGAGAAAGAATATTTTTTGGGCTGAATGGACCTCGCCGTCCCCTGTGCCCTGAGATGGATGTTTTGAACACCGTCCATGCAGGAGATATGAAGTCTCCTCACATACAGTGCGAGATAGATAGATGAAAGCCAATGTTTGTGTTTGTAGGATTTGACGGAGGGTGTGTGCAAAAAAAAGAGGGAAATCGGCTAAAGGTGCAAAGGAATAGCAGGTGATTATAAGAGTGAAGGGCCTTATGGAGCGTGTCGTTAACTGTGGTGCGCTATAAGTAGCGCGGAGAGAAAGAGAGGGAACTGTGAGCGCGTTGCTCGCTGGTTTATTTTGAATGTAGGGCACCTCATATCGCAGGCCGTTATAGAAAATTCCAGAGTCAGCGAATCCTGCTGCGAACAGAGATGATGTTTTATGTGGGCTGTAAAGGCTCAATGAAAGTTCTTCCATAACTGGAAGAGGTGGATGGGAAAAAGAAGCCATTTAATGAGCCTGTTTAATTTGTCCGTGAAAAACATAAAGCAAATAGGCACCTTAATTTGCCACCATCGTTTATGTTAATGTTCTCTGCAAGAAGAGCAAGAAAATAAAAACAGCTCTTTTTTTTTGCAAGAATTGAACACATTCATTCCAGAATGCCAAAAATTCCGACCTTCTTCTTCCTAGAACATTCCGAAGGCTTCAAGTGGAAATGAAAAGTATGTCACTAAAACAAACGACGTAAGACGGGTTCCCTTAATAAAGTTATTCAACAACCCTACCTAACAATAAGAGAGTATTTGAAATATGATCAGAACAGTACTTGAAATATGTGGACCACAAAACCAGTCAAAGGGGGAAATTTCGAAATGCTGAATAAATAAGCTTTCCATTGATGCATGGTTTGTTAGCATATGACAATATTTGGCCGAGATACAACTATTTGAATATATGGAATCTGAGGGTGCAAAAAAATCAAAATATTGAGAAAATCACCTTTAAAGTTGTCCAAATGAAGCTCTTACTAATGCATATTACTAATCAAAAATTAAGTTTTTATATATTTACAGTAGGAAATTTACAAAAAATCTTCAAGAAACATGATATTTACTTAATATCCTGATGATTTTTGGCATAAAAGAAAAATCAATAATTTTGACCCATACAATGTATTTTTGGTTATTGCTACAAATATACCCCAGCAACTTAAGACTGGTTTTGTGGTCCAGGGTCACACATGATAAAATATAAATCTTATATGAAAAACTTAAACTTTTTTTCAGCCTTTGCCTGGGCAACATATAACTAATATACGTTCAAGTTCTAAAATTACTAAAACTACAATAGAGCTAAACATAAAATTAATAAAAGTGAGAAAACACATACAATTACTAAAATTACACTATAAACTAAAATTAAAATGATAACTGAAAATATAAAAATAAAAACTCTTTATTTCAAGGTCCAATTCTCGCTATCAACAAAACATTAACTATGACTTTTGCCTCAATAAACTCCTAATTTGCTGCCTGCAAATAGTAAGGTAGTTATATGCTAGTATATGCTAGTAATATGCATGCTAATAAGTAGCTAGTTAACAGTGTGAGCTGGTCACTAAAGTGTTATCAAAAAGTGAATTCAAAGTTGGCACCAATAGACTTGTGGGCATCACGCCAACATATATGGTGCCGTTGCGCTTCAAGCGTCCCGAGTTTGAGTCCTGGCTCATGGACCTTTCGCCACCTTTCTCTCTCTTTCCCATTTTGCTTCCTGCTCATCTGAAAAGTTAATTCAAAATAATAATAAATGCTATCATCGTATATAACCTAAAGTTGCACTGGACTTGGTTTCAAGCTTCAACAAAGGATGCAAAAGCACCATATAAATCCGCCAATTTCATCCTTTTTCCTGAAACATTCCAACAGCTTCTAGAGGAAATGAAAAGTATGTCACTATGACAACCGGAGTATGACGTGCCCTCTCAGACAGTTACTCCACGACCCTTCCTGACAATAAGAGAATGCTGTAATACACAAGCAAGGTCTGGATTATATATTAAAAACCATGCACTGTGGCAGCTTTCCTCCAGAGGACACTGCACTTTAAACGTCCTGCTGGAGAATTGAATGTGGAACGGCTCTCTACATTGGCCTGTTCAAAGATCCTAGCGCTCATGCCTACACTATCCAATCAATGCCTCAATGGCAACAATAAATTGCCTATTCATAGGCCACCGATTTCCCAATCATGGCTCCAAAGCGGCTTCATTTAGAGATGTTACCATGGTAGAGGCACACTCACGTTAGTGCAGTTATGCATGACCCGGGTCATCTTTCTTCCACTGTTTACTGTTATGCAATAAGGGACCCAGTGTGATTTAACAGCAGAAGCCCACCTCATCCTTTATTCAGAAGGGTGGTTGCTTCTCTTCCGCTTTCTCTCTGTCTGTTGATTTATTTATTTATACTGTTCTTTTTTATTTCTCATGGTCTATTTTTCACCCTGCACATTTCGTAATCCAACGCAGAGTGAAATGTCCAATTTGATGGCGTTGTTATGGTTTGGCATGACAGGTACTGAATGGATTTTGTCAGATGATTTGACGACTGTCATGTACACTAACCCCTCAGTCTGAAAAAAAGTCTGATCTTCACTGGTTTAGGCTGGACTCCCAGCCTGGCTTGACGAGTGCTTACAATCCCCCCAAAAATAGCCACCTAGACCAGCCTAATCTTGGTGGGAGACCAGATAAAGGCAGAGACTTTTCTAAGATTGTCTTCAAGCTCAACAAGTGCTCAAAAACCTTTCTGAAACATAAGCTGGTCTTTGCTGTTTTAAAATATTCTAGTTAGTCTCCCAACCTGGCAAGCTTGCCCATAACCTCTTAAAAAAAAAACCCAACAAACTACATCAGCCTGGTTTCAGCTGGGCAGATTTGCTGATTTTAGAGAAGTTTTTAGTACTTATCAGACTAGGGCAACAGCTAGACCATGTCATGGTTTAATATATATATATATATATATATATATATTTTTTTTTTTTAACAGGGCTGACCTTTACAAATTCTCACGACACAGTCTAACTCTACTCTCACAGTTCAGTGAGTCATTGCAGCTGGTCTTTTCACCTTTAACTTAATCTTTAGAGTATACATATAGAGGAAAAGTGAGTGTAAAGGAGAAGGATATACTTCCTGACTTTTTCTGTATCCTGTTTGTCTTGCAGGCCCCTATCTCCTAAAGAAGCACTGAAGGGACTAAAATGCTTTTCTGCCCAAAGAAAACTAAAGATCCACAGCTGCTGAGGCAGAAGAAGAGTACTTCTATATACAGTGCTCTGTTCTGTTCCTAGTTCACTCACTGGAGAAACTTCAGGCCAGTGCTGAGCCCAAACATGTTAAAATAGAGAGAAAGAGAGAAGAAATATTGCACCTTTAAGGTGAAATAGTGTTGTGTAGGCTGGAACAGTGGCAATGAGAATAGGTATGGCAAACCTGCAGATGGCTTGCCTCCCTCCCTGTAAAGAGACAGAGCGTGTAAGCGTGAGAAAAAGCGAAACAGAGGCAGTCAGCCACATGGAGAATGAAAAAATAGAAAAATGAGCAACAGTTGACACCCCTTTGACTCCTTTTTAAATGAAAACTGAGTACAGAAGTCGTGTGCTGTGCTGAGATTTGCTACGGATCCTGACAGCTAAGCGTTCACTAAAAGGTTTTCAAGCTTGCCGAGGAAGGTTTTCCTCACCTTCATTGTGCCACCTCGGGGACGTACCCTCTGCAAACATGAAAAAGCCACCAGAACAATGCAGCAAAATAAATTGCTTGACATCACAGGGTCCTATTGATGGCATAAACTCTCTCTAGCGCTTTCCTCCACCTTTCGCTCTGTCACTATTTATTCTACAATTTATTTGACTCGTGCGCGTACGTTGCGTGTATCTAGCCGTGCCTGGATTCTGCCTTACATCGCTGAAACTTCCCAACAAGTACAACAAACAGCCTCTCAACACTTTACCTCATTAATCAGTGACAGATTTCATTCATTTGGTCCAAAAAAAGCCACGGGGGAGTTCGGTGTGCTGCCTTGGCATAGAGCGGATTCAATCGCCCAGGCAGCTGCGCTAAATTCTGAGCTTCCCAGTTGGGGGGATATGAGCAGGAAGGAACGGGATACAAACAGCGGACAAGACAAGCCGGGATTAAATACATTTGTTTTCCTCCTCAAGAAATGAGTATTGACGCAGGCAAGGAGGCAGGCGGGCAAGTAGGCAGACAGGCAGCAGCCCCTTTTCCCTCTCACACACACACCACGCGTCGACAGCCAGGGTGAAAATTAATTACTCAAGAGGGGGTGTGTGTGAGCAACTATCCAGGCAGCAGCAGGAGAGGATGTACGCCTGTGTGAGCACGTGTGTGTGTGTGTGTGCAGAAGATAGATGTGTAATATAGCACTCGCCTTCAAAGCAAACCACTTTACCTGACTTAAGACATCACACATGAATATTTATCTGACTACAGTATTAGTATTTACGCCACATACTTCAGCTTGCACTGGGCTACGTGCCATTTTAAGAGTGTTGAACATTTATATCAGATACATTTTCTATACCTCACTGTGTTTATCTCGTGAAGCATGTTTAAAGCATATGTCCAATGGTCGCCCATTAGCCCAGAGCAACTGTGCAATTATCTGCTGTCAGGATATTTACACCAATCACTCGTATCCTCTTCAATTATGCATGATTTTTAGCCTGGATGCTTTATCCTTGTCTTTTTGTTGTTGCAGACATGCTTTAAAGTGGATACTCTAGCCTACATGGTCCTTGGGTGTTGACGTTAAACCAAATTCCCATTAATTTGAATCAATACTGATAAAAAAACAGATCCCGGTTTAGATCTTAGAGTGGTGTCAACCTCCACGTTCACATGTATCCATTGTCCAAAGAAGACAAAGTGTGCTTTCGTTAGCCACTAGCTGAGGAGTTTAATCCCCTTAGGTGGGAAGTCACAGGGTCGAGGGTGAAGGGAAGGGAACACAATGCACGGACAAGACTGCTGCTGTGCTAGAGAGACGAGAATATCCATCACCCGATTTCAGCGCTACCCTTGTCATGACCCCAAACATCCCAAAGTGCTTTTAATGTATATTTAGGCATAGCATCAACACCAGCGCTAATGAATGGAGCTAAGCTTAGCACTAGCAGATGGTATCACTTTGATTGTAATGTATCAAGGTCGCTTAGCTCAGGCATGATGATATGGCTTCAAATAAATAAATGCATGAGTAAAATATTAGTAGTAGTAGTAGAGTTTAATGTAAATTTTTATACTTTATTATAAATTGTGTAATTTTACCAAGTAAGCATCATTGTGAAGCTCAGATATTTTTTAATGAAGCTAAAGTTTATTTTTGGCACCAGAGCAATAAAGCAGAATTAATTTAATTAGGTTATCTTTAGGATGGGGACCCAAAGGTAACACCTTTTCCTGTCAACAAGCCCAGCAGTAACCATGGGATCTCAAGGGGTGGAGAGAGAGAGAGAGAGGTAGTGAGGAGAAAGAAAAATGGAGGGAGCTACAGAGCAAGATGCAACAATTCCCACCGGTTTTACATAGTGACCCATTCCCAATAGGCAGAGATAGGCTGGGTCTGGCTTTCACCCTCTGCTAAACTATAAATCTCAATGCCTTTTTGTGGCTTTACTGAAGCTAACCTCATTTATCTCCCGTTACATTTTTGTTTGTTTAGAATGAATGTGATGAATAGAATTACCTCTAACCATATCAGACCATCAAAGACACTGCGGTTGAGTCAGATACAGTCGGTATAGTATCTTTTTATCCCTGCCGACTGGCCTCTTATTGTTTGTCCTTGCTGTTTTTAAATGGCAGCCATTAAGTCAGGCCAAAAGCAGGTTTGGGTCTTCAGAAGAACCACGGGGGGCGGTTTGCAGTTCACAGCCCACTGACGGAGCTGCAAGTCCCCCACAGATCGTTCGCATTCAACCGGGCTTCCTGCTGGGACGGCCCCGCTTAAGACACAAAGCTGTCTCAATCCCCTCCTTGCACATACAAGCAATGGTCTGGAGCGAAGCCTTTATCATTCTAAGCAGAGACATTGTTGACTATCAACAGCTGATTCCGCAGACGAGGTCCCCCGCATGTCTAGGCTTTACATTTTAAAAGCCTCCGACGTCTACTGGAATCTGAATAGCATTAACATTTGAACAGACTGGAATATTGAAACAAGCCAGCTCTGACGGAAGAACAATTTCTGTCTGAAAGAGACACAGGCAACGAGATGTCAAAATGCTTGTTGCCAACTTCTCACGAAGAACAGGCTGATGTAAACAAGGTCAAAAAGATTGATCAAAAAGAAACATGTTACAGCATGTGAAAGGAGACGGGATATTGCAAATATGCTAATGGGTAGTTGATGCATTGCAGTTCTACGTCCACATCAGGATGTTAGGATAAAAAAATGCAACAGCTGTTTTAAAGGATTAGTTCACTCCCACAACAAAAAATTTACAGATAATGCACTCACCCCCTTGTCATCCAAGATGTTCATGTCTTTCTTTCCTCAGTCGTAAAGAAATTATATTTTTTTGAGGAAAACATTTCAGGATTTCTCTCCATGTAATGAACTTCTTTGGTGCCCCCAAATTTGAACTTACAAAATGCAGTTTAAATGCCTCTTCAAATGGCTCTAAAGGAATAAGGGTCTTATCTAGTGAAACGAATGGTTATTTTCTAAAAAAAAAAAAAATTACAATTTATATATTTTAACCTCAAACGCTCAAAACTCAAACCTCAAAACTCTCATCTCATTTTCGCCTCCAACTTCAAAATCGTCCTACATCGCTGTTTTTTTGTAAAGCGTGTTTGATGATTTCACTCTGGGTTGATACTTCTGCAGCATGTAGGATGATTTAGAAGTTGGAGGAGAAAATGAGATGGAACGTACCCTAACTGTCATGATAATAAACAGAAAATAAATAAACAGAGTTCACACAGAGCTAGACGAGACAAGTGTTTGAGGTTAAAAGTATATCAACTGTAATAAATAAATAAAAAACTAAATCATAAATAACCGATTGTTTTGCTAGCTAAGACCCTTTTTACTCGGCTGGGATCGCTTAGAGCTCTTTGAAGCTGCATTTAAACTGCATTTTGAAATCCTGAAATCCTGAAATGTTTTCCTCAAAAAATACAATTTCTTTACAACTGAAGAAAGAAAGACATGAATATCTTGGATGACAAGGGGGTGAGTACATTATCTGTACATTTTTGTTCTGGAAGTGAACTAAAAATATCTTTGTATTTCATTAAGGGTGTTGCGGCATGAATTACAGCCACTTGAAGCCGAACAGCATGGTGCAGTCACATGACCTGTTCGGTTTATATTGCCTTAATATGGCTGTTTAATTTAGGGTTTCGCAGATCAATAAGGAAGATCTAAATATAGCTGTGAAATGACAAAAGTGAAGCACTACAGCGTGGCTCATGACTACCGCAGATGGGCTTCCTGCTGAGCTTGAGTATGGAATCCCACTGTTGTAGCTCATATACTGTACTTACACAATTGGTTTGTAAGGACAATTTAACCTAGACAGGCTTTGTGACATTTACTGATGTAGGTACTGCAAAAACGTGGTTGGCACATTTCTGGTAACTGATCCCTGTTGTTGGTTTGGTGTGTTTTGAAGCATGGCTGCTAGTTTGAGCTGGTTTAAGCTGGTTCTTAGCTGGTCTTGAGCTGGTTATACGCTGGTTTAGGCTGGTCATGTGCTGATCTTAAACTGGTCCTAAGCAACTAGCTTTTGCTCAGGACTAGCACATGACCAGCGTAAATCAGCTCGCGACCAACACGACCAGTTTAAACCAACTACGGACCAGTTAAACCAGCTCAAATCAGCAGCCACGCTTCAAAACATAACTAACCAGCATATGCTGTTTTTTTCAACAGGGGTAACTGATGAGATTGCACTATTTACCATCGACCATGATTGAAACTATTCCACAAGCCAAAATGTCCAATATTAGTGTAGCAATAAGATAAAATGAGTAGTACCAGGCTGGTCATGTGATCTAACCCACTCCATGTAAAATTAATCAGCTTTTGTTAAGATACTTACATGACTAGAGTCTTTATCTCATGTGAGAGTACACCAGTTTGCCTAAAGTACTATGCGTAGTACTTTACGCATAGAACTTTTTAATGAGGATAAAAATTGTTCCTTTAAAAATGCATAAAAACATGCCCATACAGACACACCCATTTGCATGGATTCACACACACACTTATAGAAAACGGCAAGAACATCATCCATCACCCTCTAAATGCGCAGTTCAGTCCCGTCAGATAAATGCCTCATTAGTGCTGAATCCAGAAAACTGCACACACACATACACACAGAGACAGACTGGTAAAGGCATTATACATGAGTTTACTCATCCAAATGTCCATTTATTGGCTTTGATGAATCAAATAAGGATAAATAAAGATGGGGAAACAGATCACCATAGCTTCCTTTCGTCTGTTGTTGCTCTGCCTCTTTTATCTCCCGGCATAATGGCTAATGAGATGCAGATGACAGCCACTTCAGGAGCAGGCTGGAAAGAGAGGGCACGAGGACGGGAGAGAGGATGGAGTGAAGCGGGGAGGTTTGGAAAAGAGGGAATGAGGGGGAGGGTGTGTTTACCTGGCCCCTGATCTCGATTTCAGAGGCCTTTCACAAGCAAATCAAGCCATCTACAATTGTCCGACCTTTTGAAGAGGGCCATATGTGTGTATGTGTGCGTGTAGGGACTCTTCAGTCAAAGCGCCGCCAAGCCCTTTAAACAAATACCCACAGCGAAAGCCCACCGACTTAACTGGGAAAAACCTGTTCAAGTCCTCTTCAGTGAGAATTACAGATGTCCCGTGCCCATGGCTTGTCATTTAGGAGCTGTTGTGTGTTTCTAAATGATCAGGTACAGGTGTAAATGTGCAATTTTTCTTCTTTGTCATCTGTATGCAAAAAATACACAGTCTAAGTGCAAGCAAACTAGCCCATTCCACACTGCAGTGAGACATTAGTATGGATGGGAGGAAAGATGCATGTGCAGCCCTAACTACACTGAATACCAGAGCACTCTCTCGCTCTCTCTTTCTCCCAGCAGTTTGCCCAGTCCTTTATCTGCCCTTTAAAAACGAGAAACCCCTCATTTCTCTGTGGATTCTCAAGTGTTTGCGTGTCTCTGTGTGCGGTGGGGGAGGAGAAAACGCAATCAGTTGTCTCCTGCCTCTCACATCTCATTTGGGCTCTGATGCTCTGAAAGTCCATTACCGAAACAAGAGAATAATTAAACCGAAGCACAAGTCGCTCTGATAAGAACAGATCCGTCCTGTCATGCGCTCGCCCAATAAAGCAACAGATCCGTCCTGTCATCCGCTCCCAGAGCTCGGTTCCCCCCGCAGGGGACCAACTTCAACATTGGCCCATGTTGTAGAAGTGACTCTCAGGAGCGTGGAAACGCAAGCTCAGCGTTTAATTAAGAAAAACACAGACTTACATGCTCTATAAATGAGGAAGCGAGGGTGAAAAAAAAGAAAAGGAAAGAAAAAAGCACAGGCCAGATTGATTAGGAGAGCCGAGAGGGGTTGGGAGGGAGAATCGCAGAGCGATGGCAAGAAGAACAAGGAGAGAACAAGCGGCTGGAGGTGGGAGAGGAGAGGTAGGGGAGTGAAAAATGGAGGGAATGCAGATTTATGGAGTGATATTTTTCTCTCAGGCGGTAGGAATGTCAGCTCGCCGTGCTCTCACCTCATATAAGTAACCGGGGCTGAGCCAATCACAAGGGTTTAGCTGAAGTACTGTGCTGACATTATCACCTCAATTTGACCTTTGACCTCTCCGTGTTCTTTCAACCTGCGTCATTGAACACGGAGGAATATTATGGCACCATTAAGCGTCCATATGTGCTTCTATTGCAGATGACTACACTTTTGGATCAATAGATCAATCTGTGCGGGACAATCAAAGGACGAGCAAGTCGGTTGTTACGAACGTCCTTTGATTGACGTCAAGATTAAGTGATTTGTGAAAAATGAATGAACTGAAACATGAAATATTAATCAATGAGATCCGATTCTAGGCTTTTTAACAAGGAAAACACTTGACGAGAAACAAATGGTCGCCTCGCTCGTGTACTTCTAGCTCGCTTTCTGGGGACTCCACAGACTAATGAATTCATTTGTGGGGTTCAAGTTTCAATCTAATCAGGAGAAATGGGATAATTAAGACAAAGCATTGTGGGGGAACCCTGGAACAGCCCCCTAACTTGTTTACTTGACTTGAGGTAATTAATATCACACAAGTGGGAATTAAAGGCAATTGAGTCCAGGGCCCGCCCACTGCATTAGCGCAATCAGTCTTGAGTGATTGGCTACGATATGAGTGACAGCTCATTCAGCCAAGCATATGTTGTGTGCTCAACCCAACTGAAGGCCGTTTCATTCTGATGGTGAACAAACTCTGTTTGACCCAAAATAGAAATAATTTTATCCAACACACTTTCTGAATACTCTAACAATGAGAGACTTGTTGAGCTAAAACCACCTGCTGAGATGGAGACACAATGAGGCCTATTTATATCTGCAATGGTGAACGGTGGGTCTTTATAACAAGGAGTGAGCTGTGGGAAATGTGCTACTGAACAAAGTCCAGATCTTCCCCTACTGCACGGACACAAAATATTCACTCACATATTGCTAACAACTACTGCAAAAAAAATAAAAAATAAAATAAAATAAAATAATAATAATAAATAAATAAATAAATAAATAAATACTACTACTACTACTACTACTAAAAACTACTTTAAACTTAATTTTACCATTAACATGGAAACATGGAACCATTTTAAAAATGCTCACATTATATTTAAAAATAAAATAAAATAAAATAAAATAAAATAAAATACTGAAAGCAGATACATAAATCACTTTTCATTTCTTAAATTTCACCATGAGGAAACATGGAACCATTAAAAAAGGCCAACATTAAAATTAAATTAAATTAAATTAAATCAGTTAGCTTAAAAATGTACATTTGTTTTAAGGGATTGTCTGAAAAGTCCCTACACAAACATAGATATATTTATATCTACGGTGGTGACCGGTGGGTCTTTAAAACAAAGAATAAGCTGTGAGAAGTGCATGAACGAAGTCTTGAATTTTCCTTATTGGACACAAAATGCTCACTCACATATTAAAAGCTGGGGGTTTTAAAGCCTGATGAGGTCAAAGGCCACTGGTGGCCATTTCCTGTCAATTAAGAGCTGAGAGCCAGTCATCAATCAGAGCTTTCTCTATAAAACACACACATATGCTCAAACAAAACCCCAGTAAGTGTTTCTTTTATGTGTCGATATTTTGTTGATTTTCATTCACAAGACCATAACAAGCTATTATTACAATCAGGCACGGGCAATTTCATTTAGTGAAGGCTGATAATATACACTCACTTCTTAAAGTTCAAGTACCTAAATACTTGAACTGAAATTCGCATGAGCAAAGCCATGTTGACATTCAGCGTCTTCAACGTTTGCGCAGTTCCCAGTGGGAAAATGGAGTCATGTCACAGATCAAGTTATACAGCTCACCATGTTAGCGTTTCCACTTCAGCGCGTCCTTAGGGTCAGGCTTGATACCTTACACCTCCACCACAATCAACACATTCAGTAGCGCAACTTCCAGACAACATCGCTGAGACCTTCAAACAAAGACCCTGTCTATCTCTCACCAACTAGCCTTCGCTAAACAGACACAAGAGTGAAAACAGAAGGGTTCTGCAGACTGATGGATGGATGGGGAGACGGACGGATGGATGGATGAAGAGATGGATAGTTGGATGGATGGCCACCCAGAGTTGTCAATATCCAAGGGATGCACGTGGGGGGGGGAAAGAAGCTGTTTACGTTCGCTCTAAGGCTCTGTCAGTCCAAATCAATCAATCACCGAGCAGGCAATAAATCACCATTCTCTTTAAAGCCATGGTGTGGGAGCAGATTCGCAGAGTCTGGTGATACACACGCCGATGTCATAGGGACACATACAAGCTTGCGAAAGAGAGAGAAGTCCAGATGGAGGGGTGAACAAGGGGGATAAACATGGAGGGTTGGAGGATTGGTTGAGACTTTGACAATTTTGTCAATCTGGCAGACTTAATGCTATATAAATGCACTATACGTTTCGGAGACGTGGAATGTACAGAATGTACTGCTGACGTAGTTCATCCACCATGCTAATGTTTGACACATATGTTCTTTGACCAATGTCAAACTATTACCATAAAAGAAATAAATAAATAATAATAATAATGGTAAAAAATCAGAATATTAGAATGATTTCTAAAGGAACATGTGACTGGAGTAATGATGCTGAAAATTTAGATTTGATCACAGAAATAAATTCCATTTTATAATACATTCAAATAGAAAACAGGCATTTTAAATAAAAATATTTCAAAATGTTACTGTTTTTGCTGTACTTTGGATCATTCAAAGCATTCAAAAACTTTGTAGTGTATTCTACCCGATAAATAAATATATAAAAATTATATATATATATATATATATATATATACATACATATATATATATATATACATACATATATATATATATATGAAGAGTTCAGATGCAAAACCAGCTAAATCCATCTGACGTCTTTCTTTAAAAAATGCATTTTTATCAGGCTCAGATGTATAGGTTTCTATGTAAGTACCGGTACGTCTGATTGGGCTGAGGCTGGTATTTTAGCGAGTTTGAAGAAAAAGTATTTGATGGACGTATAATATGTGTTGAGAGCATTCACTCAGTATCATTTTCTCATTTTTGACCAAGATGGCTTTTAGCTGGTTTTGCATCTGAACTCTTCATATATGTATATATATATATATATATATATAAGATGTTTCTTATGCTCATCAAAATACAGAAAACAACAGTAATATTGCAAAATGTTATTACAATATAAAAATTTTTATTTTTTTTATTTTAATATACTTTAAAATATAATTTATTGCTGTGATGCAGTGCTGCAAAATTTCAATTTTCTGTTACTTCAGTCTTAAGTGTCACATGATCCTTCAGAAATCATTCTAATATACTGATTTATTCTCAGTGTTGAAAACAGTTGCGCTGCTTAATATTTTTTTTTTAACCTGTGACACTTTTTTTCAGGATCCTTTGATCAATAAAAGGTAAAAAGCATTTATTTAAAATAGAAATGTTTTCTAACAATATACACTACTGTTCAAAAGTTTGGGGTCAGTAGATTTTTATTCTTTCTTTTTTTTTTAATAAATTAATATTTTTATTCACCAAGGATGTGTTAAATGAATAAAAAGTGACAGCATAGATTTACATTGTTAAAAAAGATTTATATTTTGAATAAATGCTGTTCTTTTTAACTTGTTATTCATCAAAGAATCCTGAATAAAAGAATCACAGGTTCCAGAAAAAAAACATATTTGGCAGCCCAACTGTTTCCACTGATACATTGATAATTCTAATAATAAATAAGCATATTAGAATGATTTCCAAAGGATCATGTGACACTTAAGACTGGAGTAACAGCTGATGAAAATTCAGTATATTCAAATATAAAAAACATTATTTTATATTATAATAACATTTTACAATATTACTGTTTTTTTCTGTATTTTTGATCAAATAAATGCAGCCCTGACAAGCATAGAGACTTCTTTAAATCTTACTGATCCCAAACTTTTGAGTGGAGGTGTATATTTTGAAGATGTAAACACATACTACACAAAATATGCTATATAATAATATGTTTTGCAGATTTGAGTTAGTACAGACTCATTTACACTGCATTTCATCTTGTTTTCCACTATAATGTTATGTAAATCACCCTCAAAATGTGATCAATTTACTTGATAAGCAAATACTAAGACATTGATAGAATTTAAGACATTTTAATAGCATTTATCTTGATTTTAATATTCTGTCTTACCATTTCTTAAACAGTGTTGCATCTCGATAATTTATTGTTGTGTTTTAATGATGTTTGTAATCAAAATGATTGATTCCGAGCTTGATTTGTTGCAGTGTAGCATAAGGCTGGTGGTGCAGAGGTTGCTCTTAAGGAACCTTAGAGGTACTCTGGTTATCTCTAGGGCAATGACTGCAACCTAGATATGTGGACAGGTTGAGCTCAGATATTACCCTAAAGACCTCCACACAGAATAAGGTTATCACGATGCAGCGTGTGTGTGTGTATAAGAAAGAGGGATGGTCATGGCTGGGGAAAAACGGAGGATTACGCATTTGTCACTGTCAGCTGTGCTTGCCTCTTGCACATAAGTACAGTGCTTCCTTCTCCTCTGTCTCCTTTACAGTCCTTCCTCGTGTCTGTTTATAGAAAAATATCACCCATACCTTCAGCAAAAATACCTGAGACTTGCCTGTCAAGTCTCAAAGGCGCGCACTCATATGCAATACACAGTTTGTGGGTGGGAATAGCATCAATAGTCAACACGGAGCACTGCACAAACACACACAAGCTGCTTTCTAAAGAACAAAAAATACCTGTTAACCTGGATCAGTGATCCTACAATGATAAAATGCTTGTGTGTGGGCATATCTATTACAAATAATGCATTTCTCTCAATTTGCCCAGTGGAAGAGGAAGAAGAAGAAAAAAAAAACATTAGTGAATTATACACAAGAACGTTTGTAGGTCATTCACACTGATCCGAAACACTCATTCCTATATGGAAAAAAGAAACACATATGCATAAATCCATCTGTCTGTGAATGTCTTTGCCAACGGCATCATCCTTTTCTTTTGGTCTAGGTGAGATTGTCTCTTCATCCATCCCCTATGAATCTCTTCAACACAATTCACTTTTCCTCTTGTCTTTTTCTCTCCTTCCTTTGGTTGTGAAAGCAGAAAATGTGATGAACTACAATGTACAAAGTAGGAACCGCACCTGTTTTAATAGCATTGTTAATGTGCACATGCTGTCTGCGCTGTTTTACCACCAAATTCATTAAACAAGTTATGCAAATCATGTAATGCTCAAATACGACCACAAAATCTGCGCTGAACACGCTTCTCACAACCATTTTCCATCTTGCAGGTCTGTTCTAAGCGCTTGACTAAACTTATACCGCAATTTGGCATAATTTACTAGGATTGTGCAACATTTTCCCACCTCAAAACATCTAAATCAGTCTTTAAACTGCAAAAAGTACACTCAGCTACATTGTATATTTGGATATATTCCTGCTGTAGTGATTTCTTGCAGGTGCTAATAGCGCAACGCTAATTGCAAGTTGTGTAAATCAGGTGCATTCTAAAAAGAAGTGTTTGCATTTTAAAAATTGACATTGACTTAATTTAAGCATGGTTCACTGCTATTTCAGCACATTTAGTTCCTGGTTATGCAGGATTTATGCCACGCTAAAGTGACGCAACCTCTGTGTGCAGTTTCACCTTCTTATTTCCCGTACATCTTTCCATCAGAAGAGGTTTAAGCACTTCTGATACAATAACAAGCGATATAATTACTCCAAATGCTCTGTGACACAGTTAATTTCAAACAAATTATCTGCTATATTTACAGAGCGCACAAACGAAATTAGATTTCGAGATCCTGTGTTTAAGAGAAATAAAATGGGAAATTGAACGTGGGCGTTCGTAGATCTCTTCTCCTCAGACTCGATGATAGCGCGGTTCGTCACAGCAGTTAGCATGTGCGATAAAGCCCATCATTAAATAATACAAATGACAACACAAAGCAACGCTCTGTGTATACAAAACGGATGCTGTAATCTTTATTACTGTTATTCTATTATTATCATCATAATATTAATTCAAACACAGGGGATAATGAAGAAGCTATACACTCTCTCTCTCTCTCTCTCTCTCTCTCTCTCACTATCCTCCCTTCTTTTTTTTTCTTGCTCGTTAAAGATGAAGAGAAAGACAGAGATTTGGCAGGCAGCCATGGTTCAATAAACTCCACTTGGTAGCACAGCCGTGCGGCAGTCTGTTCTCTTTGGCTTAGGAAAGTGCGCTACGCTATTCAAATTAAATACGACTGTCCTAAACATATACGCTAATGGGACAGGTGCTTAGACACACATGCATACGAACGCTCCCGTTCTCCTCAACCCACACACATACCAAATAACAGCCTCTTTTGCCTCAAAACTAGTGCTATATAGGCCTCAGAGTGTTTACACAAGCACTCCGATGAGCCTATTTACATTTTCATTTCTTACACCCCAGACTCACGAATCCAGACAGATTCACACAGCGCGATATCTGCCTCGGGGCACCAAACAAAATCAATTTCACCATCAAAAGAGCAGAGAAAACATATACGAAGTGTGAAACTGATAGCAGAAATTGACTCAATGCATATTTCAGAAGAGATTCACGTTAGCTAATGGCTAATAGTTTTCATACATGGATTGTACACGATAAACTGCGAGTCGGATTTGTTTTCACTTCAAGCTGCAATGTGTAGCAGATTTTTTGTTGGCAGACGCCGTATTGGGAGGGCAGAAGTCATACAGGTGGAATCTGCATGGGACACCTACAGGTAGTTTGTGAAGGGCTGAGGTAGCCTACGGGTTACCCTCAGGAGCTGAAGACATGAATCGACCCACACAGAGACACAAATAAATAAGCAAATAAATAAATAAACAAAATCAAAACAACTCCTCCAGTGCAAAGTGCAAGAAAGGGCCTAAAAAACCCTGCAAGTCCCACACAGTATGTCATTTTTTGAGGTTGGACTCTTAAAAACACTAGTTTGTATGCACAAATGGAGGGAATGGGTTTATTGACGCGTACGCAGACACTCTTACCGACACTGAAACAGGAAGTTAGTACCTAAACGTGTACGAAACAACTCGCAAACCCCTAACGTGCACAAAAGTCAACTAAAAACCGCATGTACATCACAGTGTGATGCAAACGCGGCTTTCGTTCTGCCTCCTTTCATGCAGCACTCATTTCCTTCGTAACGGTTATGATTTGACTCCCTCCCCTGCCGTCACAAAAAGCTCTCTTCCTCCCCGAGCGCTCCGACCTGCAGCCACAATACAGTCTTCCCTCCTTCCTTCAGTCATTCTCTTTCTTTTTCTTTCTGTTCTGCGTGGCCCGGCATATGAAGCGCAGCGCCATGTATCTCTCTTTGGGGAAAGGCAAAGTTATTGGATTGTGAAATTACAAAATAATGAGGCAAAAATGAAAGCGCCACACTCTTTGTTTTCTTTCGCGTGCACACATCTGATAAGAAGAGCGGCGGAGGGCTGGGGGGACGAGAGATGGCGAGGAGGGAGAGGGAAAGCGCAAAAGATGGGGAATGACGAACTGACGGGGGAGATGACAAGAGGAATGTTTGGATAAAGATTCTCTTTCCCCTGTATTCGCAGACATGGCATGGCTGTAAGAGAATAGAACAGGTTATCACACAGAAGGATCAATGCTTGGCTCTGTACACATAGCCATTCTGGTGGAAGCATATGTGTGTGTGCCTGAGGCATGTGAGCATGCATACCAATAACACTGTCCACAAAGAGCACACAAACACACACGCCAACCACCCAGCAGTGTAAACACACTTGCTTCCCAGCTTAAAAAGGTCATACGTAACCGCACCACCAATATCCAGTCATAACAGCTTGGCCTGGAAATCCAGTGAACTACCTTGCCGCCTAATATCTACATTGAGACATTTACATGAATCAAAACTAAAGTAGAACTTCATAAGAAGCTGATTTGATGCTCTATTAATAATGCATATGCATGAGAGAGACCATAATGCTCAAATGGAAGTCGTAAGAATGGGAGTCACACTATTTAGTTAAAACAAGACCACTATTTTTTGTTTACTCCTGCCTGAAATTACAGTTGTTTAGTGTGATTTGAATTGCTGATGTTATTGAAATGTAATCAGGACAAACAGTTTTTGGAGATTTTGGTAAATAGGTGCTGGCAGCATTAACAAGATGGCCGCTGAGTGAACTGATTAAAGGTCCTTAGGTTTAGAAGTACTGTACTACTTACTTCTCTGATATATACTAGACCAAAAACAGCATGCAAACAGAGTTTGTTCATTACATTGCATTTATGCATTTAGCAGATGCTTTTATCCAAAGCCACTTACATTGCATTCAAGGTATACACGTTTACATTTTATCAGTTCTTTCTTTACCTGGGAATCAAACCCATTACCTTGGTATTGCTAGTACCAGGGTGTAGTGTTTTAGAAACTAAACAGCAGAATTATCCAGATTCAATGTATTCCTAAAACAGCTGGTAAAAATTACCTGGATGCCCTATTACTAGAGAGAGATTCCAAGCACGCATCCAATGGAAACTTTACTCCCATGAGGCCATGGTAGAGAATTTGTGAATGGCAGTAAAGTCAATGACACCTGACAGTGTAAGCATAACAAATTATTACAATTATACTATGCATATTCATATTATATAGAATATACTTAAGTAAGTACTCTTTCAAGAGAAGTTATCTACACAGACAGAATGTGATTTCGGATGCAGCCTTAGGCTGCACTTCTCATGCAAAGTACGTGATTTGTAATCAATGCCATTAGAGTTTGCATAGTTATCATACTGCTAAACTAATACATGATACTAGCATAAAATACATAGGAATATTGAGTAACAATTTTGTAATTTTTAGTACTTTTTTAACAGTCCTTTTCGATATTGAATGAAATCATTCACCAGGGCATCATTTATCCTGGATGAAATTTTTACAGCACTCACTGTGGTGCATTATGGGATTGCCTTCTTATGAAGGATACATGCAGTGTTGCCTTATTTGGCCAAAATGTGATATGAGGGAGCATTAGACTTCAGGATTCTGCCAGTTTTAATGCAGCTTCAAAGGGGTCTACACAATCTCAGCAGTGGAATAAGGGTCTTATCTAGTGAAATGATCAGTCATTTTCTAAAAATAATAAATAAAATAAAATAAATGAAAATTTCTATACTTTCTAACCACAAATGCTCATCTTGCACTAGTTTGACCTCACTAATTACAGAATCACACACATGTGACGTAGGTGGAAATACAACCCAGCGTTTACAAAGAAAACATGCAAAGAAAGTCAAATGACCTTTACAAAAAAAGGTGAGACAACAGTGTCAGATTATTTTGAAGTTGGAGGAAAAAATGAGTTTTTCACCCTACCCTACAGTTTTGGAACCAAAGTTCAGAACTAAACGTGCATGACCTTTCCAATGTGATTGTGCAATGCACATCACAGAGCTTGTGCAAGATGAGCATTTGTGGTTGAAAAGCATTTCAATTTTGTAAAAATGACAGATCGGTTCACTTAGGTTGGATCGTGTGGAACCCTTTGAAGCTGCATTGAAACTACAATTTGAAGTCCACTTTATGGAGAAAAATCTTGGAATGTTTTCCTCAAAAACCTGAATTTCTTTTTAACTGAATAAAGAATAACATCTTGGATGACATAGGGGTGAGTAAATTATGAGGAAATTTTTATTATGGAAGTGAACCTATCCTTTAAAATGCTGTCTAGGTAGGCAGCTCACTAGCTTTTGGAGTGAGCTACCATTTACACCTACACAAACACTATTACTCATAAATTATCATGTTCCCTTTCTTTCCACGTCTGTGACAAAGCCCGGTTTGGTCAACCATTTTGAGGATGCATTAGTAAAGCATCCTGTTGTTCTTTTCAACAGGGTGGGTTGTACCCTAAACCCCTCTAGCTCTCTCTCAGCTCTGTCCACTCACAGACACACTCGTTCCTCTAACCCAAGTAGGCACTGATTGATAATTTTTGCATGCGCTGCCATTGATCGTCTGCGGAGACGGCTGGCGTGTTACCCGAAGTGTTCTCCTCCATAAACATCGTCTAATCATGCGCAGCTACGGCCAAAAGAAAGTAATTACAGCCCAAGAACAAAGGGATCGATGAGGAATACAAGCACAGATGCAGGAGATTATTGGTAAATGGATTGGCTCAGATCTTAGCTAAAGGAAACTTAATGAAGAGCAATCATACATTAAAACAGCTGAGCGTCCGCATTAGCCATTGTTTCATCCAGGAAGATGCTAGAGGAACTCAAAAAATAGGAGGATTTAGAGGACGGGTGTCTTTGCATTGTTCTTGGAATTGTTTTTTCCTGTGCTTTTCTAGTCTCTTTGTCCATCTCAGTCTTACGTTTATTGATAATTCGGAGCTTGTGCCTAATACCTATATTAAACGCACTTCCTATCCGTTATAAAAGACATGATTGTCAAATCTATTCAGAATAATTACAAACCTTCCGGAAAACATAACATTGACAGAGTCTAAACTGAATAGGCTTAAAAATTAATAATTCATTTTGCATTTACTCTAGTTGGATAGGCAAACACAGATGACAGACAATACCTTACTTGACTAAATAGTGGAAACAGAGAATTATTGATTTCGTGACCTTCTGACAACTCTCCAAATGACCATAACATGACGCCCAAGGGGCGTGACCTAGTTCCAATTCCAGCTGTGGCTTTCAGGAAGGTCTTCCTTAAAGATTAGATGAGATTGAATTTACAAAAGCACAAAAAATCTCCACATTTCATTGTGTAACCATCATAACTTCTTGTTCGAACTTTACTGACAGTCTTGAGGGAAATCACGTGACTCTTTAAACACTGTGAATGATTCATTTCTTAATCTGAGGAAATGATCAGCTTTGGGGCCTGTATGTCGAGCAGGGACTCGGACTCGGGCAAATCTGAATTGGGGACTTGTCTGTCAGTCATTGGAGAGCCTGGAGGGGCCTTGGGTCCCAGCCCTGGGCAGAGACTCTGGGAAGGCCCTGGGGAACAGTGCGCAGAAACCCTACTGTGACCACCAACAGCAAGAAAGTAGAAGAGCCAGGGAAACTATTACACTAGGAGACCTGAGCACAGTGAGTCACTATACAACACTATCAACATTTTGTACCCTGATTGCCTGGAAGGACACACCTAAGCCCTAACAGATGGAGAGAACGGAAGCCAGGGTGTTTGAAAATACAGAATGAAGAAAGATGTTCTTCGGGTCAGCAGGGAGATTGAGTGTGGTCGAACGGCCTGGGTTTAATAGCGAGAGCGTTTCTTACTGAAGCAGCGGTGACACCTGTGCTTCCAGTGGACTGGGATTGTGTTTGAGAGGAAGCAGAGAGCGAGCGAGAGTGATGTATGACAGCAAATGGAGTGTGACCACAGAGGACGAACACAACATTGAGAGAGAGCAAGAACGAGAGAGAGAGGGAGAGAGAGAGTTGGGTGGTAAAGCAGGTTTCTCAAAACCCCTCCAGACTCTATCAGGACTCAATTACTGCACCTGCTGGGCTCTCAAAACCACAAGCCACAGAGATGGCCACACCACACCAAAGGCAGATGTCATCCACCAATGCACACTTGGACTTTTGAAAGATGCTTGTTGCCTCAGAAAGGTGTACTTATGGCATCTACCAACAGGGACTAACTGGATTATGCTAAATAGCTGCTTGATTTTGACTAGCCAAAATATACATAACAGCCACTATATAAAATATATCTGAAATATTATTAAATTGTACATATAGGCCCGGTTTTACAGACGGGGCTTAGCTTAAGCAAGATATTTTCAGGTGCGGTAGTTCAAATGTGCATTTTAGTCTGGGACTAGCCTTAAGCCTTGTCTGTGAAATTGTAACAAACAATTTTAAATAAATGTTCTGTAATATTTACATATTATAATTATCAATATATGTATAATATATATAATTATCAATATATATCAGTATAATCAATATACATATACAAATATACATATAAACAACTTAAAATATAAAAGACACAAAAACAAGTATGTAAGCTACTACCGCATTCTTGATATTTGAATGTGTCTTTGTGGATTAAAGGTTAGTCTGGATATGATTAGTTTGGCAAATAGTTAGCTAGAAATGAAACTGGCCAGGCAGTTAGCATAACAATGAGGTTTGCCCGGCCAAGGCAGTGAAATTAGTTTGGCGTAGGCTTTGCACAGGACAGGGGAACAGCTATGCGTGCGGATGATAGGGGATATTTGTCAGATATCTTTTGAAATACATATGGCATTAAACGGCAAAAGAGCGGGTTCAAAGCTAGCATTACCATATTCACCGCCGATTAAAATTATCTCCGTCTCTAATACATTTTTGTATCCGAGCACAAAGCCACTGTGATGTCATTAAATGTCACCGGTGGGTAAAGAGTTTTCGCTGAAATAGATCGGCCCTCAGAATAAAATTACTTACTGATGTCAAGAGTTATATTTTCATAGAGCACCATCCCCTCTTACTGTCATAAATGGAGGGACGGGAGAATTAAATATCATTAAATATCACCCTTCTCATTACACCGTGCAATTACACTGGGATCGGGGTTTCAAAGTCCTCACCAGTTGCCTAGCAGTCAATTTATGCCTCAGACAACCGTGTCGATCAAATAAAGAGACGGAGGGTAGAAGGAGAGGAGACCTCTGGGTAAATGAAAATGGCTTATGACTCACCTCTATCTTTCCGTCTCTGTATCCCTGTCTCTTTCTATCGCTCTCCAAAGGAACTGCTTTTTTAATAAGAGGAAAAGTCATTCGATCTAACCATTCATTTTATCAGTGTTTAAAGTTGACATCTTTAATAAATGTGTGTGATGGGATCCAAAAGGGAAGGTGGAATCAATTTAAAACACGGTTACTACTTACACTCATTTGCCAGACACGCACCCGTTCCCTTTGTCAGGATGTGAATCCGGCGACACGGAGTGATTGATCGTGGGCACGGTTAACAGAGACACACATTAAACTGCTGATCACAGACTGTGGATATTTGCAATACTACCATGGTTTATACTCATATTTCATATTCATCTGGAGATGGGGAGTTTGTTCGAGTTATTGAGCGTAATGAGCCATGGGGGCGACCGAGTTTACACAAGACAAGCAGTTGACTGCTGCACCATTCAATATTCACTACAGTACTCCGGATGTGAGCGCATGTGTGTGTACGACTCGCAGCGGTTCAATAAAAAAGAGCAAAGAGCATAATTACTTAAGATGTCAACTGAGGCCGTCCAGCCACTTAGAGAGAAGGGTTACGCAATTCGCTCTTTCCCACTTTACACAACAACTACGGTCAATAAACGCCTCAAGCCCCATAAACAAAATGAAAGGGGAACTCTTACAGGAAAGAAAGCAAATTAGAAGACGAAATGAGGGAAGTAATACAGCATCCGTAAAAAGTATGACCGTTTTAAAGTCATTGCATTCATTTTGGAGTTGCGGCACAATAGCTAAATGTGAATTCTTTCTCATTAGAGCTCTCATGCTTCCCTCAGGACTGTGTCGAGCGCTAACGCCGTCTGTGTGACAGAGACAAATGAGTAATGTGTTTTAAAAGACAGTAGGCAGAGGATATTGCCCAAGGCTTTGAGGTAAATAGCAGTGAGACCATTTGTTTGGAAAGGGGGTGAAGTCACTAGTTGATTCAGGTGAGTCAAGACACACGTATTGTGTTACTAGTGATGAAAAGCAGGTGAAACCAGTATGTGACTCAAGGGAACTTCGTCGGAAAGCATAATATTTGGGTCAGCTGATATACGGAAGTGTGAATGCGGAGGTGTGAGGGTGTGTGGAGTGTAAGAGTTGAAAGAACATTTCCTGGCAAGGACATCTGTCACTCAGTGTGTGCGTTGATGGGTGTTTGTGTTCAAATGTGTGAGGCAAAGGTAAATATGTATAATGATGTGATAACATAAGTGGTGTGAATGGCAGCGGGAAAAACTATAGCTCAGTTTAATGAATTTAAATGACCTCCAAAAAATAATCAATGACTAGTGTAGTAAAATAGCTGCTAAAGAAATGCTTAAAAATATTATTTACCAAAGTAAATGGCTACTTTATAATAAATATAATAAAGTAGTATATGTATATATATATATATATTATTAAAGTCTTATAGTAATAAATGGGAAATAATACTGGGAAATACTAAAAGTGTTTAGTAATTTGTGTGTATATATTTCTTTATTATTTATTATATATATATATACTAGATCTGCAGATCTGGCTCAAGCTATATCTGGCTCAAGCTATATATATATATATATATATCATATTATTTTTATTTATTGATTTTTTTTAAGTCTCTTAAAACAGTTATACTGGGAAATAATACTGGGAAATACTATTTCTTTATTATTTATTTATTTTTTTAATATCTCTATTTTATATATACATATATATATATATGCATGTATTTTTTTTTTTTTTTTTGAAAATTGTTATCTGAATTATCTGTTTTTGCAAATTAATAACAATCCCTTACATAAATATAATCGTATAACCAATTTGTATTACTCCTCTGTTTTCCGCCTCTACTTTGCAGTGTGTCCCTTCAGCGTCCCAAAGTGTTTGCCATGTCCCCATAGCCACTCATGGGCTGTCAGACTGTAATCTGGAGTGATTGAATGTGATTGGATGTGGCTGACTTTAACCAACACACATAAGCTGACACACCCTCACACACACACAGATTTCCTGAAGCTACCGTTGATGTATTCCACGCCACACTTTCCAAAAACAGACAGCCAATCTGCCTCAGGGCGATCACACGTTAACCAACCAATTTACAGTGGCACCTCGTACACCGCAGCAAATGCAAACTCATTAGGATTCAACTACACACAACACGGACGTACACGCAAATAGAATCTCATTAAAAACAAGGAAATAATTTTTAAAGTTCCACTCAAGTCACTCATGCATCTTACATGGCCATTAATGCTCTGTTAGCTAAATACAAGAAGTTGTATATTTTCCTTATTAAGACACATTATCATCAAATGTAAATGTAAGAGCACAGTTAGCCACACACAGTGGGGTCTTTCACACCCCGCTCCCTCTCGTTCTCTCTCCAGACGTGACATAAAAGTGTGAAAGAAGGCTGAGTGAAAGGAAAGAGCATGGACAGGAATGAATTTCATGGTTATAACTCAGGAGAGAGCCGGTATTGTGCGGCTTTGCTGTGGAACGTAGTGTGTCCCTGATGCCATGACTCCGGTGTGAATAAAGCCTAGTCCTGTTTTTTTTTTTCATGTGTATTTGGTACTATGTTGTGTTTTTGATCTAAAACACTGAGAATATTTCAATGGCAGGTGGACGGCAGGGGACACAGAGCTTGACAGATCTGGCTCAAGCTGAATTTGAGGAGGATTTGTGTTTTGGGGCCTGTTCCTGGGGCGGTTTTGGTTTGTGGCATTTAATGAAAGGACACTCAGGGCAAATTCACTGAGCTGTACTGCTTTTGCAGGATTTCTTTTTTTTTTTTAACACAAACACCTTCATCTTTTTCAGTAACAACCAATGTAACCAGCTCATATCTGCACTGATGTAGTTGAAATAAATAAATAAATAAATAAATAAATAAATATTTCTTGTGAAATAAAATAGAATACCAAAAAAGCTATTTCTTATTTTCATTTATTTTATTTATTTATTTTTATTTAGTTAAACTTGATGTACTAAAATAACTAAACCTGAAATGAAAATAATAATATAAACTAAATAGAGAAATTAAAAAAAACTCTCTCTCTAACTCTCTCTCTCTCTCTCTCTCTATCTCTCTCTCTCTCTCTATATATATATATATATATATATATATATTAATAAAAACTACAATAGCAAAATAAAAGTGGCTGCAACTTTAAATCAGCGCATATATCATGGTTCAATTATATTACTTTAAATATAATCAACAATGTGATCCATGGGCGTCATATGAACACCTCCATATTGACAGGTGTCTAATTGAGGGTGGGAGTCGGTTTGCCGAGGTTTGATTCACTGTCAGAATGATGGAAACAGGATGTTATTTCTACACGCAATCAAGGATGACAAAGATTACACCGTGGATGCACGTGTGTATACGTGGGTTAAGGGTGCACACATCCCCACCAAAGAGTTTTTGCTAAATTAAATCTCCCATTCAGAGATGATTTTATCCAATATAACAGTTATTTTCCCCCTTGTCAGGCGTATAAACAAACTAAACTGAACGGTAATAGGTTTTGTGCATTTATTTTTGTCGGCAAATGGGCGTGATGTAAATTTCTCGCCTTTTGGTGCATTTAATGCATGATCACAGCCTCATGCTAAATGGCTGTTATCTGCGGACACAAGTCAGCAGGTGTTCACTGAAGCCGTTAACTGGGTCTAAATGAACAGGGCTGGGGGGAAGGATCCATTCTCTTGATGGGCTGTTGCACAGTAAACACTGACCCGGGCCTGACCTGATCAGACAAGTGCTTTTACTCATCAGCTCTGCAAATAGGTACGAGTGCCATTAACACATTAATTTAGACCTCCCACCAATGTAACTAAGGACAATGTGCACACAGACACACAAGTAATGATACACAAGTCAGTGGGATGGTAATCAAAGGGATCATAATGCGTTTTCATCGTCACAGCAACAAGGACCACACAGTGAAGACCAGCCAGATGCTAATGAAACACTGAAAACAGTGTGTGCGCACCTATGTTTCTACTAGGCATTGTGTACTTACACTATACAAGGGTCAGCAAACACTGGCACACGAATGGGTACTGAAATGTAAAATTAGATGTTTTATAAGTAACACACAAAGTGAACCCATACCTGGCACACAGCTGTGAGTATATATGAGAAATATCACACTCGTAACCGTACGATATGGCTGTATATAGGCACGGCGTGCTGATATACAGCCATATTGGATGGCTATGAGTGTGATATTGCGTTTAGTGCGTAAGTACAAAAGAAACAACAACAGAGTCTTTAAAAACCCTCTTTTTGTGCAAACTGCTACCTTCCGCCATATATTCAAATCAGTTTCACAGTTTAACAGCTGAGCCCAAGCCTCCCTTACTACCGTATTGACCTGAATATAAGACAATGTTTTTTTCTTAGAAATGCATCAGAAAAAATGCGGATGTGCCAAGAAATACGTAATGTAATGGGTGTTCAAATGTTAGAACATCGCAACTGAAAGCAAATGAAAAAGAAACACTTACAGTCATGACTGTCATATGGCCTGATGGGACCAAACTTCCTCTGTAAGTGAAACTTCTACTGTTTATGAAATTTTAGTAGGCTATTTTGAGATGGATGGTGATTGTTGGTACTGTTTACCAGTATTTATCATATTTTCAAAAACAAAATTTAAAATAGGACACATATATGCTTTTGAATATTTCTATTATTTCTAATGAATATTTTTATTGAATATATATATATATTATTTTTTTTTAAATACAATTTGGTTTCAAAAAGCCTTTTTTACAAAAGGTACATCTTAAAAATGTGAGGGGGGGATGGGGGGTCATCTTATATTTGGGTCAATATGGTAATTCACGTCACTTTAGAACTAGTAACGAAGGAACGTTGAGTTGCTTTATTGAACACTTATTGTATTACTGTATTAAAAGCTCACTAAAAGAACAAGAGAGAGAGATGGACTGCACGAGTGTAATTACCTGCATCTGATGCAGCATTCATTCTTCAGACCAATCTCATATTCACAATAAAACATTAGTTTGAATGTTCACTGAGGAAAGCGATATCCTTTTCATCCGTTAAGCGTGATTTCCGATGTTGTTGAAAGTAAAATTAACTTCCTTGTTTACAACTGTTTCAGTCTCTTTCAATATAAAAGTCTTTACTGTGGACTCACTCAAATAAACAGTCTCTTGTCACCATTTAATGGCAGAATAATGTAACTGAAATCACCATAATGAACGCACACACCATTTCCCAATGTTAAATACTATTTTAAAATAATACTATTGTATATATAAAATAATATTTATTAAACTATAAAATTAACAGCCATCATAAAAGTTGCTAGGCATTTTAGTCAAGTGTTTTTGTGTGAAGAATATTTTATCACATCAATACAAATTTGGAGGTGTAACTTGTTTAGCTTGTTTAGCCTCTTCATTTTTGTCACATAGGGAAACCTGTGAGTGTTAAGTATCCAAAATTCTGCATCCCACTGCATTTTTCAAAGCGAAAACTACTTATAATACAAAAAAGTAGCATAGAATAATGGGGAAGTATGTAAAATGGAATGCTCACCTCAAATCTATAATAGACAGGAAGATAGAGTACTAATTGTGTTTCTAGTGAGAACAAGTGCAGACACACATCTTTATACAAGTCGATGACTTCCTTTCCTAAGTAGGCAAACACTTAGCGAGACAGTATCAGTTCGGCTAACAGTAGCTCATCCAAATGCACACGTGCACAGCATACAAACAAATACCCTGCCTGCTGAAGATTGGTTTCGTCTGAAACCACCTCCGTCTTTGTCCTCACGTCCATCCTTCTGTTCAGCTCACATTCCTTTTACTTACCTCTCTCTCTCTGTCTCACACACAAAGCAAAGCAGTTGTTGAGGAGTTCCCCTCCCCGAATCTCTCCAGTACGCTGCCATTGTCACCATGCATCCTCCTGCTGTATATTATGTGTGTGTGTTTTAGTGTGATCGACAGAGGTTTACGGCTAAATGAGGGGTGTGAAAAAGACAAAGACGGAGAGGAGAGTGGGAGGCTGACAGAGCAGCACCACAAAAGCACTTAACAACTTCACACACACCCTCTCTCTCCCTCTCTCTTTCTCTTTCTCTCTCCCTCTCTTTAAGTGGTGACAGACTGGCAGCTCCTCTCCGTGAAGTTAAATGTCAGATGCAGTACTCGGCTTCTCCCTGTGTCTTCACTCCTCTCTTTTCACCATGTCTTGACAGGTGCCACTGCCGCGGTTTTATGTTCCGCAAAAAATGAGCCCAAACTCAGCCGCTCTCCGACTCACTTACAGCTTCCTTTCTGACCTCTGTCCACTTCGTCTCCACTTTATCGCATCATTTGCTCCATCCCAGTTTCCCTCACTGGATTTTCCTCCTCGTGTAGGATATTTCTGGTTTAAGCACTTTTTTGTCAGGCCTGCAGGGCAATCGCACAATTGTTACCAAGTTTTAAACTTCCTGACACAGCAGATTTCCAGCACCCACTATACCCACACGTCAGTTAAAAAATCCGTAATAGTGTTTCTTGAGAGTTTGGAGAAAGCATATCACAAGCCAACAATCCATAGAAAGTTTATTAAAGATTATAAATCTCTCTCTCTTGTTTTCTTTTTTTTTTCGCTTTAATGCACAACTTGCAAAATTCCACACCGTCATCTGCATCAGATGAGTTTTTTGTTTAACCAAGGATTTTTTTTTCTGTACTATGACACATTTGTCATCATACATTTGCATCTGCCCACGGTTTGCATGTAAATATGAATTACCCCAGCGTATATGACATCACTGTTAGATATTAAAAACGAAAAAAAACAGAAGATTTAATAGAAATATCTTCCATTTCATGTGATACACGTCGACACTAAACAAACCTATGAAGGGAACGAAACGTCCATCTCGACATGAGAGCAAAAGAAAGCTAGGAGAATAAAGTGAGTCATCCTGTCATTCTGTTCTTATGAAGGGAGGAAGTGAGAATCATATTGTTAAGAATACTAAACTCCTCTGACAGAGGCTGACAGGTCTCCACTGCTGAGAAGAGACTCAAAGACGGAGCCGGCAATAGCACAACAATTGAAGTAAGTGGACGCCAGTCGCTACTGTTTACCAGACTTTATACTTTTATCTTTTTTTCTATTGTTGTTTCTTCATGCTGAGTCCACATCATCATTAAGCTACTGTTCAAAACATTTGGGGTCAGTAAGAGTTTTTCAAGAGTTCTTTCATCAAAAAATGCAGTAAAAACAGTAATATTCTCAAATATTATTACAAATTAAAATAACTATTTTCTATTTTAAGATATTTTTAATATATTTTAAGATTTTAAGAATGATTTATTCTAGTCATGGCAAAGATGAATTTTCAGTTTTTAATAATCACATAATCCTGCAGAAATCATGTGTAAATCTAAATCATGTGTCATGTCTAAATATGCCAATTAAGCAGTTGTGCTGCTTAATATTTCTGTGGAAACCATTAAACATTTTGTTTTTCTGTATTCTTTGCTACAAGAATGTTTAAAAGAATGCATCCTTGTATGTTTTTGCTGTTTCCTTATTTCCGTAAATCCTTTAGTGAATATGTGCATATAAAGGTGCGATTCATAAATGTTTTACACAGTTAAATGTTGAAAACAAGAACAAGTGAACTATGAACTGTGAAGTCTTAGTGACAGTCCAGTGGTGTTACATTTACACCTGGGATTAGTCCACAGGACAGTGAGATGAGGTGTACGCTTGGCTGGATTGTGCCACCTGGAATTATTCAGAAGGCAAAAGTTTGGCAAAGACCATAACAGCAGAACTAAGAGTTTAGAGCTAAAATTTGCCTGAGAGGAGATCTAAATTTGCATTTCCAAAATACCAGTACTTAAGCCAGTAAAAAAAATAAAAAAAGAATGTTTTTAGAATAATATAATATAATAAATAAATACAAATTAAAAAAAAAAAAAAAAAACAATAACAACGCAATTCAAAAGATAGTTTACAAAAATAAAAATTCTGCCATCATTAACTCACCTCAGGTCATTTTAAACCTGTACGAAATTTGTTCTTCTGTGGAAAACTGTTTACCAATATTATTAAAATATTATTAAAAATATCTTTCCCGAAGAAGAAAGTAAGCCATATAGGTTTGGAATAACATGAACAAACAAACAACCAAAAAGAAAAAAAAAAAAAAAATGGGTGAACTAATGGGATAGATGGATGCCCATTTTGGTATAGTCTTCTTGAAATGTCTTTGCAGTAAAACATACTTTGGTTAAAATTCCTCAATGGTCATGTAAAACATCTACTCTACCTTGTCAAAAACAGCTATGTACCCCCACCCCCCACCCCCGACCCCCCTTTTGTTGCATGTCTCTTTAAATTATAATGAGCTACTGCTCACTCCGCCCCTCTCCTCTGTTTTTTTTTTGGTGTGTATTTGGTGGCGCTTTACCATCAAAAACAAAATATATCAACCTAATTTTATGGCAATTCATTCATATTTTATGAGGTGGCTAAAGCCCAAAGTATACTTTTTACACGTACACAGTGTACAGTGCGCGTGATGCGAATTTAGTCATCAGAATAGTATGTGTGTATACTTTGTACTTGCAGGTCGCACATGCACACTGAAGCTATTTTGAAGTAATCGGTTGTTCCGACAGGAGGCAACACTGTCCCAGGCTGTTGTTTCAGCAATTTAAAAAAGGGTTTAAAAGAGTTCAAAAATATCTGATATCAGTCATAACTTAACGAGGAAAAATAGAGCAGACACTGGACATGGATGAAATGTGTACTTTACCCCCAGGAATGCAAGTTTTACCAAGGGACCCCCCTCGAAACGCTAGTTTTAGACTAGTTTTGAGTAGCAATTGAGTGGTTTTGTTGTGAAAACCTGCCAACCCTGTATGTGTTGACCGTTCGTGCTTAACTTTGCACTTTGATAGGCTACGCGTTCGACTGTACGCATACGCTAACATAAGCGTACAAAGACAAAGTATACTTTGGCCTTAATTCATACAAATTTGTACAACCCCACTTGTAAAATACGTACAAATTGGTTGTGAGATAACGTTGAACTAATCCACTGCGTCCTCAGTGACTGTATAAGAATAAGAATCTTATGTTCACTTTTACATCCATCTGCAAAACACCTGCATTGCTTATGAGACATCGTTGTCGCTACAGCTGCTCGAGAGCAGAGAAAATGGCGGACAGCATACAACTGGCTGAGGGTGGAAATATGCTAATACGAGACAGTCCATCAGCGTTCCTGGGCGGGTCCTGAGCAACATGATGTCATACTCCTCAGAAAATCAAATAAATGAGACTGTTTTGGTTTTTTGGGGATTAAAAAAAAAAATTGTGAATAAATTATTATCATTGTAGGAAGTTTTTGTCCACTGCTAAGACACATTTATTTTGCACCCGAAGTCCCCTTTAAGAAAGACAATCATCTGGCATTCTTTATGCATTTTTTTCTTTCAAAATTCAATCTTAAATGATTCTAAAATAGACTGAATTATCTACAAAATCAAGTGTGACTGATTGTTTAATTACATGAAGTGGTTTAAACTGAATCAATTGCAAAAAAAGAGAATGAGAATAGAAGGCAAAGGAATATCAATACGAAGCTGCCTTTGGCGTGACAATGTTGAGTTCAGAGCTTCCAGGAGGAAACTGTGGGATCAAGTGTCTCTAAGGGGAACTTCAGCACAGTACTCTTGCCTTAAAAACCAAGCAGGATGGTCAAAGAGCAAATGCTGCTGTTATCACTTTTACACATGTACGAAAGAAACATCTCCCCTCTGGGCTTATCTTCAGCTCTGAGCAGTGAATTAGGCACCGGTATGGGAGTGGTGCTAGGGTGGATGTTGGTATAAATCACCTCAAGGTTCGATTTGGCACTTTAAGGAGAAAGAAAATCAAAACCTCAACCTCTCTCCTCCTCCCTGCTCTCTTTTTAGCTTTCCTCCCCTGTTTCTCTGCACAAATCACCTCTACTCTGTCCGTGTCTCCCTCGGGTTATACGAGGCTGAAGATGCAGCTGGGGAATGGAGGGATTAGGAACACACTTCTACATGAATACGTCACAAATTGCATGGCATTCAGGATCCAGAGAGAGAGAGAGTGTGTGTGTGTCACAGTTAAAGCTGGGACTGACACACATCCATGCTCTCTGACGATCCTGGATTAGAGTCTGTTGATGTGTTTTGGGAGCACGAGTGTGTGTCCGTGCATGTGTGTGAGAGAGAGTGCATCCCTGGCACTGCTAATGCTACATTTGTGCTGAGATAGGCCTGTTCTGAATCTGCTCTCAAAGGCTTATTTGGGTTCCATTAATGATGGCCTCACCCAGTAATCTCTCTAAATTGGAAATCTGATGAGAAGTTTAAAAAAAAAAATCACTTTCAGTTGGGAGAGTGCGTATGCTGCTGTTCCTTCCCTTAGGAGAGCGAGGAGGGGATGTAGGGCGCGAGAGGAAGAGAGAGTCGTAATCATGTCTCCGATTTAGCCTGCTTTGCATTTAGTGGAGTCAGGACCAGGATGCTCACCGCTCGTCTGTCGTCATTTGAGACGAAAAAGATGCCGCTCAGGAAAGTACACACAGTTCCACAGCTTTTCCTGAATCCTTTTACAGATTCCAGACCGCATCACAGTATAAGAATATCTCTGCAAATCTTTCATTTTACTATCGTGACGTCCGGCAGGGATTAGCAACTCTTTTGGTCTGCTGAACCTTTATGACCTAAATTATTTATTGAAGCACCCGATGAGATTTAAAGTAATGTTCTGGACATTCAATCAATTTCTAACACAACTCTCTGGAATATTTGACTCTGACTGGTCAATCATGGCATTCTGTGGTCAAATCGTTTTATGTAATGACTGCTAAACTGTATATTTGGCTTTTATTGCCAATTCACCTCTATCGTTTTTTTTTCAACTTTCAAATTGTTTTCTTACATAGTTGGTTAGCAATAAACAAACTTTTTTTCTGTGTAAATCCCATGAGCTTGCAGTTCCAACATGTAACTCAAGTAAGAATGTTGACTTCAGAAAGTAGCATTTAATTATAACTTTGCACATTTGGAATTTTAAATAGTTTAATTTTTCAGGTTTTCCAAGCCTATGGGAACCCTGCAGCATGCCAATTCAAGGTCTAGAAATGCACATTGTTAACTATTACTAACTGTTAACTACACAGTTCTGCTTTCCGGTCTCATCTCTTTATTCTTGTCAGATATTGTGTAATAGCTTTCATGTACTGTCACTGTAAAACAAAAGACATCAATATATTTTTCCAGCTGAAATGCTAAAACACTGGAGATGTGTGTTGTCTTGTAGCTGACAAACATGTGCTCTAAGAAACAAGCATCATGGAAAGCCCGGCCCAGCCACCAGGCCCATGGAGACCAACGCATGACTTCCCAAAGTCTTTTTCCCGTTCATAGGCCACGGCAAATTTATGGGATTTACAAACGCAGCGAAGAGGAGGGCAGCGAGAGGCGGAGAAGAGTGAGATGGAATGACAGAGCAGGAGAGGAGGAGAGGAGGAGGGCAGCGAGAAATGAGGATCAGAGGAGGTCAAGCAGAGGATTGGAAATGGAGGCGCAAAGGAGACAGAGAAAAGTGAGAGTGACAGCGAAGAGACAAAATGAAGAAGAAGAGATTAAAAGACTGTAGATGAAACAAGAGAAAAAGTGAGAAAAGAGGTAGAGAGGAAATTAAGACATAAAATGAACAGAGAAAAGACAACATGAGACGAGACATGAAAGCAAAAATAAAATGATGTAAAGAGAACAAATGAAGAGACTAAACCAGCAAATACAGATGAAAAGAGAAGAAATGAGACAAGTGGACAAGAGAACAGAAGAATCTATATGAGTAGAGAAGAAAAGAAAACAAACAAGTAGAGGAAAAAGAAAAGAAACAATATTAGAAAAGGTAGCACCGAGATGAATAAGAATGAATAAAGAAAAGAGTACAAAAGAAAAAAAGATAAGAGACAAGATAAGATGAGACAGCCAAAACGAAAATGAGAAGAGAAGATCTGAGAAGGTCTGAAAAGGTCTGAGAAGAGAAGAGAAGAGAAGAGAAGAGAAGAGAAGAGAAGAGAAGAGAAGAGAAGAGAAGACAAGATAAGACAAGACAAAATCTGAGAAGAGAAGAGAAGAGAAGAGAAGAGAGAGAGACAAAATCTGAGAGAGAGAGACAAGACAAAACAAAATCTGAGAAGAGAGAAAGAGAGAGAGAGAGAGAGAGAGAGAGAGAAGAAAAGAGAGGACAAGACAAAATCTAAGAAGAGAAGAGTAGAGAAGACAAGAAAAGACAAGACAACAGACGACAATACAAAATCTGAGAAGAGAAGAGAAGACAAGACAAGACAAGACAAAATCTGAGAAGAGAAGAGAAGACAAGACAAGACAAAATCTGAGAAGAGAAGAGAAGAGAAGAGAAGAGAAGAGAAGAGAAGAGAAGAGAAGAGAAGAGAAGAGACAGTTGAAAAGAATGAGATGAGACTGGTTGAGAAGACAAGAGAAAGGAGTCAAAATGAGACTAGACCAGAAGAAAAGAAATGAGACGAGACAAAAAGAGAAGAGAAAACAGAAGTGACCCACCCGTTTTATCTTATCATGTGTGTAATGTCCGCTCTTATCCCCTTATCACTGAGAAACGGAATTTGCCCAATGACATGGAAATCATCATTTAGGGGCGAAACGGAGACTCTCCAGCACAGGCCAACAGAGAATATCCAGCACATTTACATACGGTCTCTCTTTCTCTCTCTCACGCACACACATACTGAGACAGAGTGAAGAACAGAGGGCCCAGAGTTAACAGGCATAAAAAGCAGTGTGCTTCACCAAGAGTGCGGATAAATGTCACACACAGCGGCGTTTCATTGAGCCTTCGGAGCGCTCTAAAGGTGCCTCTCACTAGATAAACCAAAAGAGACCTTGCCGTGTGTGTATGTGTGCACTTTTTCCCTAACACACATCTTATCTCCTTCAAAATCTACATCTCTTTCACCCCTAGACCCTGCGCTTTTTCCCGCAGCACGAGACTTTGGTGGAAGTCAATGGCTGTTTGTGAGAAAAGAGAGAGAAAGAAGGGAGGAAAACAAAAGCAGGCCATGAATAACTCTGACTCCAGCAGTTTTGTGGGGTTTGAAAGAGTCGCCTGAATAATGGACTGCCTTTCCCCAACAGAGACGACAAGCCTCAGACAAACTTATTTATAAACACGAGAACAATGGACAGGCAAAGAAAAGAATCACACTTCTAGCGGAGGAAATATTCACGGGGCGATGTCGCACAGACAGATGTGGGTATTGACATCCCAGGCTTATTTCGCAGCGACGACGAGACAAATAATAAACACAAGGACACTACCTGTCACCGTGAAGTGGCTGTTTGCTTGGGGGGTAAATATGAATACAACACAAAAAAAAGAAAATAAAGAAACCTACATTTATTGCTAGAGGACAGAATTTCAAATTCACCTCATTCATTATGCTATGACAACCTCTTAGGAAGTGTGGAAGTCTTCAAAAAATTCCCTCTCCCTGTTCGATACATCAAACTTATGCCCCTTACACTCCAGCATTAGCTCTTGAAAGGCGGAATAGGTCGATCTGTCACTCATACAAATAGGCCGACCCTCTTTCAAGGAAAGATGTTCTCGTTCTTTCCCTCTGTCATCCTCCTTTCCTCGCTCGTTTGCTCATTTATATGCAGCTGATAAAGGCATGCTGGTTATTTCACATATTGACTTCTGGCGTGTGACAAACAGGGGCTACATTTAATTAGCCTTTAGTCATTGAAGACATGCTGATCAAGGGTGATAAAGCGAGAGCGAGAGAGAGAGCGAGAAACGTAGATGGCTTGAAAACCATACGTTTATTCTGACCTCACGCACAGCAGTGGATCCTTTCCTTCTTCTCAACATCTAAAGGGGCGTTTGCACATACATCGATCTGTAAGTCAAGTTTAACCACTAACTGTGGGAGGGAAGACATTGACGCACACATAATGAATCTCCCATGAGATACTGTGGAGAGTGTAGATAGGATGTTAACGTGATTGATTTTACTCTTTCATATGATTTTTCTGTTACTGTATGCATACACACTACCATTGAAAAGTTTGGGGTCATGATACGCTGAAGACTGGAGTAATGGCTGCTGAAAATCAGCTTTGCCATCACAGGAATAAACTACATTTTAAAATTTCACAACATTACTATTTTTACTCTATTTTTGTTCAAATAAATGCAGCACGGGTAAGCATAAGATACGTATTTTAAAAAGAAAAAAGTGCAAATAGCCCGCTTTGTTGGCAGAGGCTATTTACACTAACTCCGCCCACCAATGTATGGTAGGGTTAGACAACATTGCAAAAGATGCCCGTTAAACAGCAGCAAACAACCCGAATTTGGGTTCAGCTGGGGAATTGGACTTAGGATGTGGAATTCTTGGGTACGAATCTTGTGAAAAACGTGACTCACGATGAAAGAGCTGAAAGAGATCAAAAAACAAGATAAGACTGCATGCTTGTAATTGCGTTTTTACCTCACATTTGCTTTTGTTCATACTATCGAGTAGGTTTAGGTGTAGTGCAGACGGTACGTTATTTTAAAAAGCATTAGAGTTATAGTGCCACTCAACTGACATTACAAGTCAGAACTGCGGTGACATGTACAAAACCAACCATATCTGTTCATCTGTTCTGGGGGAAAAAAAAACAAACACTTTTTTAGTGGACATTTCACATCGAATATGTCACAAAACGTACATGCTGCTACGTCTTTCGCATCTTGTGAAAAAGTTCCCACATCGGCATCCATTTAATAATTGCAATAAAAATTATAATTTACACTCAGTATGTTATTATTGCATACCGCCTCCCTCTATTTGCACTAAGTAGTATAAATTGCATGTAACTACTATTATTGCAAAGAAAATATTTCTATTGTTACATAATGTAAACAGAATTTAACTCTATTTGCACTTAGTGTAAATAACATATCGCTAAAACTACTGCTATTTTCACTTAGTGTGAACAGAATCCATTGCGCATCTATCGCTATTTGCACGTAGTGCCAATATATTAGATTATATTGCTAGAATCGGTTTAAAAAATTAAACCATCAACAATCCATCAAGTAGTTACTGAATTAACATCCAATTTTCATTGCTTCCAATGATTTTGCATTTTAATATATTACAGGATGGATGCACATTACATTTACTGTATACACAAAAAGCAAACATATGCACATGGTAGGTAAAATGAACTGAAATATACCTAAATGAATTGGAATTGAATCATAGTTTGCTGAATCAAGTTTGTGAATCAGAATTCCATTTGAAAAGATTCAACTGCCCACCAATTACTTTAGGAAATGCCTACCAGCGACCACCAATTCTGCAATTTGGTGACCTGCATCTATAAAATCAGAGCATGTGTGAACACGGCATAAACCACATTGCAACCAGGCCAGAACTCTTTTCTTAATTTATTTCCTGGGTCATGCAATCAGACTGGCACACTTCTTATCCCCAGACCCCTGCCCTTGCCCTCCAAAAAGAGCGAAATAGAAAGCGAAAGAAGAAAAACAATGCTTACAAGTCAAAGCTCCAGATTTTTTTGTGGAAATTAGATTTCATGTTTTGAAGTCTGCATGACTCACACTTTGAAGTTGTTGGGGTATTTAAATTGTCTGTTGGTTCAATTTTCTTTGGGCTATGATTATTTCCTTTAGTGCTTTGCTGTTTTTCTTTCCCTCATCTCTCTCACTCGCTTCTGTTCTTGTCCTTTTTTCTGCCTTCTCGTTTTTGATGAGTGTTTACGAGTATCTCAGGGGAAACAGAGGCTGCCTGCTGGGGAGCGAGGACGAAGATGGAAAGAACGGCGAGCTTAGCCGCGACGCATTCATCTGTCACACCAATCCCACGGCTGCGTGGACACACTCCTTTATGAAACGTGGACGGAAAGAGCAAGGGACGGGGGAGAAAGATGGACGAGGAGAGGAATGCGCCGCTCTCTTAATTAAAGGATGCTGCCGAAGTGTCTTCTGAAGCAGGGATAATAGCCATAAGCTCTCTGTCCTGTCTAATCTCCTGAGTTACTACATTAAAGACAGCCTTAATTAAGCCCCTTAGGACCCCTGTCGTAGAGCTTATAGGAAACAGTTGCTGTCCGTCCGCCTCCCAAAAAACACACGGCGAGGCCTAGCGTGCAGCCTCCACCGACACGCACGTTAGAAGCCATATAATCATGTATCTGCATCCCCCATGACGCCCCTTGAACTCCCGTCCAAACCTAACAAGGGTGGAAGCTACACTAGGATGCATCTCCCTCCCTCTGTTTTAATGCAACGATTAGACTGGCTAAATATCGAAAAGAGGATCTTCCATGCTTTAATCTCCTGCTAAGCTCCATTTGTGAGATGGGTGTGTACCGGTGGCTAAGACGATCAGGCAGTAAATAAGGGCTTTAGTACCTGGTTTGGCCTGATATCCGATTGTAAGCCGGCAAACAGCAGCTGCCAGCCATTCCGGTACAACTAGCTTGACTTCAGACCTAAATGTGACTCAACACTGCTCGGTTTCAGCATAAGAGATACTACAGTGCATGTTTGTGTAGGCTAGATCTACATGTGTGATCAATTTGGTATAATGTTTTTCATTCCTGAACTGATTTCAGGAGAATTTTGTGCATTACGTAGACTAGGGTGCAATTTGTATGCCCAGTTCACAGCTAAGCTAAGGCTTCAGCCCTCCTTTAACTCCCTTTCCTCTGTTTCTCTCGGTTGTGCTCAGGCCCTTTGGCAGATATCTGGCAGAAAGGAATAGACAGAGCAGTGATTAAGACCAAGGCACACATTTAGCCTTCAACCCTGCCTAATGCTGAGAGATTAAAGCCAAGGGATCGAGAAGACAGGGAGCGAAAGATATGCCTCAGTGCCCTGCTTTCTGCATGGCTCTGATTAAAGGATGGCCAGGTCAGTGAGGCTGTGAATCGCCCACAAAGGAGGCAAGGGTCAGCACAAACAGGCTGTTGTCACCACTGGGTCTTCTCTCAGGGTGAAAAAGATGCCCTTGTCACAGTTTTACATTGTAGGGTTCACAAACCGGATATGTGAATCAATGGCGCAAGGCCGCAGATGTAAATTAAGGACATTCTATACAGTTCATGATAGGCAGTAAATTATTTTTAGGTTTTGAAAAGTACAAACAATAAAAAACAATAACACTAAAATAAACAATATAAAGAAAATGTATTTATTAATCAAGTAAGTCCACCAACTGATTATGTATGTATGTATGTGTGTATGAATGTATGAATGTATGTATGTATGTATTTATTTATTTAAATAAATAAAAAGTTACTTTGACAACAATAATAATAGTAATAATAATGATAGTAGTAGTAGCAGTAGTAGTAGCAGTAGTAAGACCACCAATTGATTATTATTATTATTATTATTAAGAAGAAGAAGAAGATGAGGAATAGAAAGTTAAATAAATACATAAATAAATAGCCCACTAATTGGTTAAAAATTAAAAATTGCCTTCTGCAAAAAGGTAATTACAAACTAATTAGTCGTAGTAGTAGTAAGACCATCAACTGATTATTATTTATTTATATAATAATAATAATAATAATAGTGTTAATAAAACAATACATACATACATAAATAAATAAATAAATAAATAAATGTTATCTATTATAAATTATATTTTACATTAGTCAAGTAAGTCCAAGATGATGATGATAATGAATGAAGGCAGGTAAAAAATTACCATCTGCATTTTTTAACCAATGTGTGCCACTAAAAGCTTTGTAAGTCAAAAAGCAGGATTCTTGTCAACAAGTTTAAATTTTCGTTTTGCTGCCTCTCTCTCAATAAATATGAACCTACGACCCCACAGTTATTGTGTACTGTATAAAGTGGCCTATAAGTAACAGAAAGCTGACAACGAATATTCTATGTCTAATATGTAAAGCAACATATGGGTGATTTATACCTGGATCAGGCATGCACATGCAGAAAGTGGACATTCCATGCTAAAGCTTCATGGAAGAGCACGCTGACCTTGAGACGGAGAGTGTAGATTACTCAAAGTCGGGATGGGAAAAACACTAGCATAAGACAGCTCAGAGACACCCTGCGTTCTTCACTACACCTCTCACTATCGCTCTTTCTTTATCCACAGAATAGATTACACCTCCCTACTAGCGGCTGACTGACATATCACCACGCATATGCAAGCAGCCTGCTGCCCTCAAGACAGAGGAAAATAAGAAGAAAATTGAGGGAGAGAAGAAAGAGAGAGCGAGTAAAAAGGGTGGTAGAACAGAAGTGTCAAAATGATTCAGCTTTACAGGAAGACACATTGTGCCCTGCTGAAAAAAAGACTAATGTGCCTAATGATTTTTGATTACGTGTGAGGAGACGCTGTGAAGAAACCTCACTAAATAATGTCTTGTGGTCTTGTGGTCTCTCTCTTCTTCTCTTCCTCTCTCTCTCTCCTTTTCTTTATTTATTTTTCTCTCCTGTAAGATTGTGTTATCTCAGGCAAACAGTTTGCAGCTGAGGGGAGAAAGCTCAAGGTGAGACTAGCGGTGGCAATATTAAATAAAGTGAGGAGTGCAGAGATAGATGGGATGTGTGTGTTTGGGGTGAGAACTGACCACAGTTATGGGCCAAAGGAAGCACTAAGCAATGTGTGTCCCTGGAGTCCAAACCAAACACAAAATCAAACTGCAAATGACCATTACTACCATTACTAAACTGCAACTAATATACTATATGCTACACAATCAATTATAATATAATATAATATAATATAATATAATATAATATAATATAAATATGCTACACTATACTACAATATGCTCCTGTCGTGTTTGACCTGTAAACAATAAATACATAAATAAATAACCAGTTCAAATGAGTTATAAGCTTGGACTTTTTAAAGTTTGTTTGTTTGTTTAAAGCCTCTTTTTCAAGGCTGCATTTATTTAATCAAAAATACAGTAAAAACAGTAAAACTGTGAAATATTATTACAATTTAAAATAACTCTTTTCTATTTTAAAATATTTTAAATATAATTTATTTCTGTGATGTCAAAGCTCAGTTTTTAGCAGCAATGACTCCAGTCTTGTATGGTTTCCACCACTGAATAAAAAATGTAAAAATGTTATTGCAGCTTTATATCTCACAATTCTGACTTCTGTTTCTTAGAATTGTGAGATATAAACTTACATAAAAACTTAAAAATAAAATTTATAAAGTACAATTTTGAAGGGGGAAAAACTTATATGCTCTTAGAATTATGAGAATTAAACAGAATTGCGGCTTTATTTCTCAGAATTTCGGATTTGTACCGCAATTCTGATTTTATAATTGCAAATGCAAGTTTGTATCTCACAATTCTGACTTTTTTCTCACAATTGCAAGTTTGTATCTCACAATTCTGACTTTTTTCTCAGAATTGTGGGATATAAACTTGCAATTGCGAGTTATAAAGTACAATTTTGAAGGGGGAAAAACTGATATACTCTTAGAATTACGAGAATTAAACAGGATTGCGGCTTTATTTCTCAGAATTTCGGATTTTTCCCGCAATTCTGATTTTATAACTCGCAATTGCAAATTTATATTATGCAATTCTGAAAAAAGTCAGATTTGCGAGTTTATATCTCACAATTCTGACTTTTTTCTCAGAATTGTGTGATATAAACTCACAATTGCAAGTTGTAAAGTCATGAATTGCAAGATAGAAACTAACAATTCTGACTTTTTTTTGCAAATGCAAGTCTATCTTACAATTCTGACTTTTTTTCTTAGAATTGTAGGATATAATCTCGCAATTGCAAGTTATAAAGTACATTTCTGATGGGGAAAAAGACTGGTAAGTTTAATTCAGAATTGCAAATTATTTCTCAGAATTTTGAGTTTGTCTCATAATTCTGACTTTATAACTCGCAATTGCAAATTTATATTACGCAATTCTGAAAAAAGTCAGAATTGCGAATTTATACCTCACAATTCGGACTTTTTTCTTGCGATTGCGAGTTTATATCACACAATTCTGACTTAATTTCTCAGAATTGCGAGTTTATCTCTTACAATTCTGAGAAAAAGGTCAGAATTGCGAGTTTTGCACCACGCAATTCTCGGAAAAAAAGTCAGAATTGTGAGATAAAAAGTCGCAATTACCTTTTATTAATTTTCATTCAGTGGTGGAAATGGGCTTCCATAGTCTTCACTGTCACATGATCCTTCAGAAATCATTCTGAGATGCTGATTTGCTGCTCAAGAAACATTTCTTATTATTATCAATGTTGGAAAAAAGTGCTGCTTAAAATTTTTGTGGAAACGGTGATCATTTTGAACAGCAAGTTCAAAATAACAGCATTTATTTGAAATACTTTTTTTTTCTTCATTTATTTGAAATCACTTTTGATTAATTTAATCCTTGCTGAACAGAAGTACTATTCAAAAACAATTGATAATAGAAAACTACAGATATTTACATACATATGTGTGTTTAAAACCACAACAATTATTTTGATTTTACGGAGATTTGAGTGTGAATATTTGAGTAAATCTGACACACACACGAACGCAGAGGACAGGGCTTGTAGCAGCAGGAGCTGAGAGGATCTGTTGTGGATAAACAGATGGACAGTGTCTTCTTCCTCTTGCCGTTACGGTGGGGAGGTGTACGCTCAAGTGATCTACAAAGGCCCGGGGCAGCCACGACACACACATACACATACAAGCTTGCTGTGCACACACACACATGCGCAAACACAGAATTAAACACACTTGGCTATTCATTACACAAGACGTGAAACTGAAAATGGAATATTAATGAAGGGTAAAACATTCAGTGTTTATAATGGTAAAACATCTACACTCATCTAGCACCTTATTTACACACTCACAACTTATTACCTCCTACTTGTCAGCTGATAACCTCAAGCTAACCTGTCAGAGGCAAGTGAATCATAAACACTGTAGTCTTACTCAGAACAGCCCAAGGCTATACCCACTCTTCTGTCCTGTCTCTTATCCTCTCTTGTAGCTGGCCGCATCTGGTGAAAAGTGGTCTGTTTTAGAGAGTCAACAGTCCTGGAGTTGTGGGGGGGTGGACAAATGGAGCTGGCCAACAGCCAGGAATGGTGAAATGGCGGGAAAAAGGGATAAAATGGAGCACACACAGAGCAAATTGAGAAGGTATGCTGCGAAAGTGACTTTTAGCAGTATGCCTGTTCTGAGTACTTGTGAAGAGACTGAGAGACAGAGCAAGAATTGAGACAGCGAGTGACCTCTCTGAGTGTGGCGTCCGGTCAAGCAGAAGGAGAAGCGGATTGACCATGACCCGCACGGACCTGCACTGCTGCTGTCCCTCTATCCCTCGCTCCACACACATGCACAGCGAATAACGGCCGGGATAAGAGGGTATGACCCCAGTGTTTATCTCCCCCTGAGGTATTCAGTCACTCACTCAAACTGCTGTGGTCACAAGTCGCATCTGAAGAGGCGTGTATACCTCTAAAATGTACGTCAACATTCATTTTTAATGCACCGAGGTGGCATAAACGTCTTCGCACAGATTTTCAATAGTGTGACAAAAAATGAGCCACTAGTTGATTGTTGACTCTTTGCACAGCTGACTGAAAACAAGACACAGAATGACTGTCAAGACGACGATAGAATGTGGAGCAAGAATGCTGGTAGTCTTTGGTGATGCACAACGCAGTCGAACAGCTCCTTCTGAAAGAATTTTATATTTTTATTCAGTAAGTCTGTATTAAATTGACCTAAGTGACAGTAAAGATATAATGTTACACTAGATTCTATTTCAAATAAACGCTGTTCTTTTGAACTGACTATTCATCAAACAATTCTGACAAAACGGTTCACAGTTTCCACAGAAACATTAAGCGGCACAACCGTTTTCAACATTGATAATATTGATTATGTTTCTTAAGGATCAAGTCAGCACATCAGAATGATTTCTGAAGAATGGAGTAATGGCTGTTAAAATTTCAGCTTTGACAACACAGGAATAAATGACATATATATATAGGTTAACCAAAAATTTTCTGTCATTGACGAAATTTCTTAATCAGTGACGGAAACATCTGAAAGCCGTCCGTCATTTTGACGGATTACACTGAGGGTGATCTATTGTAAAATTGTAGCTGTAATTCCCACCCCTGTCCAGTTGGTGGCGAGTGCGCACCAATGTAGCAGCAAAGCGTTGAATCCAGAACAAAAAAGGAACTGTCACGAATGTTTTGCTATGCATTTGATTACGCACAGACAAGTACACAGAAGCTACAACGATCTATCACGCCAAGACGGTATTTATTGCTTGAATTTCCTAATGAAATAGACAGAATTTCAAATCTGACACTTTGTTTTATATCAAAATTAACACAAAGCCTAGCCTATTGCTATTTTTGGAAGGAAGAAGCACTATGTACTGTTCATTCATCAACTGTAAAAAGCATAGACCAAAAGATCGATTGTGATTTAAGAATCGATTTTGGTTCATTAAAATCGAGAAATTATTATTATTTTTGTTTGGTTGCTTGTTTGTTTACCCAGCCCTACCGTATTTTGTTGTTTTTAAACACTAAAGTGTCGTCCTGTAGGTTCATGAAAATGAATAAAAATGAAAATGTGAACAAAAATAAAAGCAATTAAATGTTTTATTCTAATTAAAATATGAAAATTATAATGAGGGTAATAATACATTATGACGGAATAGAAAATGACGGACATTGTTAAAGTCTAGCGCAACGTATTATTACATTAAACTGTAATAATATTTCACAATTTTACAGTTCTTACTGTATTTTGATCAAATAAATGCTTGGTGAACATAAGAGAGTTCTTTCAAAAACATTTAAACAGTACTGTATATAATTCTAATCTCAAATACTAATAATTTCAGCTCTAGCAAAAATGAAAAGCTTGACTATGCGCGAGTATGGCCAGTATAGATTTAAGGTTCGCTTTCTCGCTGTCGATCCGCACAGCCATGAGGCTGAAAAAGACCCCCACAGGGACTGGTAAAGATTGACCGATAGATTGAGAGAGATCGATAGATGAGTGAGAGATACTTCCTCTTTTGTTCATTGAAACCCAACTTAATTTTCCGTTCCTTTACTCATCTCACCGGCTCTCTTACACCTTATGGGAATAGTTCACCAAATATGAAATTGTTATAATTGTTACAATCTCGCATTGTTCTAAATCTGTACGACCTTGATATATGGAACACTGATTTGTTCCAGGTGATTTTCATCAGAAAACATGCTGGCCATTTTTTCAGTGCAATACATGTCAGAGTGATGACTGTGACTGTCAAGCTCCAAAGTGATGAAAAATCACCCTAAAGTAGCCTAAAAGTGATCTATAGGACTCACACACTATATTCGAAGTAATATAAAACCCTTTCGTTTTTGTTGCTATGTCCGACAAGCCATGCCGCTCTCGTGTCACACATCATGTTCTCACGCAGTGAAAAATAAATTGCGGAGCAAAGAGAAAACTGACAACGCTGACAGACAAGACAGAGCAGATTACATTTGGTATGAAACAATGCCTCAGCTTTCAAATTTTGTCATTTTGTAAGAAATTCAAACAATAAATACCATTTTGTGGCTCTTCAATGTGTTGTGATAGATCGCTGTAGCATCTCAGTTCAAGCAGCATGTAAACCGATCATCTCTTCTTCCTTAGTAGCTATAGCGTGAAATAAACATGAACATAAGAAAGTATCTTGTTTAAGAAATGGAAAGACATCAGTACACTATTTTTTTAAGACTAAGTCTGCCAAAGTTAATCTACTCTCCTGTCTGGTTTGTTTGTCTGACAAAATGGCAGCTTCGGTGTTATGATTTGTCAGATTGCCTGTCAATCAAACTCCCTTTGATAGGTTAATATACAGTAGCTTTATATGAAAAAAAACTAACAAAATTGTGACCCTGGACCACAAAACTAATCATAAGTAGCACGGGTATATTTGTAGCAATAGCCAAAAATACATTGTATGTGCCAAAATTATCGATTTTTCTTGTATGCCATAAATCATTAGGATATTAAATAAAGATCAAGTTCCATGAAGATATTTTGTAGATCTCCTACCGTAAATATATCAAAGCTTAATTTTTTATTAGTAATATGCATTGCTAAGAACTTCATTTAGACTACTTTAAAGGCATCCAATTTCTCATCATTTTATTTATTTATTTTTTATATTGTCCTATCCTAACAAACCATTCATCAATGGAAAGCTCAAATTGAACCTTATGACTGGTTTTGTGGTCCAGGGTCACAACTGTATTTGCTTTTCCAATGAAATTTAAAGCCATGCTCTTTCACATGTTCACAAAAGTTCATGAAAGACATAGCAATGTCGAACTCATGAAAAACTGATTTGTTTTTTGTGTGAATTATACTGTCACAATACTATCCATAATAGATTATCAATGAAATACTTATTTTTCTACAGCATTTTTTGTGGACTATCCCTTTAAGATACTGAGATGAAAATTCTAACTGAAGTCTTCCAGTTTTATAAATCATTTTTTCTTTATCATCTCCTTCTCATTTCTCTCGCTTCTTCATTCACTCACCAAATGCATTTTCCTGTGAAAAAAAAAATCAACCCTTCTCCCATCAGGGTACCACCTCTCTCTGATTCCCTTCCCGTTGCCTCGTTCCTCTAACAAACCCCCCGTTGACTGCAATCACACACCAGTATGCAGCGATGCTTGCCTCTCACGGCAGCCGACCGCAAGACCAATTCTCACCCTGCCGACGAAGCCAGTAGTGCTGATGGCTGTTGAATACTCTACATCCTATCCATGAGACTTTCTCCAATCTCCAATCTCTTTCTCTCTTTTTCTCCAATCTCGTCTCTTTTCTCTGCCAAGTTGGCACATGAGAGGTGGGCACCAGTGCGGAGCTAGGTTAAATATAGACATGACTAATGGCTCCTCTAAGGTACGCCAAAGAAATCACATGCCCCGATGCCCCAGTCCAGCCGTTTGTCACTCAAAAGTTGATTTGAAATGAAGGGAGTTGAAGTGAGTGTCTACTGAATGCGCACCAGACAGAAAGAGAAATTAAATCAGGGATGAGCTGTACAGTTTCATCTTGGGGGAAAAATATGGGGTGGGATGGAAAAGGAAGTGTTTACATTTGTCTATGGCCGGTTTACTATATCCTTTAAACCACATCCTGACTAGGCGAAATGTGACACGTCTCCAAGTAATAGATCTGTCCACAATCAAAAAAAGGAAATGTGAAAACAAAATCAGGCCAATATTTTGACATATTTGATGTGAAAAGGAATTCAGAAACAATGATGACTGAATGCGGGCTAAACTGCCAAAAAATAAATAAATAAATAATATCAAGAAATATTGCTTTTCCAAATAAATTCACTTGAGAAGCAAAATGACAGTTGCTGATTCTCTCTCTCTCTCTCTCTCTATTTATACAATTTTAGCAAACATTTGTTAAAAAACAAAATAAATAATTATTTACAATATATATTCTCTGAAAACATTATTTACTCAATTTTAGCTTATTTACATATGTTTACTGGAAACCAGGCAATATTTGTGCCCAGCAAAAAGCAACAAACTAACTGGACAACAGGGTTGGAAATTAACGAGGGCTTGTGGCAAAAATGCCACCAAAATAAACACAAATACCCCATAGATTGAAGACGAAGGCACAAAAAATGCCCCTGCACAATTAAACAATGTATTACGACTGTCGCGATTAAAATTAGATGTGATAATGAATGAAAAGTGTCAATTTACAGAATTACTTGCTTTCACACACTGTTTTGTACAGCGTTGAGCCTTATAACCAATCAAATGCGTTTCTGTTGAACTTAGGAATGCATTAGCCAATCAGAGGCACTTAGATTAGTCAACGCTGAAAACGCTGGAGCTGTGATAAGTGCGCACACTCGCAAATTCCCTCATCATAAACAACACATTGCAGATACGATGTAAATAAAAAAAAAAAAAATTATAATGGGAGTTTTTGATTATAACGGGAGTTTTTGCATTAATTGCGCTAAACTAGACTAATGTCATGGATTTACGTGTTTGGCTGTAAAGCGAGTATGTAATGTGCCCAAAACGCAGACACAAAACAAAAAAGTTTTTATACTGTTTTCTATATCAATATCATTATTATGATATAAAATCATAAAAATGTGCTAAGAGCTGTTTTAACATGTATAATTTAGACTTTAAACAGTGTATTGTTATTGACAACAGAGTAAAATATGGATTGAAGTAACTGGGTAAATAAAAACTGCCCTCATGAATGTAAAATCAATTACAGGGGGCAAATATTGCCTCTTAATGGAAAAGTTCATTTCTGACCTATTTAACTAATTAATACAGAGCAAACATAGTGCTTACTCTCTTATCGGAATGAAAACAAAGACAGGAGGACAAAAAGGATATAATACCTAATGGAAAATGTATGAAGCCCACAAGTATCATGTGTCTACGTAGCCATATCCTGTAAGCATTACTATGCTTCCTGCTCTATAGTTTGCCTTATTTCAACCACATGCTTGAGAGAGTAGTAGCATCTCTCCAACATCAATCACATGGCTTCCTCTGATAAAGACCTGAAAAAAATCATTATGAGGAGCACAAAAGGCCAGCGGATTCCTTGTGTATCAGTCTCGTATAAACACCCACACACAGACGGAGAGCGCTGAGGGTTGTAGCACAGGTCAGTGAGCGCACGCCTTGGCAGATCCGTGCCACCTGCTAACAGCCTGGCACAGGCACGAGAGATGTCTGCAACATGTACCGGAGACCACAGCACAGGTCAAAGGTCATCAAGGCCCCACCCTGTGCTCAGAGGACCAAGCAACAAAGCAATTCACTTTACACACATTTACATTCACCGCAGCGAAATTCATTAACCTGTCGGCAACATGTTTACGCCTTTCTACGCCGGTCCAGATTGTGAGAGTGTAGGTATGTAAGTGTGTCTGCTGTTATGCTAAAAAACATCTGTTCTGTCACTGCCATTTACTACGATGCAAGCCAAATTACCTATGGCCATTTTAGCTCTGTCCGTATGGCTTCTTGCTTTGCTCTAAACATCGAGTTTGCAGTCTGAAAAGAAAGTTTTGTGGCTTTATTGTCTATGCGTGTTAACCTGATGCTAACCTGTGTACACATAAATGTTTAATTACACATGACTGTTCAAAAGTTTGGAAATGAAATGAACACTTTTATCCAGAAAGGACGAATTCAATTGATCAAAAGTAACATTGAAGACATTTATAATGTTACAAATTATTTCCATTTCAAATAAATACTGCTCTTTTGAACTATTCATCAAAGAAAAAAATATTTTCAGGGTTTAACGAAATAAATTATGCAACACAACTGTTTTTTCGACTTTGATAATAATAAATGTTTTTGAGCACCACTGGAGTAATGTCTCCTGAAAATTTACCTTTGCCGTCAGAAATAATTTATATTTTAATATTTATTAAAATAGAAATCAGTTACTTTAAATTGGAACACTATTCTACAACATTACTATTTTTGGTCAAATCAATCGAGTCTTGATGAGCATAGGAGACTTTTTTCGAAATTATTCAAAAATCATTCTAAATCTGTTCCAATAGCAAACAGCAACATAAAAGCATAGCAGTAATAGCTACTCAAACTCACTTAGGCTTGTGTGGGGCTTGTTTGCACATACACATATGCATATGTATGTGGGTGGATGTGTCTATCATTACAAGCGGATGTTGTGTGCCTGTGTCATATTAGCATTAGTGTGTTTCCTTTTGACTTCATGTTTGCCCAGGAAAAACAAAATAATTATGGAACATGACAGCACAGACCGGCCTTTCTCAGTGGGTGACCAAGCAACAGCTTAGCAAGGTAAAGACAAAGGTAAAGATGTGCACACTACACCACTGTCTTTTTCTCTCTGTATCCTCACTGTGAAATTAAAAACAGATCTGTAGACACAGCGAACAGCAAGTGCCTTATGAGGCAGAAGAGCGGAGCAGTGAGGCAGAACGCTAAATGTGCCATAAACATGCACCATGCAAATCTCTCTAACATCATTGGACTAAAATTCTCCTAATGGCTATGCAAAGTGAAGCTTGTTTTTCGAATTCAGAGCTCGCAAATGCATAAATAAAGGGATTAAACTCTGTTGACTGTGCACATGAAGGGTTTGATTGGATTTCATGTTCGTTTTTACGATTATGAGGCTAATTTCTGTCCACGCAGCCGAGCGCATCTGCGTGTGTGTATTTGTCTGAGCGAGTAGCTGAGCGTGCGCGAGCGAGTTTATTCATCCGCTGTCAGGACCTATAAAGATGGACGCTGTCAGCGTCTGTGCGGAGAGCGAGTATGTGTGTGCGCGCAGGAGGGGGACAGCCAGGCGTAATTTCAGCAGATGTTGCCTGACAATGCCAGGGTGTGTGGATGGGCCTCCGGGGAGGAGAGAAGTGGAGTAGCAGTCGGATTCTGCAGTTGCACAGGCAAAGAGTGCAGTCACCACACGGCACACGACACCTCGCCCAGAAACAATGACAGCCCGCAAGAGTAAAGTGACAGGGGCGAGTACAATAGAGAGGGAGATAAAGAGAACCGTTTTATGCACCGCTTGGGCCTTTATCAACCTGAGAAAGACCCCAGAGGACAACTTTATATGCTCTGTTCATAGCTCATGGATAGACCTTATGGAGGTCAGCTTTGTCTCAAATGTAACATAATCCTTGCATATAATTAGTAGGAATAAAACCAGGACCAAAATATAAATGCTGGGGAAAATAAATATATATTTGCAATAATTTAAATGTAATGTACACCCATTACGCCAGTCTTTAATGTCAAAAGATCCTTCAGAAGTTATTCCAACATGCTGGTTTGATGCTCAAGAAACATTTTATGGCCTTTGGTCAACTACTATTCAAAAGTGTAATAAGTAAGATTTAAAATAAAGTAATAATATTATTTAGCAAGGATGCATTAAGTTAATTAAAAGTGACATCTATATTTATAAAAAAAATATTTCTCTATTTCAAAGAATCCTGAAATGTATCGAAGTATCAATGTTTTCATAAATAATATAAATAAGAACTATTTTAAATAATTGAGCACCTAATCAGCATGATTTTTAAAGGAGCATGTGACACTAAAGACAGTAATAATTACTGCTAAAAATTCAGCATTGCCATCACAAGAATATATAAAACTTTAAAATATACTAAAACAGAAAACAGTTTTTTTAAAATTGTAATATTTTATACTATTACTGCTTTTACAATCTTAATTACAGTATCCCTATCTTTTGATATCTGTTTATATCACTCTAAAAAAATGCTGGGCTAAATACAAAATGTGGACAAACTTTTATTTAACTCAGCTATTGTTTAAAAAAATACTATATGACCAACTTAAAATGAACCCAAAATTGTTGTAAATTAAAAATCAGACACATAATTATTATAGAGGCATCAGCAATAATTGAAAGGTGAACATTTATTAACAAGCTATTAAAAAAAAAAAAAGTATATTATTTTTTAGCATTTTTAGCATGTTTAAACCAGCTAAAACTGCTTTGATGCTCTTTAATATGGTGTTCCAGTCTGACGAAGCTGGTGATAATCTGGTTTTTGCATGCCAGACCAGCTGAAAATTGCTCAAAAACCCTTTGAAACTGGCCAACAGAAAAGCTTAGGCTGTTTTACGTGATATTACTAGAGAAGTAAGAGTATCCACATTAATTAGTTCTCCAAAATAGCTCAGAAAATGTAGACTTCAAAGTATATGACAAGAAATGTTTGAGTTCAAATTGATTGAAGCATTTTGAACACAGTTTGAAACATTTATAAGACCACTAGAGGAAATACACTTGTGATTACCAGGTTTTCTGTCCAGTGAGATTGCAAAAAGATTACTTTCTAACTTTTGGTTCGAAATCTGGCATCTCCATTGATCTCCATCCAGCTGCCCTGAAGGCTAACCGGAAACATTTCCCAATTAGCATGTCTTAACACACTAATCACTAATCAGAGACCATTAAAATAATTGTACACATATGCCCCGAGAGAGCCATATGGCTGCGTATGAGGCCTCCATCCCAACCGAGCAACAATTGACAGTCGGCTAGTTCTTTAACATTGACCACAGAGCTGAACTTTGCTTATACTTATCATTAGATCAGCTCAGATAATCGAGATAATGGAGCTAAATGAGAGCTAATGTGTTCGACCTTGATGTCGGGTTGTAGTGTGAGCCCAGAGACAGGCTTCTTAATGAGAGAGGCTCTGACAGGGAATGTCAGAGTTCCACATAGAGGAACCTTTGTGTTCCCGCTCACCTTTGTGCACGCGTGTCCCCTTATCTTTCCCCCGAGAGTTGGAACGGCTAACACACGTGCCTTCGCTGTGACTCACAAACACACTAGCAAGACTAGAGTAATTTTCCTTCGCTGAGTGATTTGTACTCTCAGGAATTCACTGATTACAGAGAGGTGAAAGCACTCCTTTGTGTGTGCGTCAAAATGGCCATCTACCTGTCTGCCACAGTTGTCCCAGATTTAAGCCCATAGGACGGGCGATGAAACAAGCACAACAACATGCAGACGCAAAGGGGCCAGAATTTGAAGCCATGTAACAAGTGACATCTTCATGGTATTACGCCATTTAAAATTTGGGAGTACAGCAAAACAAGCCTAACAAAAGAACATGTTATGAAAGGCTTTGGCAGCTAATTAGAATATTACAACAGTGTGTCACAGCCCAAAACAAACAAAAAGACAAGCTTAGTTACGTGTCTCATTAAGTTCACACCTATTGAGAAGTAAAGAAGCAAGAGCTTTCCTTCCTTTCTTTCCTCAACAGAAACTTTCAAAAGGCAGAAATGTCAGTGTCCTTTCTATCTTCTTTCCTTCCTTCCATTTCATTCTTTTCCTCTCAGTAAAACTCATGGCAATGCACTGACACAGATGCCAGTGTCACTTCCTTCCACTCTTTTCTTTCTTCCTTCCCTCAACAAAACCTGAAGGAAAGCTCAAAACACAGGAAATGTCACTGTCAGTTCCTTCCTTTCATCCATCCATCCTTCCCTCTTCCCTTCCTACAACAAAACTCAAAAGAACGGGTGCAGTGACAGAAATGACCAGTTCCACAGTGGCTGTGAAAGCCCATTTCTGCCACCCGGCTTTGGTAAATTCTAATTATGAGATTAAAGATCAAAATTGGGACGATTAGTCATAATTATGACATAAAATAACTGATGTAAGTCATAATTACAACTTTAATCTCTCATAACTGACTTATCTTATTTACTCATTATCCCAGGTGACTTAGTATTGCGTAATTTAAATGTAACAATATAACACTGGTCATAACGTTTATCTTAGTTTCGACATTCATCCATAAATCTCAATTTGTGTCAGTTTGGATTTGTCATCTCATAATTATGACTTAATCTCTCAATTTGAACTTTAAACATCATGACTATGATTTATCATATCATGCTTTTTTATATGTGGCAGAAATAGGTACACGTATTTAAAAAAAACTTAAAATAGTCAGTGTGCAATTTAGTGGCATCACTCCAATCGGTGCAATTTCCCCCGTGAAATGCACGCAAAGATGCTATCAGTCTGGGGCTTCTTGCAGGTGTTAGACACAGCAAAGCTAATGATTTTCTATCTTATCTATGTGTCAAAAAAGTCAAGTCAAGGTGGGAGAAGGGAGGAAAAAGGGCTATCATTACAATTAACAGCTCTTTATTTTAATTAGCCCTGCATTGTCAACGACAACACCTGAATAATGCAAATGAGGCCGCTTGTTTAATATTCCTCCAGAGTTCCTTTGAAACAATTTTGTTTTCCTCTTTTTCCCTTCAGCTATATTCTTCTCTCCTGATGAGTCACGATTATTACTGGCGAGTTTGCTCTGCCTGATTAACCGCTAAGCAATGGTAGGTGCTTATTTGCTTATTTAAAGGAGAGAAAGGTGGACAGACTGCTGAGATAAAGATACTACTGAAGCCATGGACTGCTAAAGGGTGACTTGCAGCTGCTGTACCGCAGCCTGGACCACAGAACTGTTTTGCATAATTGACTTCACACTTCACAAAATAGATTCTCGCTCTGTTACGGTTACAGTCACAAGACCGCACACGAGACGGAGAAAAAGAGACACGACTGAGGAGAAACGGACAGCTCCTTGTTTTATCGGCCAGCTCCTGTTTTCCTAAACCATGGAAACATAAAAGGACCGACATCAAAACGACATCCACTCAAAATGACATTCACTAATTCGCAATCACGCTCCGACTGAAGTTTCTACAACTGAGAGAAACGAGTGGAGGCTGAACAAGCACGCTAAGCCGAAACACTTACGAAGGTACGCTAGAATTTAAAAATATGTAGAGATAACGTTGCTTCCTTGTTAATACTGTGAAATGAAATGCTGTGCATACACATACAGGAACTGGTTTAAGGCTGCATTATCCCCTTTTTTGGACATGACAGGGACAATGACAAACTTAAGGTACAGTAGAGTCTAATTTTCAAAGTGGATTTTAAAGAAAACAGATGATAATGTGGACAGTGCTAACCAATGGCAAGGGAATGTGACCACGTGAATGAATAAATGGGCTGTTTCTTCCATTAGCATGAACTGCGTACGTGAAAGAATGGTGTGAAATGACAGATTTGTTTTTTACAACCACCTTTATCTTTTTTCTCGCGCCCTCTTTCTATTCATCCTGCTATGATCCCTCCCAGTCTCTCTCTTTCTCTCTCTCTGTCTCCCCCCACCTGCACTCAGAAGAGTCTGTGAGTCAGCATACAACACACACTGGTCAGTCCGTTGCCATGGTGATGGTGCAAGCTGAGGGCAAAATCGACAGCTTTTAAGAAGCGCAGACGCTGCTAGAATTTAAATGGTCGGCAGTGGCAGGAAAGGCTGAATGTGTGTGTGTGCGTCTTTTTTTAGGGCCCAGATTAGCTGCCGGCATACAAGGAGCCAATCGAATAGTACAAAAAACCTAACAAGACCTCTGACAACCATCCCTTGATCCTATTCCTCGAATCTAAGGATGGGACCCAAAAAAGGGCTTTGATTGACAGGACCTGTACAAAACACCTCACTTTCCTCTAGGGTCATTCGGATATGCCACGTCTGCACTGCTCAAATCCTCTTAGAACATGATTTTGCTCCTGTGATTTGCAGCATGAATGAGAAAAACAAACAGATGAAATACAAAAAAATGAATGCATTTGTAAAGCTCAGTGACTCAGTGTTTGGCTCGATCCCAGAGGAGCAATGCTGTAAATGCATCATATTAATTGTGTTAAGACATGGATCACATAAGACTGACATTTTTTTGAATGCATTTTGTAGCTATCAACTAGTTACAGTAATGCAAGCACATTGGCTTGCTCACTGCTACCGAGAGGATTTAAAATAGTTTTTGAAGTAGACATTTTTATGGTGTCGGTTAGTAAATAAAAGTGATTGTTTACTAGTAAAATGTGATATATAGAAAGGGCAATGTCATAAATAAATATGGGAATATGGAAATGAAATACTGTACCTTAAGAATTCATGTCCCCTGGTGAGTAATTTCAATGCACTGTTTCTGTTTAACATTAAATCCACAATGTAACACCTTCACAAAAGTTTTATTGAAAGCCAACTTGCTTTACTTGTAAAAAATACAAAATACAAATTGCAAATCAACAGAAACAAAAGAACACATGACAAATTAAACAGAAATGGGGATGTCTGCAGCTTTAAATACAGTTCCACGGATGATACACACTCCACACAGAACGCACAGGGTAGTGTTCAACTTATATGCGTGTGCTGCGTAAACTAGCTGCTCCTGCAGGACATCCTTTTAACATTGCATCTTTCCAGCTTAATCACAAATGATTATTGCTTTAAATATGAACACATCTCACTTAAAACCAGATTTCAAATGTACAAAATAGAGGATGGAGCCACTATCAAAGCAGCTGAGATCTATCTAGTTAGTTCTATTTACACATCTGGTATTACGAAAAGCTTAGTGTTTTAATAAGCAAATTCTTCTGTATAAAGCTATTTAAGTTGTTCATCGCCATTCCGCAACAAACCAAACATCATCGGGGATGAACACACACACACACAACAGCACATATAGCTGGTTATTAACATTCACATATACAACTTGCATAACAATAAACCTTTTTCAATGATTGTCTCCAAGGTCCAGTAACAAAGTCCAAGATAAATGGTGCTCGTTTTTGGTTTTCACGTTCAGTACTGGAAAAAAGTGATTGTGTTTTAATGTCAATAGCTTTCTATTTACAGTGAACGTGACATTATTCACAGCCTGGTAGAAAATCCCGCAGTTAATAATTCAACAATGTTCGATGGCACACTCTGACGTCTGTAGCTGATTATTAATCTACATTAAGCCATTCCACTTAGTTGTGTACATAACAAAAAGAAGGCACTCTTTGCATGCGCAATCAATGAAGCTTGAGGGGAAAAAAAATTGTGGAATTACCCGCCATTACTCCATAAAAATAACTTAATTTCAACGTCAGCTAAACAGGGTTCAAATAATTAAAGACATTTTTTAATGCCTGCCAAAATGTTCCATGGAAACAAAAGTTCAGCTACTTGCCTGACCCTACTCAGCACGGTTTTCTTTTTTATGCCAAAAAGTTTTGTTTTTCAGAATCATTTTGACACATTAACAAATGTGCAATTACCTAAAGCTAGCCTAACAAAATATATCAAAACAATAACTGCTATTATTTGTTGTCTTTCAGAGCAAAACTCAAAAAAATAAGGCACATCTCTCTGGTCTGAAGGTTATTATATCACAAATGTATACTGAAGCAGTTCTGTTCATCTTTTGAGGGGCAGCAATAAACACTGTCCAACTGAAAATGACCCTCTCAAAGAAAATCAAACGGGAAACAAGATTGTGCAGGACTGTCTCCTTCATGTAAATGAGTAGTAATTAAATAAGTCATTTTTTTTTCCTTCAGAGCATAAATGATACTACAGAATTTGCCAAAAAAAGTTGACAAATAAAACAAACTTTTTTTCATTCAAATGATGTGCATGGTTTGTGATCAGTGCAGCTTTGGTTTGACATTCATTCAGTTCCAGCCCCTAATACATGCCCTTTGTCCACACCATGTTGCTTTGATACCCGTTGCTCTGATACCCTGTGCTCTGGTGCCCTGGGCTGTAGTACCCTTGGCTGGGGTACCCTGGGCTGGGGTACTCTGGGCTTTGGTACCCTGTGCTGTGGTACCCTGCCATGCTTTCGAAGTTGTCTCCTACCTGTTTGGTGCTATATTTAGAAGAGTTGGCCTTGTAGCTGTAATCCGAATACTGGTCTGAGCCTGTTGAGTTGTTGTCCCCGGTTCCTACAAAGGTGTTGGTGGCCGGCAGGTCCTGCACTGCCTGGTGTTTCTTTGAGGCAGAAGGTGACTGAGGTTGGAGCTGAATGGACGGCAGAGGAGAATTAGACCGATAGTGTCGCCCCAGGTCTGGGCTCCCAGGGGGGTAGTTGAGCGGCAGGTGAATCCTAGGGCTATCGGTGACGCTATCATTCATGAGGTTGAACTTTAGGCCTTTCTGAAGACTGCCCCCCTCATCCTCCTCAGATGGGTTGGCAGGCTTTGGAGCTTTGCTTTTCTTTGCCTTCTTGTTCTTGTTGCTCTTAGGTCCGGGTTTGGGAGCATAGAGGTCTTTGGTCTCCTTCTTGCCTGCCTGGTAGCCACTTTTATTCTCCTTCAGCACGACGTGCCTGATGATCATAGCCACTGCAATGATTAAAACGACCACACAAAAACCACCCAAGACTGCAAAAATAATGTTACTTTGCCCGTCTCGAGAATAATCAGGATCTCCTGCAATGTCCATTTCAAGTGGCGTGTAAAGACTGTGTCCAACAAGTCCTTCAACGTGGGAGACATTGCCGATGGTTTCATTGACATAGATGTGAACCAGTGCAGTTGTATGGCGTGGCGGCGTGCCTTTGTCCTTAACTTTCACTACTAAACGGTGGAGACCAATGTGTTTGGGTGTGAACTCTCTAGCCAACGTAATCTCACCTTCTGAAGAGATGCGGAACAAGCCATGCGGGTTGCCGCCTACAATACTGAAGTCCAGCTCCGAATTTAAACCGATGTCCATGTCCTCCGCCTCAACACGTTCTACGTGGGTTTCTGGGCTGGTGCGGGGATCCAAGAACTTGTATGAAGAGTTTGAGGGCTTGGTGACGTATGGAGCATTGTCATTCTCATCGAGAACATTAATGGTAATGCCAACATAGGAGGATCGTGGTGGATCGCCTCCGTCAACGGCTTTAAGCCGGAAACTGTAGGTGCTTTCCTTTTCCCTGTCGAAGGAAATTGTCGAAAGGATGGTGTACGTTCCATTTTGAATCATAAACTTGCCATTGTCTGGTTCTACAGAGAGTTGAACATGAGCATTGTCGCCTTTGTCGTAATCGGTGACTGTTACCATTCCAACAGGACTAAGGGGCGGCATGTTTTCTTGGACAGAGAAGCTGTAACCATTGAGCATAAATTTAGGGTCATTGTCATTCCTGTCGAGCACCTTAACAACAACAGTGGCAGTTCCTCTCAAGCTTGGTACACCTTTATCAGCTGCTGCGACTAGAAATTGATAGTGATCTACTTGTTCACGGTCCAACTGGCTCATGACACGCACTTCACCTGTGTTAGGGTTAATTTCAAAGAGCCCCTCAGGGATTGATCCACCAGTGATACTGTATGTCAACTCTGCATTCGTCCCGCTGTCGGCATCTGTGGCTACCACATCCAGAACCTTGTCACCTGGCTGGTTCTCCTCAGCAAATTCTACCTCATACAAAGTGGGCGAGAAGACCGGGGAGTTGTCATTCATGTCTGTCACTTGCACCTTCAGGGAATTTGTGCTGGATAGTGCAGGGTTGCCAGAGTCCACTGCCACAATTTCAATCCTGTAGTCTTTGATCCGCTCATAGTCCAGTAGCATGGTTGTCTGAAGGAAGTACTTCCTCTTGCGGTCGCTGCCTGTTTCGCTAGCTGAACGCAGCTGGAATGGGACGTCCCCTGCGACCACACAGGTCACAACTGCATTTTCACCTTCATCACGATCTGATACCTCTACCAGAGCCACAGCTGTGCCTACAGGCATATCCTCCGATATGTTAGCAACACCATCTTCATGCGTCACAAGACCAATGCCTCGAATCCTGATGGAGGGTGCATTGTCATTCTGGTCCTTCACTGTAATAGTCACAAGGGCTTTGGAGCTCTTCGGCTGGGGGCCATTGTCTTTAGCTTGGACGTAGAACTTGAGCATGCTGATGTCTTCACGATCCACCAAGCCTTTGACGAAAATGGTGCCTGTGTTACGGTCAATGCTAAGGAGCCTTTGGACAACTGGTGGTGCCTGATGAAGGCTGTAGGTCACCTCTCCATTGGGTCCCATGTCAGAGTCATTGGCCTTCACCTAAATCAACACAACACAAAGTGAAACTAAGCAAAGCACTGAAACAATAATATACAAAACGGATTATGTAATCACAGGTTTACACATCGGTATCAAAGCAGGGGTTAAAATGCTTGGTCAGGACAATCGTAAATGAATAAAGATCATTGTACACAGCATGCAAAAAAATATGCTTACCACATTTAAAAAAAAAAAACCCTAAGCTCATCCAAGAACTACATCAGACTAATTAATAAATAAACTGAATTTTCCTAGAATTTAAAATAAGGCACACCTCATTTGATTTCAGAAAACAGCTTGTGCTTTTACTAATTAGTAATACCATAACGAATGGGAATTGATTATTATTCAATTTTCAATACATAAGAAGAGAAATGAGAAATGTACTTAAATACTTAAATAAAGGTGTTAAATATGATTAGGCTGTGTTTTGTGTTAAGTTAAATTTTACAAAATTAGCTGCAGTTTGCTAGATGAAGTTAATTTAAGACATCACTTAAGTTACTCAGTCTTGGCACAGATTTCTGTAAATTTTTCTGGTCTATCGTGAACCTGGGAATAATTTTAAACAGCTCTAAACCGAAGTGTGGCTTGATTAAAGCTTTCAAACAATCAAGATTCCCTTGTAGCTCCTGCTACATTCTCTCCTCTTTCCGTCCTTGGCTGTGTATGAAACATGCATGGTGTTTCAGTCCATGTATTACAGCGAACAGCCTTAATCTGAAGCAGTCATAAGATTATTCATGGTGCTTAAGTTATTATTGCTCTATATGAGTCACTCCATTTCATCCTCCATGCAAACTGGGAATTCATTTCATTTAATGTATTTGAAGAGCATTTCTCTGAACAAGCTGAAACACTCCATCAACATTTACAACCCTCTGAAATCACAAAATTAAGCTGTTTTAATACCACTACTGCTTATTTACTTTGGCTTCAAAGGATGCTTATGAGGACTGAGAGGAAAATAAAGTCTTCTGACATGCTCTTTGAATACAACTTGGTTGCATGGATTAATTGTTGACTGAGAGATTAACAGTTATTAATACAATTTTTTGCCTGGACACTTGCCTCGGATTGATCTTGGAAAGCTTCCAGCCTTCACGGCTATTCTAATCTTAGCTGTTCTTTCGTTTCCACAACAATTCAACATGTAATTCTCACCACCAGTCAATACCTCTCTCCTGTTTTGTAAAGCTTGTGTTTAAAGGGACCATGAGGGATCAATCGATTGCCTGTGAAAATATGATTTGGCTTTCCCATTTCTTCCGCTTTAACCCTGTTGTGTGGGAACCGAGGCTAAAGCCCATCAGGATAACTGAGACTTCCATTTACAAGAGCTTGTCAGGCTCTGCATGTGGGGCTTGAGTGCACTTCTATTGCCAAGCTGTCAAATCAGCTCCTCTATTACTTATTGCCCAATCTAAAAGTTTAGCATGACATACACTTGCTTACAGGTGAGTTTATTGAGACACTTGTCTCATGACCTTATAAGAGAGGAAAGCGTACATTCAGCTAATTCTTTATACTCACTAAATATTTATACTGATATATCTTCATACTTTATTCATATTTAATATAATAAATATTACATAAATAGTCACATAATTTTCCAGTATATGACATAACCTTAGCATAATACTATTACATTTCTTTAGTTTTAGATAGAAAGTACGAGTAAAAATAATAGATCACTTACTTGTAGAACAGAATGACCCACTGGGCTGTTTTCTGGGAGCTCACCCTCATAGTGTGACTTCTCAAATTTGGGCACGTTGTCATTGGCATCTGTAATGGTGATCCTGAGCAGGGCACTACTCTGGCGGGGTGGGGAGCCACCATCGACCACTTTTATGTTAAGGTCATATGAATCTCGCTGCTCTCTATCCAGGTTTCCCAATACAATGAGTTGTGGCAATTTCTCATCTGAGTCTTGCGCCACCTGCAGGCTGAAAAGGTTGGCAGCTTCAGGGCCGGTCGTTAGCGCATAATCAGCGATGCCATTGCTTCCGGAATCCCTGTCGGTGGCCACAGGAATTGCGAAAAGCGCACCAACATGCGTGTTCTCTGGGATCGACAATGTCAAGACAGGCGAAGAGAACTGTGGAGTGTTGTCGTTCTCATCCAGGATCTCGATGCGGCCTTCGATGAGCCGAGGTCCTGTGCCTTTCATCAGGTCTGTAATAGATACCTCAAATTCTAGGAAACAAGGATCGCCCTCGAAAAGGTTGCGACAGTCCTTGAGAGTCTCACGATCGATCGGGGTCTCCGTGGTGTAGATATCCCCCGTTTTGCCATCCACTCGGAGGTAAGGGGCGCCCACCTCGAGTTTGTAAAGGTGACCGGTGTCTGGCAGGCCTTGGTCAGAAGCCAAGCTGCCAATTAGCGTGTTGGGCGGCTGCTCCTCGGTCACCTGATAGATGATGGTGTTGACTACATTTGCAGAGCAACAGAGGAGAAGGAAAATCCACACTAGCATGGCACTCCACCGTGACCACATCGCATTGGCACTCTGGCACATCATCAGTCTGTAGCTGCAAAAGATCAAGCAAACAAACAAATAAGATTAGAGAAACATTCATTCTTCAGACATCATCTTTCAAAGTCTCTGACAGTGCCAAGAAGCCTGTAAAGCGATGGCAGCCACGGAGTTTTATGGTACTGATTCCCTGGGATTTATGATTGATCACCCCTTCATGTGTTGTAAACCTCTCCTTTTTAGAGGCAGTAAACGTGTCACAAACAGTTACTTGTGTTTGACCTTCATTCTGCAAACTTCACGTCATGTCTAATTCATAAAGACAACATATCCCCGTATTCCTGAGAGATGCATGGCTGACTGACCCAACGAGAGGAGGAAGCTAGCAGACAAGTGATGTCCATTCAAATAATGCTGTTACTCTGCTTGATCTACCTTTTCCAAGCTATTGATAAACTGTCTCAGCTCTCATTTCCAGAATCGTGCCTGGGGTCAACATAAGGGTGAAATCCATCAAAAACAACCAACATGATTTTTTTTTTCTTATCTCCCAGAGCTGTGTACATTTTTTCAGCCAATACTGACATTTATATATCTAAAATCATATCTAAAAAGTATCCCTTTCCAAACTGTAATTTATTCAGCAATAAAATTAAATCCAAAAAACACAGTGAAAATATAAATAAATAAATGATCTGAAAGTAAATCTTTGATTTTATATTTATTTACTTTTTATTAAATTATTATTTTATTATTTTGGAGTGTTTCCTGCGCACTTCCTTTACACACGTCTCACTGTTTTTTGAAGTGTTTCTTGCCCACTTCTTTCACAAACGTCTCATCTGTTTTACACAGATGTTTTACTCTGGCAGAATAGTAGCCAGATAAATAAAGACTACTATTATGTTAGGAGCATGGGGTGAAAAAAAAAACAAAAAACAATGCTACAAAACGATTAGAAAAAAGGAAAAGAAACCACAAGAATGGTTTCTTGAAGACAGTATCACATGTGAATCTTCCATTTCCTCTTTGAGTCTTTAACTTATTGAACACATGGCACAAGAGTGTGGTTTTCTAATCTTCCAATGACCACTTCAGCTGATAGCAATTCACAGCAAATGGCTCCCAATTTGTTGCAACACCACTCAACCACAGGGAGGTAGGAGACGGAGCTACAGAGGGCGTCTTTACAACACCCCCCTCCTGTCCCTTTACCAAACATTAACAACCTCAGCGTGAGTTACTGCCAAAGAACACGAAAAAGAACAATCAAATAAATAAATCAGATTCTCTTTAATCCGTCATGTTTAAGGTCATGTTACTTTGATGTTTCCCGCTGTGGTAATTGCAGACCCCTCTAACATATGTGGAATGTTATCCCACTACGCTCCCCATGGCTAATGAGGCAGGGCTGCTAGATTACTGTCCAAAGGAGACAGACACCTCAACTCGACCCAGCGATGAACCAATGGGGGATGTGAAAGCACTGCCACCAGTTACATTCTGTCTTTAAATGTCACCTTCCAAAAAAAATATCATGTTGAAAACCACAAATATACAAAGAAAAATTATGGAGCGGCCATTTGGTGACTAATAGGATGTGGTTTCTTCCATACACTCATCAGTATTGATTGGTTGTAGTAGTTTAGTGCATGAAGCATTCAATATTTTTCCATTAGCAGACACATGACATAGTGAGCTTTTCACAGACACATTACAAAGAAAAAAAAAATGTGTGGTTAGAGCAACAACCAAAAAAATGGCTAAGGTAACTGCAACAAGCACATGCTTCCCTATACGTGGGAAAGGCAGTTTTAATATACACAAATGAGACACCAGTGGAAACAAACCCACTCGCACAACTGCAGCCACAAGGCAACGACACTGTAGGGAGAACAATGCACTAATGAGGCTGAAATGAAGGGTGGGATGTGTGACCCTGATCACACATATGATGAGAGCTTGACTCGTTTCTTACTAATTTCACAGTCTAATTCTGAATCTGTCGAGACAGACGACTCTGGCATACTTTCATGCGGCTAATTAAACAGCACAGACCGCAAAGGAGGCTGGAGAGGTGAAAAATACCTCACCTTTAAAACAACGCATCTCTTATTGCGGTTTCAAATGACCATCTTATGGAGTTGGCATTTCACAGCGATGCGTCAGAGTCTCTGCTGAAGGTGTGTGTTGAATTTTCTACTGTGTGTTGATGAAAAAAGGTCAGCGTGAAAAAGGGGGGCAGGGACCTCAAGCGCACCGGGTCAAGGATTAACCGGGCTGTAAAAATGGCACTGAGATGCCGTTTGCTTAAACAAAAAGGACAAGATCTATATATAAACCAAACCAAAACATCCCATCTTCATCGTGCACTGGAAAAGTCAACAAAGCTCAAAAACATGAAAAGCGTGTGAATCTGTTTGTTGCGATGAAGGGTTTAAGAAGCTCTCACGACATTCGCTCTCAAGGGCCCCGGCGTAAAGAGTCTGTGTTAAGGGTCACTGTACGCTGGGAACCCTAATGTGGGCTGTAGATATCCTTTCCCACAGTCTCCTCTGAATGCGAACACGCACATATGTATGCGTCGTACATCTGTGGGTGTGTAAAACTTACACACAAGATCTAAAAACAACCACAGCAAAGGAATGTCAGCGAGCGCTTGCGAGCGGAGGCTCAGGCAAATGGAAAATCTTCTAGAAAAAACATGAAGGTCATGAAAAAAAGAAAAACAACTGAACGTGTTTGAGTACATGAAATTTAAGGGTGGCAACAACTCGGGCTTTCGGCTAAGAACTCTCCTTTGTAATGGAAATGCATAAATGCATATGAGTGGCATGCCTTAACGACAGCAACATTTACAAGACACAGGAGGCCCTAACAGAGTCAAATCAAGCACTGCTACCTAGCAGACAGCTTTCCTTTCAGTTGCAGAGAGTTAGCACTTAGCCTTCACACATGTACACAAAAAGCCTAGCCATTACAATGACAATAGGCCGTCGGCGGGGCTTTTCTTCACCTCCGAGCTTTGATCGTCATCATTACATAGTCAGAGAGGCGTTTTATGACAGGCCCTAAATCAACTCGCAACGTCCACCTCTCTAATAACGTCTTCAAATGCGCCACCGCCGAGCCGCAGCTAAGATCTCCTCGCAGGGAGACAGGCGTCGCCAGAGTGCGGTATTTATGACTACTGTCATAATCCTGTGAGAATTTATGCTCGGCTCTCAGGCTGTGTAGCCTAATTCATCTTGTACTGCTGTGTATAAGCTGGATGTCATTAATATAATCAATAGCTGTGAGCGCAAAGGAAGGCGTGGATCGGCATTCCCCCTATGGAGTCTAACCATCAGCTCTTGGATTATTCACAGTACATTTGGCCAGAATTTTCGCATCAGCCTTCGGGGGAACGCGGTCCCCCTCTCATTTCCTGTCCGCAAAAAACACATTATGTGCATTTCACACCTGGTCTCTTGTAACAACACCTCTCTCTGTCTTTCTCTTTCATTCGCACACCATCCTTTTATGCCCTCCCGTGCCCTCTCAGAGACGCGCTCATATATATACTGTCGAGAAGGCCATTGTGTTGTTGCACAGGGGGAGGTTAACAGATTTAACGGGCTAATTACTATTCTAAAGCCTCCCCCGCTGACATGCTTTAAAATTGCTGTATGATTTTCTCTCTCCCTCACTCTCACCGTCTCACTCTCCTTCTTTCCTCTTTAGAGACTTGTAACGAGGAATTCATCATTGTACCAACGCTCACCCTTCCTCTGCCAGCAAAAATCCCCTGTGGGAATATGAGAATGGCATACCTCTGCCAAGACACCCCCCTCCCAGGTGGCATCCAGCTCAGCGTGAAACAGCAAGGTGATTCTAGAGAAAATAAAGCAATAAAAGCATTTACGTAACCGCCATGGTAGGAGCCGGATTCCTGGACGAGGCACAGCGGTGGCACTGCGTCATGGTAACGCGCTCAGTCAATGATTGTTCGAACCCCTCCCTATCCCGGTTTCAATGTGATAATTAAAGAATTAAATTAAAGCGGTGACATTTATGAGGGTTCAGGAGTCAGCTCTTGTCTGAAGCCAGGAGAATGATTGACTCAGAAGGAACTGAGTGTGCAGCATCTGTCCTGGGTTAATGGTTAACTCATCCGGCTCAACTGACATTTTAGTGCGCACTTGAAGTGTGTATTCGAAAAATATAGCGTAAAAGCCGAAGATTTATTTGCTTACTGTTAAATGAGATACGCCAGTAGACTCACCAATTAAATAACACTGCCGATTAATCAGAAGGTGATCAAAAAGTGTGAATACGACACATTCATATTTGCTCACACAAAGAAGTTTAGCAGGCGATAAACACTAACCAACCTCATACTAAATACTGAGTGCTGCAAGATTTTGATGCCAGCGCCCACAGCCAATGAGTTGAGTTCACGTGAGCTTTTGTCCTCGGCCCTAGCCATCTACGGGCCACCAGTTCGACTGCGTTCAGCGACCCGTTCGGGATGGGTGGTCTAAGGCCCCCCTCCCCAGCCAAGTGCGAGGCACAGAGGATTACTTTAATTATTTCATTCAGCCATTGTGGGGCCAGATTAGTCTGCGCCCGCTTTCAGACGAGATGAACTGCTGCCCCGCTGCTGTCTACCAGGCTGTTACACAGAGAGAGCTGGCCAGTCACAAGGCTGGCACACAAACTCTCACACACCATTACACACGGCTAAACACACACACACACACACACACACTGATAGCATAGACAAAGGCAAGAGGACTGCTGCTAATATTATGGGTTAAACAGACAAGGAGGTTGTAATAAAATGAGCAAAATATGTGTACTTAACGTATATGTATTTGTTTTGAAACTATGTCAAGATGGGGAAATAGTGAAGGATAGTAAAGCTCAACACTGGGTGATTGCTTATTTAGTCATGTTGACCAATGGGAAATTATTTACCATGAACAATATAAACATACAGTATGTTGTATATATACATAGCTGATGGATTCTGGATGTTGTCTTACAAGCGATGAAACTGAAGGGAATTCATATTTTTTGATAATAATAATAAAAAGAATTTAGCTGGAAATTGTCAGCATACAATAACTGAATAAATTGCTAATCAAACTAATCTCAGTTTATACAATTATGTATAACAGGGACACATTAATCAAAAAGAAAAAAGCCTGAGAGTAAAGCCTAGAAAATCCCTGCATGCAACTTGTAACCTTTGAGACTCACAGTTCAGTTGGGGCTGTACTGTGTATATTGTTGACCACTTCACTCCACCCTGTCGAGCTTCCAATTTACAGTCAGATCTACATGCAATTTGTAATAAGTCGAACTTAAAAACGATTACAGGAGGTTACTTGGAATAAGTGAGGTACATTTTAACCTCAGAGAAAACCTCTCTATAGCTTAAATGTGCAAGCATAGTCTCTGGTTTCTACGATGTTTAAGTTTCGGCTCATTCAAACGATCACCTTGAATTTGTCTCAGTGTGTGCGTAAGGAGTCTCATTTCCTCCGTTTCGCTGGACTCTGATACTCTGTGTGGAGCGTTCACGCCCATCAAGTTTACTAAAGGCTGGTTGTAATGAGGAAACACGTCGTATCGGGATCAACAACCCGAAATGTGCTAATTGTTCAACTTTTTAAAGGAAATTTCTATAGAAGACGTGACAGAACGCAATTAGTTGAGGCTGACAGAGCACATATGTCTAAACGTCAACTACAACAAAACTAAAGGGGTCTTAAGCAAAACACTAAAGTTCATGTTAAATATTTTGAACCGTAAATCTATTATAAACTGTTAAAACATGATAGCATTTATGTTTTGTCAACGTACCGTCCGAAACGCTCAGCGGTCTGCTGTTGCTATGGTTTCCTTCTCAGACAACGCGATTTCTGTTTGCGAGCGCCTAGGCTCACTAAGTGAAAATACGAGCCCTGACTAACTTGAAACTTTTTTTTGGGTCACTTAAAATCTCACTGAAACACTCATGGTTACATGTAAAACATGCTTTAAGATTACAAAACTTTGGTTTGGAAGTACAAGTCTTTATAGAGGGGTCAACCGCCCCCATCCCCCATTCCATAAATTTAAATGGCATTCACCTTTAACTGTCCAGGTTGAGTGACGAAAATAGTTTCAGTACATTAAAGAAACGGATGGGGAAAAATAAGAGAACGTGTTTATAAGATCCTCAGATCAATAATCTACTGGAACAGCACGAGAATCTCACTCAAGTGCCGGTGTGTTGTGCTGATGCCTACAGAACACGATCTCGATGAGAGCGGAAGGGAAATGACTTTTACCTGCGGATGAATGCGCTCCGAGTTAGACCAGGTCATTTGCAAGCCATTGCGGGCTTCTGTACAATTTTACATCCGGCTGAACGCTTTGCCTACAAATGAACCACAGAAAGAATCGAGATATTCGATCACAGCTGAGCGGAATGAAGCTCAAGCCTTCGCCGTGTTTTCGCACCTGTTTCTCTCAGTCGGACCAGACAAACAGGTTTAAAAGCAACCCGACGACGGGAGCGGCCAGAAAGACCGGATTCCGCAGTTATGACAGGCAATGCTTTCAACTGTTCAGTAAAGATGACTAGTGACTGAGTACCAGGGAAAGATATTCTTAGTGCGTGAAAGGTTGACTAGTCGACATTCTGCGGGTAAAATTAACCGCGGAAATTTTAAATGCACCGAGGTTGAAAAAGTGGAGCTGTGTGAGAAATGCGCAAAAACGAGAGCAACAGGTGTTGCGGGAGCAAGCCATAGCCAAATAAGATAGCAAACTTAAGCTTTTAACCATAGAAGCTCTCAAAATATATAAAAATTCATTATTCTGTCTACTATGCGCTTACCAGCGTCGAACAAGTTTACATGCAATAAGCGCAGTTCCGGTGAGGGTTTCCTGTCAGAGGTTTTCTTCATTTGTAATGCGCTCGTTGGAAAGAGTTGAATATTGCATAGAGTGAGGAATCGATTCAAATCTACGCGAAGATACACTGACCGGCACTCGAGCTAGATTAAGATGTTGTATCTGTGGAATCCATGGGGTCAAGGGCTTATTTTCTAGGCTATATGTGGAAATGTAATAGCAAGCGTAGATTGGCGATCCACTCGAGCGCTCGGTTTCTTGTAGAAAAATCAATAGCAGTAGTGTAGGGAAAACATGTCACATGTGAGCTAATCAGCTCTGAGGACAATCGAGGGCGATGTTAACTTGAGATATCGATAAATTTCCTATTTAAACTGAGGCATGCAGCACTTAACAGTTATTCGCTCAGCGTACAATGAAAAATCAAATAATTACGCAATCTTGTGTCGAGTGATATTTCTGTCGTAATTATAATTTACACATTCACAGAAACACTCATATGAGTGTGTGTTTCCCTCTATACAGAAAAGTATCTCTACATGGCTTCTGCTATAACCCCATTTACGGACAACATGAGAGCGCATTCGTTAGTAAGACGAAAAATGTGCAAATGTACAAATATCAATAGCAAAAGATCTCATATACCTTAACGGATAGTAACTCCTCACAGTTGTAGTCTTGACCGATGAAGTCGGACCGAAAGCCGCGTTCCTTTTGCACGCCGCAAATCAAGCGCTTTGGATATCCGAAATTCAGCACCACCGCAATCCTGTCGATACAAAAACAGCACCCTTTTCCCGCTGTCAGCTCTCTTGGTGTTCCTTAAATTTCCTCCTTTTAACACGAAGGGTCCGCTAGAACTGTAAAAAGTGTCAAGTCAGAAAATAAGAGCGCGCAACTTGGCTGATGCTGGTTACGCACATCAGAGAGAAGTGTCCTCTCTTTGCGCACGGAAGGAAACCCCGAACCAGCGCTACTCCGGACCGGGCTCACAGCATCCCGAAACCTCCAATTCCAAGCGACAACATCCTCCAAAACTTCAGCCTTTAGTTAACAACTGTCTGTGCATAAATGTGAAAACAGAAAAAATCGTCCAAGGCTACGTCCGGTAGTGTCCAGTGCGCCTGCTCTCATCATCAGTTCACCATTCAGTGTTACTGAGGACGCCGGGGCTTGCGCTCTTGCCGCAGCTCACCGCGCGCGTGTATACTGTGGATAGCCTATGTGAGAGTGAAGTGATTTCCGACCGATTGCGCTCTCGCTCTCCCCCTCTCTCGCTCACTCGCTCGCTCAGTCCCTCATACAAGAACATCATTTTGAATTGTCGAAGGCGGAGCTTTGCGAGACGTGCTTCTGTGGACTCCACAACAAAACCTCATTCGTATTTACCCAAACATTACCAAGTGCCAGTGTTGCCACATCCGCTTGTAATAAACGAATATGCTTGTTTTGTCATAGAAATGCTTCTAAATATGAGCAACCGCAAGCTGGGGCTCTACATCTACAACTAACTAGTATACTTAGTTCTGTCAAGTATACAGTTTGAGCCAAATATGGACACTTCCCTACTTTAGTATGCAAATGAGCATGATGTCCAAAAAGCAGTATTCTTGAAATAGTGAATAATACTCAAATGACAGCTGTTTTTAAGTGTGATAACTACCAAGAAAGTTGTTCCACAAGGTTAAATTGTACTTGTTTAGCAACACACACATGGTGTTTGCGGCTGTTGTTAGTACACACTAGGTCAAACAACATACGGGTCAAAGGACAATGACAACATGAATGTAGTATAGCAATGTATTTATACTACAAACAGAACGTGCTTCGTCAACAGTCAACACGTTATAGACCTCTGACGAACCAATGGAATTTAAGCATTGATTTTAAATTATATATATTTTTTTTTTTATTAAATAAATGGATGTAATTAGACCAACTCATTTTGTTAAGGGATGTCACTTTTAGCTGGCGGGTTCTTTTCTGTGATCTGGCAACACTGCCAAAAGGGGTACCTCCTAAACTTCGCATGCAGAAAAACTTAGGTATGCGTCTCACAACCGCACAGAGAATAACCGATTATTTCCGTCCCCTTTTTAACCCGTGTCACGCTGCGCACGCACCCCTCGTGCAGGTGCTTGCTTCCTCATACATATCCCTTATCTGAAAGACATTTTTATGAAGAATAAAATTCATATCAACATAACGTTTGCCTTTAAAACAGTAATCTTATTAAGGAACATGCAGATCGGTGTCAGTGTACTATTAAAGGATATTATAGCCTACCCTTTCGCCTGAAACTCAAAACAGAATCGTCACGCATGAGAGTTGCGAATGCAAGCACAACCGAGTCATTTACAGCGAAATGTCTGGACTCAGCGCGGTTTTCAATCATTCTCTACTTTATTTAAAAAGGATCATCTGCATCAACACACCATGTGAAATGATATTATGTAGTTTATCACGCTGTCATGAGGGCACTAAGTAGGGGAGAGAGGGGGGAAAAATCCCAGATCCATAATCGCCGCTGTACTAGAGCGCAGCAGGAAATGTTCATTGTGCTCTTAGCGGCATCTAGAGGTCACAAGAGGAATAATTGTTACACCCACTGTGAGGCAAACTAATATACGTAACCGTATACACGGCAGACAGGAGATAAATTGAACTAAGTGTGCTTACCATTGTACTTTTTCTTTCTTTAACAGACAGCTAAGCAATTTCATCATCTGGTTACATCATCGATGCAGGTTTCTAGTTACACGGATGCTGAAATGGAGGAACCAGACTGTTTAGTGATGGTTTAAAGGGGACAAAAAACAATTCTCACATTCACTATTCACTTTTTTTACTTATGGCAATCAAAAAAAAACAGGCTACCTCAGATTATGAAATTCAAGTGCATATCAAACTTAGCAGGAAAGCAAATTTTACCTCAACATCTGTATGTCACATTAGTTTAGAGATACTGTCTATAAACAGTTTAAATTAAACACTAAAAATAATTTGTATTTAACACTTTGTTCATGAATTCATTGTTGTTTTGTCCTGTAAATTCTTTACATTTTCAGACAAAATAAGTGGTATGATGTCACTCTCTAATTGGTTAAACTCTCGGTCTTACAAAAGACCCAGTGTTGCAATACTGTCTGGTCTTATATGTAAATTAATATTAAAAATATATTAAAAGCATACACTGTCAGACTTGTGCCCCAATGCACAATCTGCAGTATAGCTAATACCAACTCAAAGCGGTATGGAGACATTTGACATTTTGTTCAGTTTATTCAGTACAAGACTTTTTGCTAACCCACAGTCAGAGGTTAGCAATTAGCGAAGTCAGGCTTTCAAACCTTGCTCACTTCATCTTAAACTAAAGGCTGTGAAAACTCAAGAATATTTACGGAGCTTGAATAGAGAGAGAGCTGAACAAGTTTGTCAGCCTTGATCTACAGTTGTTTGTAGCCTTGGACTGAAAAAGAACTCTATATGAAGTTTTAGAAATGCATTATAGACTATGACTGCTATCAGTTACTATTTATACTTTTTTTTCTTTTACAATGTTACAGAATTTTAACACTTTGTTCATTTGTCTGAGGGCATGAGCAAAGTCTATGTTTTCGAATTAAATAAATAAATAAATACACACATTTTGAGACAAAAGAACCAAGCAGCTCTTTGCAAATGTACAATCCATCAGCCACAGGGTAAGGGTAAGTTTTCTGATTTTCAACCAGCTTCGTATTATTACAAAGTTGTTAGTATATGTAAATAAGCGAGTGTGTATTATTTCTCTGCATTACCTGCACTAAAGTTCACCAGATGATGTAAAACAAGAAAAAAAAAAAATCCAAAACTGTCAATGCCATTCTAAGAAAAGTAATTCACACTTGCAAGAAAGAAGTTTGAATTGTAAGATTTTTATATATTTTTTTATTGTTTTTTTTTTTTTGTTTTGTTTTGTTTTTTTTACAGTTTAATTCTATGGGAGACACAAAAATAGAAAGACTATTAACTCAGAATTCAAAGAAAAAAAATGGAATTGCAAAAAAATTAAAATAAAAAAATAAAATAAAATGAAATACAAATAAAAAAATAAAATAAATAAATAGTGAGGAAAATGTCTCAATTACCTTCTTATTCTTTGGAAACAGGTTGTCATAGTTTTCTGTAGCCATGTAGAAAAAAAAAAAATAAATAAATAAAATATATATATATATATATATATTATAACACCAACTTGCCCTTTAGTTGCACTGAAGGAGATTGAATCACAATATGATTCAGTCTCTCTTCAAAGCCACATGATTCAGTTCCCCTTCAGTGCGACTAGACTCAAGTGTGTTAAACTGGCTGATGGACTGTTCATTTGCAAACCCCGGATTGGTCCTTTTGTCTCAAGATGTAGATTATTTAAATTCAGAGACTCGACTTTCCTCATTTCCTCCGACGAATTACAGGTACAGCACTCTGAAATTAGTTCACCTGCACAGCTGAGCTCAAAGAATGGAAGCCTCACACTTTTCCATTAAAAGAAAGGATTGTTTCCTGTCTGTATAACCAGGAACGAGAGGATTATTTGCCACCATTAATAGCATGAAAATGAGCGCTTTGTCATTCGCTGAGATTGTTTCGCAATGAAGTTGGACATTTCCTTGTCCAGACAGTAATTTTAGAGGAACGTGAGGCCTAACGTCCTTTTGCCTTTCAGGTGTTTAGAAGTCTGTAATTAATGCATGTCACTTTGAAGCATGGCAGACTTTGGAATTAAGGGTTTTTTCCTTGTGGTCAGAGACGTATGTGGTCTGACAGTGACAGGACAAACAAACGCACAAGTATTGACAGAAAAGAAATGAGGGAGGTAAAACGCAGACGCACAGGAGTCACACTTGTGGATGAAGCCACAGGCAGCAGGAAGTGCTTTGAGTAATCCGTACTAATGAGACGGTGTACCTGCTTACTGTCAGAAAAATCGAGACAGGCACGTACAAATGCGCACACACACACCTTGCTGACTCATTTTGACGTACCGCACAGCTGCACGCTTGCATTTTTGCCCTTTGACTTCAATTTCAGCCTAATTTCGATTCCGGTCCACGGTGAGCTTTGACTCTTTGGTATGGGGGAGATGGCAAAGCAGGCATTAGAGATTTGAATCGGGGGGAAAAAACAGCCTAATTTAGCACTGGCCCATGAGATAAGAGCTCCGTCAGCTTATCATAGAACAAACAACCATCAGACCCGATCCCCCTGATACGCCACTGTTATTAACTCCAACAAGAGGATGAATAATTCAACATGTTAATCTCTCTCTCAACACACACACACGCTCCCACACACATTAACATTTCATCTGCAAACACACGTGAATGCATGGACACAGGCAGGCTTGTCTAATGATAATGTATATCTTGTGTTGTCCCACATATGTTCTTATGGTTTCAAAGAAGTGGACACTTCACTTTGGTGTGTGCTGTTGTGAGCCAGCTGAGAGGGACAGCCGTATGTCACAGCTATAATTATGCATGCTGGAAAGATCTTACTGAAGGTGAAGTGTGTCTGGTGCCACTAATGGCACTGAAATTACGTGCTTTGCCTTCTTTCAAGCAAACAAGACACAAAAATAATGACTGTTTCCAAACACTTTTCAAACACTCCGCCCATCTTTGTGGACAATGCAAATGTCCACACCCAGTTGGGTCACTCAAACAAGCAGACTACTGAGATGCAATGAGGTGTGTTCAGTCCACAATTACTGTTCTCGCTAACTAGTAAGAGATATCTGCTAAATTAAAGCTAGCAGGTTGCCACTTTAAGTTTGAGCTGACAAAGACATATTAATATGTGTTTCTGAAAATGGTGATTGCATTTATAGCTCATCAATAGCTCATTATACATGATTTTTCTGTTATTGTAACTTGCAGTGAGTAATTTCATTCTTGTCATCACATATTGATAATCTTTCAGAGTATTTCATAAGATGTATTTTGTTATATTGTGAATTCGTATGTACATGTGTTATCATATTACCACCAGACTCCTTCCTCTACGCATATTAAAATTGACTTTATTACTTTTTCTTTCAATATTCTGTCAGGTCACACTTAAGGAAAGAAAAGGGAAAGGACGTGACATGTGGCTGAGTACAGTGACCCATACTCAGAATTTCTGCTCTGCATTTAACCCATCCAAGTGCACACACACAGCAGTGAGTAGTGAACAAAAATGTGCACACTAGTTTTGATTATAAATTTTTACACTTTACACAATATGCTGGTTTTGCAATTGAGCATTTTCAACAAGTATAATGAGGATCTGTGTGCATGTTAACTAACTGTTATGCAAATGACTTAAAAATTACTTAAAAAACCCCTGTAAATTCATGTGCATGAAAGTCCAATGTTTGGAGTTGATAGAAGTTCTAAAATGTTTTTGAAAGAAGTCTCTCATGTCCACCAAGGCTGCATTTATTTGATCAAAAATAGTAAAAATAGTAATATTTAAAAAATATATATATTATAATTTAAATTAAAAATATTATGATTTAAATCTGTGATGATGGCACAGCTGATTTTCAGTAGCCAATGATTTTCAAAGGCTTGATCCTTCAGAAGTCATTCTAATATGCTGATTTGGTACTGAAGAAACATTTCTTATGATCAATTTCGAAAACAGTTGTGCCTTTTAAAATCTGTGAAAACTGTGTCACATTTTTTCAGGATGCCTTGATGAACAAAAACAGCAAACAAAATGAATGTATTTGAAATAAAAATCTGTTATAACAATGTAAAAGTCGCTTCTGTTATTTTGTTACTTAATTTAATGCATCCTTGCAGAGTAAAAAGGCATTCATTTCTTAAATTAAAAAAAAATAAAATAATAAAATAAAATAAAATAATCATACTGACCCTAAAATAATCTTACTTTGTAAACCTTTTGAGTGTGTCATTTCCATTTTTAAATGAACATATCGAGAGAGAGAAAAAAAAACTAGTGCTGTCAAATCAATTAATCAGAAATAATTAATGTATTACACATGTGCATCACACATAAACATGTATATCCTTAAAAAAAGTGTGTATATATTTATTTCATTTATCTATATATGATTTATATTATATATAAAAATATGAAACCACTTTTATTACATATATATATATATATATATATATATATATATATACACACACACACATAAATTACATATATTTCTTAAATGTGACCCTGGACCACAAAACCAGTCTTAAGTCGCTGGGGTTTATTTGTAGCAATAGCCAAAAATACATTGTATGGGTCAAAATTATTGATTTTTCTTTTATGGCAAAAATCATTAGGTAACTAAGTAAAGATCATGTTCCATTAAGATATTTTGTAAAATTCCTACTGTAAATGTATGAAAACTTAATTTTAGATTAGTAATATACATTGTTAAGAACATTATTTGAAGAACTTTAAAGGTGATTTTCTCAATATTTTGATTTTTTTGCACCCTCAGATTCCTGATTTTTAAATAGTTGTATCTCGGCCAAATATTGTCCTATCCTAACAAACTATACATCAATGAAAAGCTTATTTATTCAGCTTTCATATGATGTATAAATCTCAATTTTGAAAAAATGACCCTTACGACTGGTTTTGTGATCCAGGGTCCCAAATATATACATGTATGTGTGTATATTTATAGAAATATACACAGATATTATGGAAACAAATATTTATTTTGGATATGATTAATTCACGTTTAATTGATTAGCCAGTGCTAATAAAAAAATCTTTAAAAAAAAGTTAAAAAAGTTATAACGTCATAACATCATTTCATTTATGTATTAACTTAGGTCATTGTAGTGTTGACAGTAACAAAAGAATTCACATTACCACAGTAAATGTGCTGCAGAAACTATAGGAAGAGTTGTGATCATCTACACTAGTGTTATCAATAATCGCTTTCAAATGAGGCATTTTCTCTTTTCAGACGACAATGAAAAGCATTGGCATAAACTCTGATTTACGGTCTTCACAGATTTTAATCACGATACTGCATAATTGAAAATAACAATGCTTTGCAATGTCAAAATCCATTTTAACTCACATCAGAGTAACATCAATTCAATATTTGACAGTTTCTGCTGAAAATTACCCTGACTTAAAACTCATTCCCTTAAAAAACTGCTTAAAGCTTAGAAAAGCTAAAGAAAGCTTAGCGAATGGTCAGTTGTAAATCAATCAATCTCCTCTGTGTCTATGGACAGGACTGTCAAAGCCTGTTGACTCCTAAGGGAAGCCATGCAGTCATGTGCACACAAAAGTGCCGTTTTCACATACTGTCTTGTCTTTCATCGAGTTGCTTGTTGCTTCAGTCATTCTTTTGGCCACTTGCCAAAATTTATTCATCTGTGATGCCAAAAACCAACCTGGACATTTAGCTAGTCAAAGGCCATGGGTAATGCAGGTGAGCACTTATTTTCACAGGCACTGAGCAGGTCAGACCACGACACGTCTACCGTGAACACTTCTATTAATTCAGTTATTCACAAGCCCATGAGACTCGGAGCGGTCAAAGTTACAAAGCACTCAAACGATCAAAAAGCACCCTGGGCTCACTTGAGCGATCCTCCAGAAAGTTTTCAAGAGAATGGTGACCTGTGTTTAATCAGCGAAAGAGATCATCTCAGAGGACGCTCTACGGGTGTAATTTGGTTCGTTTTTTTGTGCGAAACCCCGCTCGCTCATCAACAAAACCCCTTTAGTCAGTGAATGTAGGAACCAACCACCCGTATCCTCCATCTCGGCATGGCCGGCCTCCTCTCTGCTGATTCCTGACTGACATTTAGATAAAGGTGAGAGAGAAAGGCCCAGCTGAGCCGATGCCCGTCGCCAGGGTAAATTCACTGCGCCCTTTCAGCGACTCGGAAGTCAAATTATAGCTTGCGGTCTGACATTTCCATTGTATTGGTAGAGTGCTGTTTTATTCTCCTAATTAGGCCATTAGGTACATCACTGATCTTGCGCCTAGAGATGGCCGGCACTAATAAAGAACAGAGAAACCCTGGGATAAAAGAGAAGCGACGGAGAGAGACCGGGGGGAGAGATGAAGGAAGAAAGCCAGAGAGATGTGTAAAGGGAAACCAGGAAAGGAGGGGAAGGAAGCCCTTGTGACAGTGGCCCTGGCAAACCAAAGTAGAGACAGAGCTGTGAACTGAAAGAGATGAATAGATAAAAGACATATACAGAGAGAGAAATAGAGGAACAGAGATACGAGGGAAAATCATGGAGGTGGAAGGATTTAAAGATGAATACGGTGGACCTTTGCTCAATGGTTTTAGAGATTGAATCAGAGAGAGAGAGAGAGAGATCCAGTTATGAGTTCACAGTGGCACAGGTGACAGAACAGAGTGTGCTGTGCTCTACTATATATCCACAATGGGATATTTATACATACTCACTCAAATATCACTCCCTCTGGATAATTGGACACAGCTTGTGATGAAATATCAAACCAGCTCCTGAGGTTGGACTTTTTAGGCCTTCCTGAATACGCCAAGGTCCTGTAAACAGTCAGAAATCAAGTTGAGAAAGTCTCTTCACCCCTACAATCTCATATGCCCCCAATGTTTTGTCAGATTGAAGCGTATGGAGAATTATATGAACATGCTACATGGTGAAACTCACAGTTATGGACTGAGTCAGGTGGGGGCGGGAAAAACGCTGAGAGGAACATGGCCGTTGCCATGGATGGGTGTAGGATATAGGAAGATGGAACGATCATTATCTACATCAGAGGTATTCAAACTTCAAACCCTCAGATAGGAGGGAATGTGATGGCCCCACTTCCTGCAATATAACAACAGGGAAATATATAAATGTATATTTTTATATATAGCTTAGCATTATGAAAACCGATACCTTGTTAAAATGTTTTGTTTGGATCTGCTTTTTTTATCTGCTTGTTAGATGTTTGGCGAAAATTGAGGGAAACTATACGATCCACTAAAAGTCATCTTTTTGTTAAAAATAATTGCAAAAACTGGCTCAGAAAAGTGAAGTAAGTTATGAGGAGAAAAAAGGTCTTGCATCATTTCTTGGCAGAAACCACATGTTGAGATTTGTAGTCCAGTGCAATGAAAAAAAAAACAAAAAAAAAAAACAAATATATATATATATATATATATATATATATACACTGAACAAACATTTTTAAAAACGTTTTAAAAAAGTTGGTAACACTTTACAAAAAGGTCTAATTTGTTAACATTAGCTAATGCATTCAAGGATTAGCTCAACTCCAGAACAAAAACGATACAGATATGTACTCACCCCCTTGTCATCCAAGATGTTTATGTCTTTCTTGCTTCAGTCATAAAGAAATTATGTTTTTTGAGGAAAACATTTCAGGATTTCTCTCCATGTAATGGACTTCTATGGTGCTGGAGTTTGAACTTCCAAAATGCAGTTTAAATGCAGCTTCTAGGGCTCTAAACGATCCCAGCTGAGGCAAAACTGTCTCATCTAGCAAAACGATCAGTTATTTTCAAAACGAAATTACAATTTATATACTCAAAACTATAATTTATAAACTCAAACACTCGTTTTATCTAGCTCTGTGATGCGCATGTGAACTCTGTGTAATCCGGGTCAATACAGTTAGGGTATGTCGAAAAACTCCCATCTTATTTTCTCCTCCAATTTCAAAATCATCCTGCATCGCTGCAGAAGTACCAACCCAGTGTTTACAAAGTGAACGTGCAAAAAGATCAAACGCCATTTTTCAGAAAAAGGTAAAACAGCGATGTAGGACGATTTTGAAGTTGGAGGAGTTGGATTTCTTTACAACTGAAGAAAGAAAGACAGTAATTTGTAAAATATTGTTACATTATAAAATTATTTTATTATATTTCTAAATGTAATTTATCCCAGTGATGGCAAAGCTGAATTTTTAGCAGCCATTACTCCAGTCTTCAGTGTCACATTATCCTTCAGAAATCAATCATATATTTATACACTCACATCTATATATAATAAAATGTAAGAATTAAAAAAACTAGAAAATTTTTACTTAAAAAAAAACAAACTTAAAAAAAAACAACTAATAATAATAATAATAATTATATATATATATATATATATATATATATATATATATATATATATATATATATATATATAAATGCAAGTAATCAAATTTTCAACCGGTAAAACATATAGTCAAAAAATGTCTTTTCTGTTTTTCACAGACCTCCATAACACCCTATTGCAGCCCATTCACTCGTAATATAAAAGACATGCAAGGACCTTTATAATTTCCTCTATATTCTTAGTTCAGTCATCAGTTTCCCAACTATAAAGTTCAAAACTTGCAGTGAAAGTTTTATATTATATGAAAACACTATCTGCATATGACTGCGTAATTGATTTATGAAACACTCTGATCATTCTCGGCTATGTTGGAGTTTTTGTTATGTCAGGGGGTGTGTTTAACGACTTAAATAATGATTTAAATATGGCTTTCCTCATCTAACCAAGTCATTAGAAGTTTGCCCATGTAAGCATTATTAATGGGAAAAGGCGATGTCTAATTAAGAAGTGTTTGAAAGGCCTTGACCTTTCTGCAGACAGTCTGTAAATCATAACTGCAGGGTTAAATATGACATTAATTTTCTCTTGTACCTGCTAATACACTGATGAAAGTGTGATGTTGGCAGGTAAGGTGGGAAAACAAGATACATATTTAATTAGCGAACGTTGGAGACACCATCCACGTTTTTTTTAACTGAGTGAAGCGATGAAGGTGAATTTTAGATTGCTTTTTATTCATTTAAAAATAATCTACAGGTCATTTCGAAAGTAGCCACTCAAACGGTCTTATTCCAATGAAATAACTGCATTTACACAAGCAAAACAAACATTAACAAATGATCTGTACCTTCAGTAGAGTTAGTCTCCATGACAACCGCTGACTTTCACACAACGTTGAAAGGACAGGATGCAAAAAAGGTGCAATTGAGTATGCAAATGAGCATTAATTGTCATGTGAAAAGTGCTTTAATTTTGTTGACACTAGCCAGGGAGGTAGACGGAACGGTGTGCAAACAGTAGTGAGCAGGGTGAGGCGTGAATTGGTGACCGTTGCTCTCCACTCTGTTTGTTTGACACGTGCCCTTATTCCGTTTGATTTATACGTGCTGCCTGTCAGCCCATTATCCTTGTAAACTACGACAAACAAACGCCTTTTATCTATGATCGATTTCGTTCATATGTGCCGGTCTAATTTTCACGCTCTTTCACTCCTGCTCTCCAGATAACATTCATTCATAGCTGAACACACACAAGCATACTGAAAATGCATTTCTGTTGTGATCCATCCAGACTGAGACCCGTAGTGAAATCACTCTCCATACGGCAGGTGTAAAACATCTTTCATCCATTCATGTAGACAGTAATTCCTCCCCTGATGTTGCCGCCTAAGAGCTTCGCACAAACGCATCTGTGCAATCCTAACTGCATGATCTCATTCCTGATCACCAGTAAATGTGGAGAAACCATTAAAGAGATAGACTATCAACATTTCCATGTGTCTTATTTGCATGTAAGTGGCCTGTAGGTACTGCAGTTTCAATGGTTGGCAGTTTATGCACTGGTTAATGGCACACCATACATGTGTGAACAGCAAAGTGGTAGTGATAAACAAGAAGAGGAATATATATTACCGTTCAAATGTTTAGGGTCAATATTGTTTTTAAAGAAAGAAATGTCTACTTTTATTCAGCAAGGAGGCATTAAATTAATCAAATGTGGCAGTAAAGACAAAATAATGTTAAAAAAATATTCCTGCTTTAAATAAATGCTTTTCTTCCGAAGCACAGTATAAATAACTTGGTGTTAATGACAAACCTTATTTAACTGGAAGCATTTCGTTTTACTGAGATTGCAAGATGATGGGCCGTTCTAAAATAACTTAAACCCTGCGACAAGACATTGTCCAGATGAAGGATTTCTCAAATATTGCAGGTTTACAATGACACCAATTCATTCAAATCCTCAAAAAGCCCTGGTCACCCATGCAAGACAAATGCACAAGACGACAGGATAATGCAGATACTCGTAGAAATCGGTTCAGCACTGCAGCCGGAATTGCTTGTCAGTTCAGTGCTGAACAGAGTAAAGATCTGCCTCTGCATGTTTAAGAGAAGTGAAAATTTTGAGCGATAAAGATTAACAATATTTGTAAACCTGGACCATAAAACCAGGCACAAGTACACTGTTAAAAATGTTCCTGTATTTTTACAGTAAGTTACTGGCAGCAAGTTACTGCAATTTGTTTTACAGCAATGTACTGTAATGCATCTTTACAATATGTAGAACAATGTACTGTATACCATCAAAACAGTATTGTACTGTACCTTTACAGTACTTTGTAATTTTGTTTCTACTTTGATTGAGTAATTATTATTGTGTAGCTGGAATAGTACGTACAAATATTTAGTAAAATTGTGATACTACTGTAATTCAGAATAACATTACAAATCAAAAGACAATCCAAAAATATTTTAAAAAGTATTTTTATTAAAACATTTCAAAACATTTTAGCAGTGTTGGGGGTAATGCATTACAAGTAACACGGGTTACGTAATATTACTTTTTCAACCATACTAATAAGCAACAATTACTCAAGATAATCTAACATTTGTTTTCCTTTTTTATTGCTGAAGAGCTGACATTTTTTTCTTCTGCGGTCTACTGTACAGACGTGAATTTACTTTTCTTAAAGCCTTTCTCAAGAGGCTTTTGGTGTGAAAAGGCTTTTACATTTGCCAAAAATACAACTTTTTCGATTAAAAACAAAAGCAACCCCTGCCCAGATATAAAAAGTAACACAAAAGTAAAGAAACATTACTTTCCATAAAAAGTAACACAATTAGTTACTTTTTTAGGGAGTAACTCAATATTGTAATGCATTACTTTTAAAATTTACTTGTATGGTGTTTGCCACCCAGAGTACAGTGCATTAACAATTTACAGCCATGAAAGCATTTTAAGCGTGCAAGAATATAAATGAAAAATAAAAATGGATGCGTCTTGAGGGCTGGATTGGTAATCAATGTCCTAAGAGAGAACTTGATTTATCTTAAAAATATCTAAAAATTAAGCCATCTTAAAATTAGCAAAAACAACAACGAGTGTCTCATAACCATCACCCCTAAATGCAGGGCATGTGGGTTGCGGCAAACAAGCCACTGACCCTCTCTGTGAAGTCCTCCATTTAAACATAATTTTTGACTGAATGAAGCTGTTGACATGCAGGGTTGATGGCAATCATTCTGCACCACCGTCCTAATCTTCTGCTCACTCCCTGTCTGGCAGTATATTTATTCCCATGGTGAAACTGAAACACAGTCATAGAACACACATAAGACAAAACCTGTTATTCACAGCACCAAAAAAATGAACGGACAGCACGGGGAAAAGAGTAAAAATTCTGTAGTGTAGAAGAAACAAACTGCCCGCTGTTCTTTAAAAAAATCCTTCAGGTCCCACAAATTCTTTGGTTATCCAGCATTTTTGTGTATTTGAACCCTTTGCAACAATGACTATGATTTTGAGATCCATCTTTTCACACTGAGGACAACTGAGGGACTCATACAACTATTACAGAAGGTTCAAATGCTCACTGATGCTCCAGAAAAGATCAGGGTAAATTTAACTTATTTTGTCTTCTGCCAAACATGTAAGTACAGTATCTTCTGAAAGGCAGTTCTGAATGAAAAAATATGATATTTAGGCAAAATAAGAAAAATGTACATATCTTCAAAAGTTTTCACCCCTGGCTCTTATTGGATAAGTTTTCCTTCTGGAGCATCAGTGAGTGTTTGAACCTTCTGTAATAGTTGCATATGAGTCCCTCAGTTGTTCTCAGTGTGAAAAGATGGATCTCAAAATAATACAGTCATTGTTGGAAAGGGTTCAAATACACAAAAATGCCTGCAAAACTAAAAAAAAGAATTTGTGGGACCTGCAAGATTTCAGTGGGCAGGTTAACTGTTCAGGACAAACAAGGGACTCATGAACAACCATCACTAAACAAAAAAAAACAAAAAAACACAGCTCTGGATCATTCTGGTAACAGCACAGTATTAAGAATCAAGTGTATGAAAACTTTTGAATGTGGTAATTTTTATAAATTTAACTATCATTTTCTCTTGTGGACTCTACGTAAACATCTTTTATTTGAAATATCTTATTCAGGTCAGTACTAAATAAAAATAGCATGCCTTTTGTATGTTAAGCCCTCTTATTTCGGTAAAATAATTAACATTTCACAGATATGCAAGGTGTATGTAAACTTTTGACTTGGACTGTAAATAAAAAATTAAATTAATTTAAATAATACTTACAAAAAAATGCCATGTGACAGCATTGCCCTTCCCATAGTGCAAAGACAAGTGGACCACTCTGTAGAGCTGCAAGAAATCAAATAAATTTGACTAAATAATGTGTTAGCCTACTTGTTGACCATGTATAGGCTAAAGTCATATAGACTATTGCCTATACATGTGTATTTCATACACTCCAACACTACATCAGAGTTATTAAAAAAAAAAACAAAAAAAAAACACACCAAACATATTATGCTTGACATTGTTGAAGATTTTGGGATGAATTTTACTTTTCTTTGTTGACTACTAGATCATTAGTAACTGATGAAAGTAATTGTCCACTAATCATATTTTTATTATCATAAATATTTTTATCAATCCCCATGCTACAGAACTGGTCTTCCGCCTAAATAATGTTAGTTAATAACCTGTAACGTTATCAATATCTCTGACCCCAAACCACCCATTTACATCGCAAGTGAAACTGTATTTCTCAACCACGTTTAAGTAAGTGACTATGTCCAGTATTAACCGCAGCCGTGAAGCGGACTGCAAACATTACGATTATTATTATTATTATTATTATTATTATTATTATTATTATTATTATTATTATTAACAGCGCTTTAAATGTCAGAAAGTGCCATCAGTTGCGGCGCTCATTATCCCTTAAATGGCATTATTTACGGGATTTTAAACGAAAGAAAGTGCCATCATTTGCAGCGCTCATTATCCCTTAAACAGCGTAACTTATATTAATTTGAATTTTTTTTTCTTTTGCATTTTACTGGTTTCTTTATTTGAAAATCGTCAAACTGCAGAAAACGCAGTCAGTTGCACCACTCATTATCCCCTAAACCAGACCTGGGCAAACTCGGTCCTGGAGGGCTGGTGTCCCTGCAGAGTTTAGCTCCAACCCTGATAAAACTCACCTGTTTGTAACTTTCTAGTAAACCTGAAGACACTGATTAGCTTGTTCAGGTGTGTTTAATCAGGGTTGAAGCTAAACTCTACAGGGACACTGGCCCTCCAGGACCGAGTCTGCCCAGGCCTGCCCTAAATGGCGCAATTTAAATGTATTTTTTTTATTTATTATTATTTTTTTTACATTTTCAAACAGCATTATTTACGTCATTTTAGACAACAGAAAGCAACGTCAGTTGTGGCGCTCATTACCCCCTAAACGGCATAAATTAACTTTGGTTTTTTTTGCATTTTACTTCTATTATTTGAAAATTGTCAAACGGCGTTATTTAATGTCAATTTATTGTCAAATGTCAGAGGCGCTGTCAGTTGCTGCACACATTATCCTCTAAACCAGACCTGGACAAACTCGGTCCTCGAGGGCCGGTGTCCCTGCGGAGTTTAACTCCAACCCTGATAAAACTCACCTGTTTGTAACTTTCTAGTAAACCTGAAGACACTGATTCGCTTGTTCAGGTGTGTTTTATCAGGGTTGAAGCTAAACTCTGTAGGGACACCGGCCCTCCAGGACCGAGTTTGCCCAGGTCTGCCCTTAACTACGTAACTTAAATTATTTTTATTTTTTTTTCCTTTTCCATTTTACTATT